>CM046880.1:154312537-154912537 GCA_025667525.1 Glebionis coronaria
ATAAGATTCAAGCTAACAAGAGGTGATCCGGAGGTCGGGGAGGATAAAAGAAGTATTTAGACATTTTTAGAGAGAGAAATATAAAGCTTGAAATGAGTGTGTGTATTTAGAAAGAGAATTGAAATACACAATAAGAAGAATCCTCACCCCTCCATGGAAGTATGGAGGGATATATATAGGCTAGACAAGAGGTCACTTTGACAACATGTCAATAGTAGTCCCTCCACGTTTTGCATATCTGAATAAAATGTAATTCCGTAAATGACGCTCACATTTTAGGGCTAACAATCTTCCCCCAATGTGGAGACATACGGAATTACTTACAATGTTCCTAACAAGTAAAAATACAACAAAGTAAAGTCTACCAAGGCGCTTCCAGTGCTGAGGATGTCTTTTAATTCTTCTTGTCTTCATAACTTGTACCTCAGCTTGAATCCTCTTTCTCTTTGCTTGTTGTGGAACAATTGTAATATGCATGATTTGGATTAACTTCCCCACAATTCATGCAACATGTATTAAAAAACTTTCTTCATAGACTTCTTTTTGACGAAGTTTCTGAATCAGCTTCCCCCCAAACCAATATCTGTATCTTAAGCAGATTCTGACACTTTGATGTAGTTTGAACAATCTTCTAGCTCATCGATTAAAGTGCACAGCGGAAAATTGTAGAAGAACCACACTAAATAACACTGCTTTTATACTGTTTAATGTCGTTTATGTTTTGGTGATAATCCGTTTGGGGTAACATGCAGGAAATCAGCAACAATTCTTCTCACGCCTGCAGAATACTTCATAAAAATCATATAAAGTAAGTAGATACCATTCCGTATACACTACTTCCCCCTGGAAGTTGATTCGATTACTTCAAAGTACACGATCTTCCCCCATGATTATTTCGAACTCTCGGAAGCATCATTATCGTGGACGTCTATATAATCGAGAAGTTCTTAGTCTTAAGCAAATGTCTTGAAAAGTTTTGAAAGTCATTGAGAAACATTGAAAAATTTTGCTTAGACTATCAAGTACCATTGTCGTTGTGAAGCTCATAAATATCCCGTGGGAATTGATTGCTGATTCCATCTCTCTCTGTCTAACTAACCAACCACGAATTCATTCGGCTATTTGTTGTGAACACATGTGAAGTAAACCCGATATTCCAAACTTGAAACTGAAGTACAATACCCCAAATTTGTTACTTAAGCTTGCACTTATGTCGATTGAAGAACGGTGCAGAAACAAGTCTCTTATACCTCTTGAAGTTATCCACACGAGCAACTGCGTGTGACACCCAAAAATGATAGTTATCCATGTCGTCGACCATCCACTCCTTGACAGTGGAAACTAGATAATTCAAGTCGCAATCATAAGTTTTATCGCCCAAGCAAGTCATCAATCGATAGACTGGGTTCGAAGAAAAAGGGTAGAAAAATAGAAGGAAGGCTCGATGATGAAATAAGTAGACGCCTTCATGAAATCCCACTTCAACTTCAAATAAAGAATACCAAATCCACTTCGTGATCACTTGTCTTTGTAGAATCAAAACTAGCCATTGTCATTAAAGTGAATCTTATATCGGATCGTTTTTAGCGTTAAGTGTTTTGTTTGCTTTGGTGTTGTGTTGTGAATGTTGTTTACTAGAACAAATTCTGAAAAGAATTGTCATTAAGGACAAAATTTGTCTAGATAACTTGTCATTGAAGCTCAACGTCATTCATATGCCGCGCGGTGAGGTCGTCGAAAAAATTTCTGAAAAATGAGGGTTCAAAACGAGGATATTCTTTGGTCGATATGAATCCGAAATCACCAAATACCCATAATCCGATACTTTGACAAATCCGTCTCAATACTATCAAAAGCCAACTCCATGCCCAAGTTAGAAGGAATTTTTGTCCAACATAAAGTGATATGACTGACATACGACCCATCTTATGGCAGCGAATATTTCAATGAAATTGGGCCCAAGTCAAGTAGCGAATTGCAACTCCCGAGTTGGCTAATACTGGTCCAACACAATTTAACCCCAAGGATTAAGGATATAAATGTGAGACAACCCTAAGAATTCTCAACTTATCCTATCTACTTACACATAGTAACCATCGCCTCACTTTTAGTCAACCCTAAACCTATCAACCTCATTTTCTCCGCCCCCACATCTTATCAATCTGGTAAACTCAATTCTAGATCATCATCAATCTGATCTTCATCAAATTCATCAACTCATCGAGACAAACAACGAGAGCCATGAATCCATCTTGATATAATTCCCTCCGAAACCAAACTCCAAATAATCCATCTCATCTTTATTCAAAATCAGGACCCCATCTCAAAATCACACTAAATAAATCGAATCCCATGTTTTATAAGAACAAGTGACTACACCAAATACTTTTATCTTAGCATCTCAAATCTGAAGCATCCTGAGATGTCACGTCTTCAAGATCTATTATATGGTCTCAGGTAGGTTTGAGTGTATGTTCATGTGGGTGATTGATTTTTTTGATATGTTTACTAAATCGAAACAAAGAATTGAACATAAACAAAGTTGTTATGATTCAATCTTGGAAATTCGAATATTAGCAAGAAGTTATAAAACTTCAACAGAGATCAGTGATGAAAACGATTTCGTGGTAATAGATCTTTAAAGATCTCGACATGCATGTCACGAAATTATAATTCTGAGATCACAATTTTTTATTTCTATTTTCTGTTTTGAGTCTACATGTGATGGTGGAGATGGGTTGGAAGTAAGAGACGAAGGGTTCATAGGAGATGTGATAGTTTATGTGTGACGTTATGTTAGGATATGGATCTGGATTTGATGATGATAGGATAGTCGTTAATAAATTAATGGTCTCGGTATGTTTCTGGATTGGTCATGATCTTAGCAATGTTTTTTAAAAAAAATTGAGTCATCGCAATGTAGAAACCACACTCTGTCGCAATGTATTTTTTTTAATAGAGACATCGCAATGTTTTTATAGAAAAAGTCACATCATATCGCAATGGTTAGAATTTCCATCGCAATATAAGCTGAAAATCCATCGCAATACTTCGATGCACCCCATCGAAATGTTACAATATCTCTCCATCGTAATGACCAAACTCTCATCGCAATATTAACCTGAAATCCATCGCAATGACCAATCTGAAACTTCCATCGCAATATATGTCGCAATGTCAAAACCCTAGACATTGCGATGAGTAGAGTCACAATAATACAAGGTTTTGTCCTTTTTCCTGAAAAAGTGGATATGTGATAATAATGGACATTTTGGACATTGACAGGGACATTTGTTATCAAATGAGACAGGAAAATAAAGACTTTTTTGGACATAACAATCACCAAAAAAGATAAGTACTGATGAAATCAAAGGACTGATAAAAACCAAATAAACGTATTGTGACCAATCAACTTAAAAGAATAAGCTGTTATAAGACACGAATATAAAGAAATAAGCAAACACAAACACAAAACACCCCGGTTAGCTCTGATACCAATTGTTAACCTATAAGATTCAAGCTAACAAGAGGTGATCCGGAGGTAGGGGAGGATAAAAGAAGTATTTAGACATTTTTAGAGAGAGAAATATAAAGCTTGAAATGAGTGTGTGTATTTAGAGAGAGAAGTGAAATACACAATAAGAAGAATCCTCACCCCTCCAAGGAAGTATGGAGGGATATATATAGGCTAGACAAGAGGTCACTTTGACAACATGTCAATAGTAGTCCCTCCATGTTTTGCCTATCTAAATAAAATGTAATTCCGTAAATGGCGCTCACATTTTAGGGCTAACAGATAGATGCATGGGTTGCCTCCCAAGAAGTGCTTGATTTTTGTTCACCGAGTCGTGAGCCTGACTCGACCTTGACTACCATAGGAAGAAGCATGAAACATATCCACCGGGATCAAAGACATAGTTTTAGTCCATCAAATAGCACAAGCTTAAGGCGAACAAGGCAAGCCAAAGAATAGTAGGCAAGGTTCCCTTAAGCAAAGATGGAGCACGGTGGGAGCAAGTATGGTGAGGTGCAAGCATATCTTCAGTAGTTCCAAAAAATTTTCCTTTTATTTCATCAGGTGGATACTGAGATGGCTGAAGAATATCGATACCGGGGTCGAACACCTTTTCCGTTAGGGGAAAATAGCACTCAGGCTCAGCACAATTTGAAGAAGATCCGCGAAGAAGATGCACAACCTCGTTCTCAGAAGGTCGACAAAGAGGTGTCAAAACATACGTGCTGCGGATATTGGTGTCGTCCGGTTGCTTTTCCTTTGAAATAATTTTCTTCAAATCCAAAGTAGGATCAAGACCATAACCATCAAAGTCTAAAGGAGGAGCATCACTCTCATGAGGGAAGTATGTATTGAGAAACGTAGAGAAGTCTTCCTCAAATGAGTAGTCATCCAAAGTAGGATTAAGCGTGGATGGCAGAGGATCGTCATCATGAGAAGAATCACTCGAAAGAGTATCGGCCTCATCAAAATCAACATAAGTGGGCATTTCGGGATACTCGGAAGAAAAGTCATCATAATCATCTCCATCTGAGCTAGAATCATCATCATAAGCATCAAAGATCGGTGGAGAATCATATATGGGTGAAGGTTCTAGATTGGAGAGAGAATCATCCACATCATCTTGAAAAAGTGGATTATCATTGCAAGACTCGAATAGAGGATTGTTGTAGATGACAAAATCATCGAGCACATTAATCATATTCGCTGATTCTCGTCCAAAGGATTTGCTTGTAAGCTTCCCCATTTCAAAAACTTGTACATCATCCCTGACTCTTAAAATGAGCTCACATTTATCCACATCTATTAAAGCTCTATCGGTTCTCAAATATGGCCGTCCAAGTATTAACGGAATACGAGGGTCCATTTCATAATCAACAACGACAAAGTCGACCAGAAAAGTGAATGTGCCAACTTTAATGAACACATCTTCGGCAATACCAACGGGGTAAGCGAGAGTGAGATTGGCGAGCTCAAGAGTCATCTTTGTGGGTGTAAGGTCGGGGAATGATAACTTTTTCCCAACACTTAAAGGCATCAAATTAATACTTTCCCCGAGATCGGCTAAGGCAGTAAATTTGTCGGTTTGGTTAAACGTACAAGGAAGCACAAAACGACCGGGATCTCCAAGTTTTTCCGGAAGTTCTTTAAGAAGGACGGCAGAACAATTTTCATTTAATCGAGTATTAACAAACTCGGCCATCTTCTCCTTCTTACTAAGCAATTCCTTAAACATCTTGACAAATTTAGGCATTTGCGCTAGAGCTTCAACAAGGGGAAAAGTGACGGTCATTTCCGAAACTTTCTTCAAATAGATTGACATTTGAATGACATCCTTGGTGTGCATTTTGGCCTTGCCTAAGCGAGATGGATAAGGAATATTGGGTTTGGGTGGTGAAGGTGGGGTTGGTGAAGGTTGAGATGTTGAAGGTGGGGTTGGTGGAGGATTCTTGGTGGGTACTTCGTCATGACGAGGCGGAGACGGTAATGGTGTACTAATACTAGGTGTGGGAGTAGTAGGGGTAAATGGTAGTGGAGGAGGTGTAGATGATGGGGGCGGGATAGGTGGTCCTACTAAAGTAACTCCACTACGGGCAGTAATAGCACACACATTCGCTCGCGGATTGGTGACCGTGTTTGAAGGTAGAGAACTCGAAGTAGAGGGTTGAGCGATGGGTAAGAAACTAGCCAGCATATTCTTCAAATCATTCGTTTGATTGCTGAAGGAGGATTGTATATTATCTCGAAGCTTGGAGCTAATGTCATTCCCTTGCTTAGTGATATCCCCTTTCAAATTGATAATTTGGCTTTGCAGATTCTTGATTTGCTCTCCTTGGGTTCTCATTAAGGCTTCAACATCTTGATTCATGGGTGGGGTTTGTTGAGCGGGTAGGTGATAAGGATTAGAAGCTCGAGGTGGGATTTGGTTGCTTCTATTGTAGTTGTTGTTGAGGTTTTGGTTTTGAGGAGAAAAACCGGGTGAAAGGTAGTTGTTTGACCGGTAACTCAGCAAATTTCTATCCCCTTGAGGTCGGGCTTGGTAATTTTCCGGTGAATAATTACCAGAAGCCGCATACACATTTTCCGGATTTCCTTGAGTAGAAGGACAATCAGTGTATGAGTGAGGACCGTCGCATGTCTCACAAGGATTGGCTACCGCTTTAACTTGTTGTTGGTTTGTGGCGAGAAGCAAGATATTTTTGTTCATTTCGGCCATCATGCGGGTGAATTCGGTCATGTCGGGGTTTGCTGAAGTAGAAGAAACAGTGACTCTCGGGTTGTTCCTTGAAGAAGCGGAGGAATCCCAGTTTTTGTGATGAGTAGTCATGTTCTCAATAAGCTCTCTACACTCCTCGGGTTTCCTTTTCACAAATGTGCCACCGACGGCTGCATTAATCGTATCACGATCACGAAAAGTCAAACCGTTGTAGAAAGTATCAATTAAGGTTACAGGGAGCATGTTGTGGTTTGGACAACGATCAATCAAAACATTATATCTTTCCCAAGCGTCAAAGAGAGATTCATCGGGTTCTTGCATGAAACCGCTGATTTGATTGCGAATGCTCGTGACCATGGATGGTGGAAAGTAGCGCGACAAAAAGCGTTGAGTCATGTCATCCCAAGTATGAATGGAATTCTTCGGGAGACGATCAAACCATTTCTCGGCGTGATGTGATAAAGTATGTGGAAAGAGTTGAAGGCGAAGAACATCCATTATAGCTCTGGGCAACTTCATGCTTTGAGTGATAGTAATGAATTTGTCGAGGTGTTTGTTGGCATCATCATCAGGCATTCCTCGAAATGGATTAGTTTGTACTTGTTGGATCATGTGATGCTTCAACGAAAACTCCGGAGCCGTGATTTGCATCGGCGCAATCGGTCCTCCTAGTCCAAACATGGTGGGTTGACAAAGCTCCTCCATTGTCCGAAGATCAGGCTGTGGAAGAACATTGTTGTTGTTATTGTTGAGGTGCGGTGGATTATTGTTGTTGTTCACACCTGCCATAGCTAAATCTTCTCGAGTCTCAGGCTCTTGATAATTAGAAGATCTAGTACGCATACACCTACAAAGGCAAAAGAAAAAGAAACCAAACACAAAGACAATATATATACACTAGAAAAATAAAAATAAAAATAAAATCTTTTTGGATTTTTGAAATTTTTTTTTTATTTTTATGGATTTTTTAACAATTTTTAATTTTTATGGGTTTTTTTTGAAAATTTTTAAGCAAGAAAATAACGCTCACGAATGAACGGATCCCAAAAAGCAACGCGTCTTTCACAGAAAACCGTTAATCTTCACGAAAAGAGCCGGCAGCGGCGACATTTGATAACTAAGTAAAACCTCCTTGTAGGACTTGCATCTATTCATCCTCATACCTTGCTAGGGTCTTTTCGGATAGACTTCTCCATGATCTTTTGGGGAGTACTTGCTTTTCGTCGTGTGTCTCGATCCTTCATATTGATTTTTGACAAATGATTCTTCACATCACTTTTGGATCTTTAGCAACAAAATGTAGCCCTCATGCCTTGTTAGGGCCTTTTCGGACTCGCCAATCTTCGCATCCCGCTTCAACAAGTTATGCCTTGGCTATGAACTCTAATTAATACCGAGCAACTTTTAAACGATCTTGTGCTAGAAGCTAAGTAAATTTTAAAATCGTACAACCTTATTTATTGCAGATAAATTTATTAACAAGCGATGGGAGAATAGGCTTATAATCAGCTCACATAAATTCACGAAAGAATACCAAACTTATAATTGACTCTATCATCTCTCGTTCTCCAAAATTTAAAATCTCAAGGAATGAGACTCGTGGATGCTTAGCCAATTAAATCAAAGTTTTGGGTTTTCGAGTCAACTATAGGATCTTGCAAACTCTTATACTGTTTAAAGTTTAGAAATCGCATTTTAAAGTTCCCTTGATAAACGACTCTCTAGGATCAATTATAGGAACTTGTGAAAAGTTCTTCTTCTTAACCTGTGAGAGTTAAGACTTTCGCGTTTTAAAGTTCCCTATATAAAAGCATAGCAAAACTTGACTTAAACACGTTAAGGATACTAGCTAGAGTAAACTTAGATAAGTAAACTCGGGTTGAGTCAAAATATTCACGACTTTGAAAAATTTTAAAACCACTTTATTAAACTTTATTTTAGCAAGGAAAGAAAATAACCATAACAAAGCCAAATACAACTATTCAACTAGGCCAAAATAGATTAAAAAATTTTGAAAAATGTCGAAAATTCAAATTTTCCGGTTAAAATGAGGACATTTTAATGGAAAAGTCCACTTAATACTTCGATAGAAGTCTCCCCTACACTTAATATAAACATTGTCCTCAATGTTTAAGCATGTGGGAAAAGTCTCCCCTACACTTATGACATTGTGCACATTGGTTAAATCAAGTTAAGGAGGAGACAACTAAAGTGATCAATTTCAAATGTAAGTATGAAGAAAATTGAATCACGAGAGTTGAGAGATAGAACCGGATTTGCGAATAACATGGCAGCACGGTTCTTCAATGATTCCAAAAGTGAACCTATCCCTGTAATCACATCACCATACAAACACAAGCAACCTATATAGCTCCCCCTACACTTAGGATGAAAAACGGAAAAAAGGGGGGATAGAAACTCGGGTTGCCTCCCGAGGAGCGCTTGTTTTTGTTAACGAGTCACGAGCCTGACTCGGTCCCGAACTATTTCAAGGGAAACATAGCGAGGGATGGAATCATCTCATTAGAGATGTCCTCACCAAAGTAAAACTTCAAACGCTGGCCATTCACCTTAAAATTGGGCCCATTTGGCTGAGAAAGCTCAATGGTGCCATATGGAAAGACTTTGGCGACGGTGAATGGACCAGACCAGCGGCTCTTCAACTTGCCCGAGAAGATATTCAACCGAGAGTTAAAAAGTAAGACTTTATCACCAACGTGGAACTCTCGGTTCTTAATTCTAGCATCGTGGATGATCTTGGTCTTCTCCTTGTAGATCAATGAGTTCTCGTAAGCTTCATTACTCAATTCATTTAGCTCGTTGAGTTGAATCTTGCGAAGATCACCGGCTTTGTTGATGTCGAAGTTAGCCCACTTCAAGGCCCAGTATGCCTTATGTTCCAGCTCGAGAGGGAGGTGGCATGATTTCCCGTACACAAGACGATAAGGTGTGCAACCAATCGGGGTCTTATATGCGGTACGGAAAGCCCACAAAGCATCATCTAACTTATCAGCCCACGCGACACGATGCTCTCCCACAGTACGTTCCAGAATTCGCTTCAATCCACGGTTGGAAATCTCGGCTTGACCGTTGGTTTGAGGATGATAAGCGGTGGAAAGACGGTGATTGACACCATACTTAGTCATGACTCTTTCAAATTGATCATTGCCAAAATGAGTCCCGCGGTCACTGATGATAGCACGGGGAACACCAAATCTAGCGAATAGCTGTTTCAAAAAGTTACAAACCACCCTTGCGTCGTTAGTGGGTAAAGCTTTTGCTTCAACCCATTTTGAAACGTAGTCAACGGCGACAAGGATGTATTTGTTTCCTTTAGAAGAAGGGAATGGCCCCATAAAGTCGATGCCCCATACATCAAAGATTTCATATTCTTGTATGAAATTCTGAGGCATCTCATCTTTATGTGTGATCTTGCCTTGTCTTTGGCAAGCATCACAATTTTTAACCATTTCGTTGGCATCACGATAAATGGTGGGCCAATAGAATACCGAGTCAAACACTTTTTTGGCGGTGAAGTTGGGATCAAAGTAACCACTGGTGGGTCCTTTGTGGCAAGCCTCGAGAATGTCTAAAGCTGCCCGTCCGTCAACACAACGGCGAATAATCAAATCAGCGCATTGTTTGAAGAGAAAAGGGTCATCCCAAAAGTATGTCTTAACATCGTTTAAGAACTTTTTCTTTTGTTGGGATGTTAACCCTTTGATGAGAACACAACCCGCTAAGTAGTTTCAATGTCGGCAAACCACGGGGTGTCATCAAGCTTGGCACTAATAGGCATTAAGGTCTCAAGGGGAAAAGAGTCATTGATCTCTTTGTTCGGATGATCCCCTTGATATGGATCCTCAAGTCTACTAAGATGATCCGCGGCTAGGTTTTCAGCACCCTTCTTGTTACGAATTTCAATGTTAAATTCTTGAAGGGGTAAAACCCAACGAAGAAGTCTTGGCTTAGAGTCGTTCTTAGTCATCAAGTACTTCAACGCGGAATGGTCCGTGTATACAATGGTGGTGGATAAAAGAAGATAGGGGCGAAATTTTTCAAAAGCATAGACAACAGCTAAAAGCTCTTTTTCGGTTGTCGTATAATGCAATTGAGCCCCCGTCATTGTCTTGCTAGCATAATGGATTGGTTGGAAGTGTTTATTCACTCTTTGGCCCAAAACCGCTCCAATAGCAAAGTCGCTAGCATCGCACATCAATTCAAAAGGTAGCTCCCAATTAGGGGTAACCAAGACCGGTGCCTTAGTTAGCTTATCCTTAAGAAGATTGAAGGCTTCAATACCCTTTTTAGAAAAGATAAAAGGAGTATCTTTTTCCAAGAGGTGGGTCATCGGGCGAGCGATTTTAGAAAAATCTTTGATAAGGCGACGATAGAAGCCCGCATGACCAAGAAAACTTCTCACACCCTTCATGGTTGAAGGTGGAGGTAATTTGGCTATGACATCCAATTTAGCACGGTCCACTTTAAGACCGGCTTTGAGATTTTGTGTCCTAGCACAATGCCTTCTTTTACCATAAAATGGCATTTTTCCCAATTTAGAACAAGACGAGTGTCTTCGCACCGCTTAAGCATACGTTCTAAATTGGCAAGCCAAGAAGAGAATGAATCCCCAAAGACCGAGAAATCATCCATGAAGACCTCCATGGTTTGCTCAACCATGTCATAGAAAATAGCCAACATGCACCTTTGGAAAGTCCCGGGGGAATTGCATAAGCCAAAAGGCATTCTTTTGTAAGCAAATGTGCCATAGGGACAAGTGAATGTTGTCTTCTCTTGATCTTGGGGATCGATGGGTATTTGGAAATAACCCGAGAAACCATCTAGAAAGCAGTAATATTCATTACCCGCTAAACGTTCAAGCATTTGGTCCATAAAAGGAAGAGGAAAATGATCTTTTCTCGTGGCATCATTGAGTTTACGAAAGTCTATACAAACTCTCCACCCAGTAACGAGACGTGTAGGAATCAACTCGTTGTTTTGATTGGGCACAACGGTGATTCCGCCTTTCTTAGGCACATAATGGACTGGACTAACCCATGGTGAATCCGAGATAGGATAAATCATGCCCGCATCAAGAAGTTTGATAACCTCTTTTTTGATAACGTCATGGATTTTAGGATTCACCCTTCGTTGGCTTTGAATGGTGGGCTTAAAGTCGTCCTCCATGAGAACTTTATGTGTGCAAAAGTGAGGATCAATTCCGCGAATATCGGAGATTTTCCAAGCGATAGCTCTTTTATGTTTCTTGAGAACTTCAATGAGACGAGTTTTCTCATCGGCTTTTAAGTCTTTAGCAATGATAACGGGAAGTTGATCAATGTCCTCTAAGAAAACATACTCGAGATGAGGAGGTAAGTCCTTAAGCTCAAGAGTGGGAGGATCCTCAATAGATGGTGTAACTAATGATGGATCATCATTAGTCACCTCTTTAGGAGAAGGAGGAGAGAAAGGGTCTTCATTGAGAAGTTTCTCAATTGTACGAATATCTTCTTCCCAATCGGTAGGAGAATCATCATATTTAAGATCAAGTGGACCCAAGCTAGCTTCAAAATCATTCAAAAGAAAGTCACTTACTCCAAAAAGAGTCAATGACGGATCAATTGAGGCAACGGTTTGAAAATTGGGTAGAGAAGAAAGATTACTTTTGCAAGCATCATTAAAGTGTTCTTCACAAGCCTCATCGAGAACATCAATAGCATTAACACTCTCATATGAATAAGGTTGCTCAGAAATCTTAACCATGTTGAAGACAATTTTATCGTCACCAACTCTCATGATTATTTCGCCCGCGGCTACATCAATGAGAGTGCGACCGGTCCTCAAGAAGGGACGTCCAACGATTAATGGAACACGAGGATCCATCTCTTAGTCAACGACAACAAAATCCGCCGGTAAGGTGAGTTTGTCAACGCCAACGAAGACGTCTTCGGCTATCCCCACTGGATAAGCAACCGTACGGTTAGCTAATTCCAAAGTCATTTTGGTAGGGACTAGCTCGGGGAGAGATAATTGCTTCCAAACACTTAAAGGAATTAAGTTTGTACTAGCACCTAGATCGGTTAGGGACATGCAATTCTCTACTCCCTGGAAGTTGCAAGGAGTCAAGAAGCGACCCGGATCACCATGTTTGGTGGGAAATTTCCTTAAGAGAACCGCGGAGAAATTCTCATTAAGTTGGGTCTAAGCAATGTCAAGAAGCTTTTCCTTGTCATTAAGATCTTTAAACATCTTCGCATATTTAGGCATGTGAGCGAGAGCCTCGGCAAAGGAGATGTTAAAATTCAATTGTTTAAACATTTTGATAAAGTTTGAAACTTGAATATCATCCTTGCTCTTTTGCTTCTCTTTCCTCAACCTTGAAGGATAAGGTATATCGGATGAAGAGGAAGGATTTAGGAGAGTAGGATCACTCACAACCGCGGGTGGTGGGGGAATGGGGGTAGAACGCAAAGGAGGTGAGGAAAGTTGCTCTTTTTCCTTGTTCACAATCACTGGTGGAGGTGTAGGAAGCTCGAGTTCCATATAACCTTTTCCACTACGAGTGGTGATTTCTTTCATCTCCCCTCGTGGATTAGCAACGGTGTTACTCGGAAGAGTACCCGAAGAAGAGGGTTGATTACCTTGGAAGAGCGACCCGATCATATCACGTATATTATCCGCTTGAGTGCTGAAAGAGTTTCTCATGTCTGCGCAAATATCATTGCTTTGTTTCGCCATGTCATTCCTCATCTCGGCTCGAATATCGCTCCCTTGTTTCGCCATGTCTCCCTTCAAATTAATGAATTGACTCTGAAGATTCGTCACCATCTCTCTATTAGTCCTAATGAACGTCTCGATGTCTTGATTCAACGTCGTTGGTTGATTGAGAGGTGGAGCTTGGTAAGCTTGAGAATTTCCTTGAGGTGGATATGGGTTTCTTTGGGATTGATATTGATTGTTAGCACGAGGTTGGGTTTGGTTATTTCGGTTATAGCATTGTTGTTGGTTTTGGTTTTGAGGAGTAAAACCGGGTGGTGAAAGATAGTTGTTTGAACGATAACTTAGCAAGTTACGGTCTCCTTGAGGACGAGCTTGATAGCCTCCTGTGGGATAGGTACCGTATGCCGCGTTAACGTTTTCACAAAAATTGCCTTGAGTAGAAGGAAAATCATTGTAAGAATGAGGACCACCACATGTGTCACAAGAAATAGCAATGGCTTTAGCTTGTTGAGTGTGGTTATTAGCCAAAATTTGCATATTTTTGCTCATTTCGAGAATGGCTCGTTCCATGGCGGACATGTCGGTGGTGGAAGAAGTAGATGAAACATTGACTCTCGGATTAGATCTTGAGGATGCGGATGAATACCAATTCTTGTGGTGAGTAGTCATGTTTTCAATCAACTCTCTACACTCCTCCGGTCTCCTTTTCATAAAAGTACCACCGGCGGCGGCGTTGATCGTGTCACGATCACGAAAAGTGAGACCATTGTAGAAAGTATCAATGAGAGTGATGGGGAGCATATTGTGATTTGGACAACGGTCGATCAAATCATTGTAGCGTTCCCAAGCATCAAAGAGCGATTCATCATTGTCTTGCATGAATCCACTAATTTGGTTACGAAGGCTCGTGACCATGGATGGTGGAAAGTAGCGCGACAAAAGTCGTTGAGTCATGTCGTCCCAAGTATGAATAGAATTCTTTGGGAGACGGTCAAACCATTTTTCGGCATGGTGAGAAAGCGAGTGGGGAAATAGTTGAAGGCGAAGTACATCCATAGAAGCACCGGGCAACTTCATGCTTTGGGTGATGGTAATGAATTTGTCGAGGTGTTTGTTGGCATCATCATCCGGTATTCCGCGAAATGGATTAGTTTGCACTTGTTGGATCATGTGATGCTTCAACGAAAACTCTTGAGCCATGATTTGCATCGGCGCAATCGGGCCTCCACGTCCGTTCATCGTAGGTTGGCATAGCTCCTCCATGGTTCGTAGGCCGGGTTGGGGTAGATTATTCATGTTGGGGTGGCGTGGATTATTATTGTTGTGTACACCGGCCATGTCTAAATTATCGAGAGTCTCGGGCTCGGGATAAGACGTTGATCGAGTACGCATACACTAAAAAGAAAATGCAAGAGAAAATATTTTTGGTTTTTATAGGTTTTTTAATTTTTTTGTATTTTTGAAAATTTTGTATTTTTATGGGTTTTTGAAAAATTTTGTACTTGAAAATAACGTTCCCGAAAGAGCGGATCCCAAAATCTAATTTTTCTCAAAAGAAACCGTTGATCCTTACAAAAAGAGCCGGCAGCGGCGCCATTTTAATAACTGATTTTTGGTTAGTTAATAAAACAGGTTTGTTGCAAGATCTTTCTTTGTGTTGCTTGTACCCAATGGTATTTGTCGTTGTTTCGTTCTCGGAATCTTCTCGAATTGGTCACGGTTAGAAGTGGAATTATCGTAATTGGTGACTAAAAGGGGGAGCTTTTGATCTATTTCTACTTAAAAGGTAAAAGCGTGAAGTAATAACAATAAACTAAAAGAAATAAAGCTTGAATTAAACTTAAACAGTAAAATACTTTCCCTTGGAAAAACTACTGATTCGGAATAATTCTGCTGATCCGGAATAATCACTTCATCCGGAATAAACCCTTCATGCGGAATAATCACTTGATTCGGAAAACAATGTTCATCCGGAATATATGACTGACTCGACAAATTGGTTCATGCGGAAAAGAAGTTCATCCGGAATATACAACTCATCCGGAATATCAACTCGTTCGGAATAATTTGGTTATTCGGAATAAATCAGGTTCATTCAGAATGTTACTCATGCGGAATAAATTAGCTCACCCGGAATATCTCTCATTCGGAATAATAAACCTTCATCCGGAATAAGTCATTCGTTCGGAATATTGACTCATCCGGAATAAAAGTGTTGATCCGGAAAAATGTGGCTGATTCGGAATATTTGAAGAGAAAACACTGGTTCGGAATATCAAAGCTGAGATGTTTATTCGGAATAAAAAACAGGAAATGCTGGTTCGGAATATATTGACTGATGCGGAATAAATAAAACTAAGTGCTCATCCGGAATGTTTAGCTCATTCGGAATAATTTGACAAAACCCTTGGTTCGGAATATTAAGTTCATTCGGAATCTGGGGATTTGAAAGACGCGAAGAACAGGGGAACTTAACAATACGAATTTTTACCAAAATCAACCAAAATAAATCTAAGGATTAAACCAAAATAGCCAATAATGATTAACTAACAATAACAATCATTCTAAACCAATAAAAACATAAAACCCACTAGTTTTTTTAAAGATCAAAACCAACAAAACAAAAAACTAAGAACTTTGAATCAACAAGAAAAGAAAGAACAAGATTAAATGGAAACTTGTATTAAGGATTAAGATTCAAACAAACAAATGGAAAGATTAAAACTTACAAGATCATGGATAGATTCAAAGAAAAATAAAAATCACCAAAATCCTTAATGGAGTTGGTTTCCTACGAAATAGGAGAAGAAAAACAGAAAAATGAACTAGTCTTGAAAATGTGAAGGGAAGGTCTATTTATAGGCCTTGGCTTTGGTTGGTGAGTGGGATTTTCTCCTCTCTTTTTGTCTTCTCGTCTTTTCAGTAAAGTTGACGTTTTCGACTTTGATTCGGGATTTGTCGACGAATAAATTCAACTCGTCTTTTAATTTCTTCATTTAATAGACTTGAGTTCTTCGACATATAAAAATCTTCCATCTTTGGTCCTTTTCTTCGATAAATCTTCAAATAGGCCCATTGACTTCAAATCTTTTGCATCTCTTGGACTATAGACTTCGTCTTTCGTCTTTTTCTTCGATAAAACCCGTGCAATCCCATGTTTTCTTCAATATTTATCCGGTTGGCTCTGAAAACACAACAAACACACAAACCACGCATAATTCCAAACAAATGACATTAAATACGCGTTTTGGTCTCGTTTTAGCAAGCAATAAGTGGTAAAAGGATGGGTGTTTTCACACCTATCAGAAGTTGATATCCATAAGAGTTGACTTGTTGTTGTGGTTGTTGTGACATGAAGTTACTTGATGAAGGTTGATGGTAGGGTACCATGGAATATGACATGGATGACAGAGACTTTGCCATAAAAGCCAATGGATCTTGTGTCTAGGCACGTCTTTCAGCCCTAACTTCGTTAGCTTCATCTTGATTCATCTTCAAATAGTCATATACTTGAGTGTAGTCTACGACATGAAGATCCTTCGTTTGATTGACAAGAGTGACATATTGTGACCATTCAGAAGGAAGATTATCAAGAAATTTGATGTTGGCAACAATTTGTGCTGGTTCATGTTTTTTCTTCTAAGATGATTCATGAGGGTTGAAAACCGATGATAGTAAGGTTCAATATGTTCCCCTTCAGTAGACGTAAATTTCTCCCATTCACGAAGCAACTTAGTTTCCTTTTCTTGTAAACCAATTTCACTCCCCTTCATCATTTTCTGAATCCTAAGCCACATCTCGTGTGCGGTTTCACAACTATCGACAACAGAATAAACATCATCAGGAAGTCCCATGAAAATGACTTGAATTGCTTGATCATCAGCGTCGAGTTGTTTGGATTCAACTTCAGTTAATTCTTCATTTGTTTGCTCGTGAATAGAGCCAGCCACTAGGTTAGCATTCGTAGGGTCCCCAGGGACAAGAATTGTTCTTCTAACATACGGAACTTTTTGAATCGAGTTGACAATCAACATTCCTAAAGGTTTACATTTTGCATAGCGAAGGAGACGAGTAGCCCATGTAGTGTAATTCTCCTTGGGAAGCATGGGAGGACGATTCTCAGTACCCGTAGCAAAAATATCTTGTTGAGACGTCATCGTAGAAGTCTTGTGAAAAAAAGGATCTCAATTCATACAAAGCAGAGTGTTGAAGTTAAAATCCCCTAAATTTGATTAAATCCCCTTAAAAATTTCAAGTTTTCGGAATAATTGAAGATTTTCGGATAAATCTTCAATTTTCGGATAATCTGACAATATTCGGAAAAATGAGGATTTTCGGAATAGTGGGTAAGTTTCGGAAAAAAGAGAGATTTTCGGAATATCACACGATTCGGATAAATGGCTCTTTTTCGAAAAATAGCATGTGTTCGGAATAAATGGCAATTTTCGAATAACAACCTTGTTTTCGAAAAAAAACTAGCAATCTTCGGTTAATTGACACTTTTCGGGAAAAATGGGTGTTTTCGGATAAATTTGGTTTTTCAGAATAATGGATGTTTCCGGATAAAGTGTTGTTTTCGGATGATCGAAGGATTTCGGATAAAAGGGTGAGATTCGTATAAATGGAAATTCTTCAGATAATTGGTGAGTTTCGGGTAAATGGAGGATTTTGGATAAATGGTAGGATTTTGGATAAGTGAAAGTTTTCCGGACAAAACAAGTTTTCGGATAAAACAAGTTTTCAGAATAATGGTTGTCTTCGGATAAACTTACTTTTCGGATAAACCTAAGTGAAACCAGTTAATTCGGAATCAAAAACTCTTTTCCGAAGATATACAAATTTAGGATAAACACAATCAAACAAAAATTTCAACCTTGACAACCCCACGAATAAGACAAAAACCACAGATCGACTGTGATGTCGAATCTCCAAAAAAAATCCGAGCAACCAAAACCCAACCCCACGAATCTATATACCACCAAATCAAATCGATTCCAACTATCTAAGCCAAAAACCCACGAGATCGAAATCCAAAATCAATACCAAATCAACACCAAAGCTAACTACGAATCCCTAGGCTCTGATACCCCTTGTAAAGCTTAATCACACGACTATCCAAACATGAATAACATGATGAAGATTAAACCAAAAAAGAAAGATTATATTAAGATGAATAATCAAAGAAAAATACAAAGTGTTTGTGATTTCCTAGTGAAAGAAAGTATACACCTTTCTCTCTCTAAAACAATAAAAATGAAAAACCACACACACAAATGAGGTGGTGGAGGCCTTTTATACTAAGTGAGAAATGTTTAGGAGGCCTTCCTCATTTGTGTGTTCGGGACTAAATCCCATTACATAAAAAATAGTAACTAAAAACTCTCGACATCATTAAATAACATTTTTCACGGGCTTCGCAATGATATATTATATGACCATCACTTTAAATACTTGTAACATAAGGTTTGTGAAGGATACGTGAAGGTCGTTGATGTTTTTATTCCCTATCAAAGATCTAAAGCTGGCAAACGTTTCTCTTTTGTTCGATTCATTCGGGTGGATGATCTTGATCGCTTGGTTGGCAATTTATGTACTATTTAGTTTGGGCATTATCATCTTCAAGCTAATAAGGCTAGGTTTGAGCGTTTGAGTAAACCTGTCATTTCAGTGTCTAAACCGCCTGCAAATGCTCATGCTAAAACTAGATCATATGTGTCTGCTGTGAGAGGTAAGGTTCCTTTATCTCTGTCCAGTTCTTCCAATTTTGATGCGCCGGTATTGGTTTTAGATGATTCTTGTATCATTAATCGAGACTTTCATGTCATATTATAGGGAGAGTGAAAGATTTTTTATGAGATGGCATTTATACATGATCTCATTGTTCTTTACGGGCTTTAAAAGCATACAATGTCATAAATATACCATATATATGCTTGTGTTTGTATACTTTTGTATTTTAGGTATGGATATCGTTAAAAAGACAAAAGATCACAAGAAACAAGGAAAAACGAACACGAGAAACGAAGCCGCAAAATGAACCAGACCCTAGTTATTGATTTCTCAAAGAAAAACCCTTGAAGACTTGAAGATGTACAAGAATGATCCCTCATTTATAAAGAAATGACACTTAATACCCTTGTCTATTAATAATTACAAGTTTGGTCCATTAAGTTTGTCAAAATGACAAAAAGGTCTCTCAACTTTGAAGATTTGGCAAGTTTAGTCCCTCAAGATTTCACAATTGACAACAATGATCCTCCAAGATATCAACATCCAATGAAGACCCCTGAAGTTCAAGAATATTACACATTTGGTGCTTAGTCGATGATTCAAAACACAAAACGGCCATTTGTGTAATTATACCAAAGTTATTTAAGCCCTAAATCCCTTTTATAAAGTTTTTGTGGCCAATCTAGGAAAAACAAAACTTCTATAACAAAGGATTCGGATATTTAAGCTGAATAAACTTGATATACCACTTTCACCAAAAGTAAAGGGCCAAAGCTGCCATTCCCAATGTTTGAATCCTAATTAGACGCGTGTAACATTTATTGTAGCAATTTTACCACACCAAGAACACCTTTTTACCCAAGATTAAAATAGAGCAAAACAAAGGGTAAAGTGAAATCGGCTAGACTCACGTGTTATTCATCTCACATGTATCACATTCCACACCAAAAACCCCAATCTCCACTACCAGGAAGACCCCACAAGGACCAACCACATGACGACACATGGAAAGTTTCTCTGACATGGCAAAATCAAGGGCATACCTTCATTCCTTGGTCACCAAGAAGTAAATAAACGTCCAAGATTTCTCCTCACAGTTTGTCAACAACCAAATGCATTCTGGAAGCTTCATAGGGTTATTTTAGGGATTTTCTTAGCTTTAGGGTTTGTGAATAGTGCCCTATTCGATGCCAATATAAGGAGACCCAACATGTGGTGATCCCTTTGTTCCAGAGATTCTCTTAGTGCTTTGTAATCCCTTTTTAAATTTTAATAAAAGTTGGTTTAGTTTTCTGAAAATTCTATATCCTTTTTGTTGTTTAAAAGTTGGTATTAGGCTAAGAGGATCTGAGTTCCATATTTTGAAAGATTTGATCTTGTGTTTCTGTGTTTGCAAAAGTTTGTGGAAAGGTTTTGAGAAAATTGAAAAAATCAGTTTTATATTACTTGTGTTGGTTAACTTTGTTCATCTTAGCAGGGTAGAAGCTAGTGGTTGTTCTGCTACCACTTGACCTCTCACAATCCAAAGCATGGATTTATGTTTTGAAGGTGCACATCTCTAAACCCTTTTACTTTTATGCATATGTTCATATTATGTAATGAATCTGAGTTTTGTTGCATGATTATGTGTTTTATCTGTTGATTCTTGTTATTTAGTGGTTACTAGTTGATAGTCAGTTGGTTTAATCCTGTTTTGTGGTGTTCATCAAACCAATCCTTTGAAAAAAGTGTGAAATCTGTCATAAAGGGGTGTTTGGGTTTACTTCATAACCAGGGGTTTTGGTTGAATTGAGTGAGTGTTAGTTTGTGTCTTGTGTTTGTTCTTGCTGTTAATGCACTATTTGTTGGAAATACGTTTTTACGTATTTAGAAAGATTCAGTCACTCCGACAATATATTAAGTAGTAGCTCGTAGTCTAGATATCTTTATATATATCAAACAAGGAAAATCCCAGTCCATGCTTGTATGGCCGACCCAATTGTAAGATCAAGCCCATCTTGTGGGCTTGGTATATAAACCCTCTCCTTAGATGGAGAGGGTGGTGGTTTTCTCATACATTACACATAGTAAAGTTTGTTTTCTTACTTTCTCTCTCTAAGGTGTGTGTGAATGATGAGACTATAATTATACATAGTCTCATCGTCCAAATCGGGCTTTAAACGCTTAAAATATCATCAAAATACCCAAATATATGCTTGTGTTTTTTCATTGTGTATTTTAGGTACGGATATCGTAAATTCAACAAATGATCACAAGAATGAAGCAATAACGAACACGGGAAACGAAGCCGCACAAAGAATCGGGCCCAAGTATGGAATTTACAAAATTGCCCTTGAAGTTTTGAAGAATGTCAAGTTTGGTCCCTCATCTTTTGAGATTTGTCAACTTTGGTCCTCCAAGAATCAATTTATACAAGAATTATGCTTGAAGAATGAAGAATTTACAAAGAAAGCCCTTGGAGATTGGATAAAGTTACAAGAATAATCCTTAAAGTCCAAATTGTTAACAAAGGACTAAACTTGCAAATGCTTAAAGGACTAACGGTGAAAGGGGACATGGACTGTTTGTGCAAAGCTATCAAAGGGGTAACATAACTAGGGGGTCATTTCTGCAAACAAACTAAACCTATTTAACCCTTACACCCATTAAACTTAACTACCCGACAACCTTATTCCCCTCACCCAATAGAACCATGCCACCTCAGCCACTATCACACATCAACCAATCAAAACCCCCAAATACACCACGTCACATTCCACCACCCTTTTATTTAAACTAACTTAATCGGTTTTATTTCCCACCTAAATACTAGTTTAAAAACTAAAACCGATTAAACCACCCTAATCCTTTTCCCTCCCACACATAAACCCTAAAATCCTAGCTTAATCAAATCAAAGGGTTTTAGCCCAATTATCTCCAGAATAACAATTAACCCTACACTAAACCTTTCCCACTCACAAACAAAACCTCCCCGTGACCCATATGGCCCCACCATGGTTCCCCTGCTCAACCAAAAGAGGCAAAAATAGTCATCCAACGATTCTCATCGTTTTTCTTGGTCCCCCATGTACAATTAAACGTTCAAGATTGCTTCTCATCAGCTGGCATTAATCAGAACTCACATGCCTCAACTTTTGACCAAGACTCAATTTTCAAGCAAAGGGCAAGACTAGAAAATCAGCCATTAGGGTTTAGGGTTTGCTTTTCTTTGTAATATTTTATTTCAATTTCTAGATGGTTCTATGTAGTAGTATAAATGAATTGGGTTGTGTTTCATTTTAGTTGTTCCAGAATTTTTTGTAAAATCTTTTTATTGAATAGTTAAAGTGGTTAACTGATTTTGCAATTATTTTGTGTTCCATTTAGTTTAAACTTCATCCTTAATTTTTATGCAAACTTTAGTTTTTTGTTTACCAAAAATCTTTTTTCAAGAATCTTGGTTAAAGAATTTTGGGACCCAAGTGGTATAAGCTGTTTTATTGCTTGATTTGACACTCAAGCATAAAAAGCATATAGGACTTGTTAGCTTTCTGTTGGTTACATAGGGTACTTTCATAAACGTGTTTGCCAGAAAGATTAGTCTCCTATTTAGTGATTAAAGTTTTACAAAACCTTTCTTTTTCTTCTTATATCACTTACTGTCCATAAGCACTCTATAAGCTCATTTGACAACTGAGCTTATAGAGTCACTTATTGGACTTGTGTTTGTTTGTGGTCGTTTATGTTTGTGCAGGTTCACCAAGACCCATCTCATTTGCATATTTGATATGTGTGTAAACACACATCTTTTCTACCACTTAATTACAATAATAACCGGACCAAAACGTGTATTTTATGTCTTTTATGTCGGAATTATGCGTGGTTTGTGTTTTTGTTGTGATTTAGGACGAAATTGTGAAAAGTGGAGAAAACACGGATATTCACGGGCATTTACGGACTTTTATTGAAGAAAAATATGAAAGACGAAGTCAAGAAGTCAAGAGTGCAAAAAGAACGGAAGTCCAAGACTAATTCTGAAGATTTATCGAAGAAAAAGTCAAAAGACGGAAGTTTATCAAAAGCCGAAGAATTCAAGTCTATTTTATTGAAGAATTTAAAGACGAGTTCAAAGAAATCCCAAGCCAAAAAGTCCTTAAAGTCCAAGTTTAAAGAAGATTAGAAGAATAAAGGACTAATGATGCAATTAATGAAGATTAAAAGAAGGAGGGACTTAATCTCGCAATTAAGAAGAAATGAAGGAGGGGAGGAAGCTTCCTTAATCCTCCCCTATAAATAGTCATTAGTTGTTAATCATTTTCCTTGTTGGCTAAGTGTGACAATTAGTCTTCCACTTTTAGTTACCTTGTCATTTAAATACTTGTCAATTTAATTACCTTGTCTTGCACCTTAAATTCATTTAATTTCATGTAAGTTTCCATTTAATTCTTGTCAATCTTTACATTATCTTGTTAATCTCTCATCTACCTTTCTTAGTCTTTGATTTTTATGTTTATGTTTGTGTTCATGTTCTTGTTTTTATTTTGATCAAGTGGGTTTTTGATTATTGTGGTTAAATTTGTTTGTTCTGTTGATTTAAATTGTTTGTTTATGTTTAAATGTTGATTTGTTATTAGTTTATCTTAATCGTTTGTTTTGATTTTGATTAATCTGTGTTATATTCTTGTTTCTGTGATTCCCTTGTTCTTCGGGAGTGTTTGTTTGTGTTTTTGTATTCCCAGGAAACTTCCGAACCAAGAGAAGACGAGTGTTCATTCTGAAGTCAAAAAGTTCCGACTCAGCAAGTGCTCATTCGGAAGTCTCAAACTTCCGGACGAAAACTTCCGAGTCAAGAGTTGTTCATTCGGAACTCCAAAGTTCCGAACCAAGGGGCTTCATCCGGAACATTAAAAGTTCCGGATCAACACTTCAGAACCAAAGTTCCGGATCAGCAAGGGCTTCATTCGGAACTTCTCAAAAGTTCCGGATCAACTCAAAAGTTCCGAACCAAGGGCTTCATTCGGAAGTCTTAAAAGTTCCGGATCAACAAATCTTCCGAACCAAGGGCAAACTTCCGACTCAAGCTTCTTCATCCGGAAGTCTTCTGAATCAAGGAGTTTCGACTCAAGATTTTTTCATTCGGAACTTTGAAAGCTCCGGATCAAACCAGTTCATTCGGAAGTTCTAAACTTCCGAATCAAGGTTTCTTTCAGTTCTTTTTAGTCTTTCTTTTTAAATTTCTCTCTTTTATTTTAAAGCTTTATTTTTCCCGCCTTTTTATTTAATTGCACTTTAAGATTATTTGTCTTAGCTTTATTTTAGCCTTGCCTTAGTTTAAGTTTTAGGTGCGTTTTAAAATTGCCTTAGATAGATTTAAGTTTGCGTTATTTACTTTAGTGCCTTTTAATTTTAGTCACGTTTTAAATACTTGCACTTACTTTACTTAGACTTAGATTTTAATTACATGCCTTTTACTTTAATTGTTCTGCACCTTTATTTAAAAAAAACGACACATATTTGTTTCACCAAAGAACAATTGAGTCACATAGAGAACCTAGATCAATTCGATTAGACACCGAGAATACGAACTTTAATCTTTTTAACCTGAGAAAAATCGAGTTATCAAATGGCGCCGCTGCCGGCTCTTTTCGTAAAGATTAACGGTTTTTAGTGAGAGACGCGTTGCTTTTTGGGATCCGTTCACTTGTGAGCGTTATTTTTCTTGCATAAAAAATTCAAAAAATCATAAAAATTAAAAAATTGATAAAAATACATAAAAATTAAAAATTTCAAAAATCCAAAAAGATTTTATCTTTATTGTGTATATATATTGTTTTTGTGTTTGGTTTCTTTTTCTTTTGCATTTTCAGGTGTATGCGTACTAGATCTTCTAATTATCAAGAGCCCGAGACTCAAGAAGATTTAGCTATGTCAGGTGTTAACAACAATAATATTCCACCGCACCTCAACAATAATAACACCAATGTTCTTCCCCAGCCCGATCTTCGGACCATGGAGGAGCTTTGTCAACCTACAATGTTTGGACGAGGAGGACTGATTGCGCCGATGCAAATCAACGCTCTTGAGTTTTCGTTGAAGCACCACATGATTCAGCAAGTACAAACAAACCCATTCCGTGGATTGCCTGATGATGATGCCAACAAACACCTCGACAAGTTCATTACAATCAGCCAAAGCATGAAGTTGGCCGGTGCCACAATGGATGAACTTCGCCTACAACTCTTTCCACATACTTTATTACATCATGCCGAGAAATGGTTTGATCGTCTCCCGAAGAATTCTATTCACACTTGGGATGACATGACTCAACGCTTTTTGTCGCGCTACTTTCCACCATCCATGGTCACGAGCCTTCGCAGTCAAATCAGCGGTTTCATGCAA
Organism: Glebionis coronaria; assembly: GCA_025667525.1. Lineage (NCBI taxonomy): Eukaryota > Viridiplantae > Streptophyta > Magnoliopsida > Asterales > Asteraceae > Glebionis > Glebionis coronaria. The sequence goes on from CM046880.1 coordinate 154,337,596, forward strand.
GACCCTGATGAATCTCTTTTTGATGCTTGGGAGCGATATAATGTCTTGATCGATAGATGTCCAAACCACAACATGCTCCCTGTGACCTTAATAGATACTTTCTACAACGGTTTGACTTTTCGAGATCGTGATACGATTAATGCAGCCGCCGGTGGCACATTCATGAAAAGCAGACCCGAGGAGTGTAGAGAGCTAATTGAGAACATTACTACTCATCACAAAAACTAGGATTCCTCTGCTTCTTCTAGGAACAACCCAAGAGTCAATGTTTCCTCTACTTTAGCAAACCCTGAGATGACCGAACTCACCCATATGATGACCAAAATGAGCAAAAGTATTATGCTTCTCGCTTCAAACCAACAACAACAACAAGTTAAAGCGGTTGCTAATCCTTGTGAAACATGTGGCGGTCCTCACTCATACACCGATTGTCCTTCGACACAAGGAAATCCGCAAAAATGTGTATGCTGCTTATGGTAATTATTCACCGGAGAATTACCAAGCTAGACAACAAGGGGATAGAAATCTACTGAGCTACCGTTCCAACAATTACCTTTCACCCGGTTTTTCTCCTCAAAACCAAAACCCCGCCAACAACTATAATAGAAGCAACCAAATCCCACCAAGAGCTTCTAATCCTTATCACCCACCCGCTCAACAAACCCCACCCATAAACACCGATGTTGAAGCCACAATGAGAACCCAAGGTGAGCAAATCAAGAATCTGCAAAGCCAAATTATCAATCTTAGAGGAGATATCACGAAGCAAGGAAATGAGATTAGATCCGAAGTTCGTGATAATATTCAATCCTCCTTCATCACTCAAACGAATGAATTAAAGAATCTATTGGCTAGTTTCTTGCCCGCAGCTCAACCTTCTTCTTCGAGTTCTCTACCTTCAAACACCATCACTAATCCGCGAGCCAATGTGAGTGCTATTACTACTCGTAGTGGAGTCACCATTGTAGGACCACCAATCCCGCCCCCATCATCTACACCTCCTCCACCACCATGTATCTCTACTCCTCCTACACCTAGTATTAGTACACCATTACCGTCTCAGCCTCGTAATGACGATGTCTCTCGGAAGGACCCTTCAACATCTCAACCCTTACCGAGTACACCTTCACCTTCCACCTATAAACCTAAAATCCCATACCCTTCTCGCATAGGCAAGACCAACGAGCTAACAAAAGAGGACTCTCAAGTGACAAACTATATCAAGATGATTTCTCAAATGGGCTTCAGCATTAGTTTTCTTGAAGCACTTGTCCACATGCCCAAATTTGTTAAAGCATTTAAGGAATTGCTTAACAAGAAGGAGAAGTTGATTGAACTCGCCAACACACGCTTAAATGAAAACTACTCTGCAGTTATTCTTAAAGAACTTCCGGAAAAGCTTGGAGATCCCGGTCGTTTTGTGTTGCCTTGCGTGTTCAACAAAACTGAAGAATTTACTGCCCTTGCTGATCTCGGGGCTAGTATTAATCTTATGCCTTTGAGTGTTTGGAAAACACTATCATTGCCCGACCTCACTCCAACAAAGATGACTCTTGAACTTGCAAATCGCACTCTCGCTTACCCTGTTGGTATAGCCGAAGACGTGTTCATTAAAGTTGGCGCATTTACTTTCCCGGTCGATTTTGTCGTAGTTTATTATGAAATGGATCCTCGTATTCCCTTAATACTTGGTCGGCCATTCTTAAGAACCGGACATGCTTTAGTGGATGTTGCCGAAGGTGAGTTAATCTTAAGAGTCGGGAATGACTCAAAAATTTTCAAAATGGGGAAGCTTACAGGCAAATACTATGGACGAGAATCAGTGAATATGATTAATGTGCTCGATGACTTTACCGTCTATGACATTCCTCTATTCGATTCTTCCATCGATAATCCACTCTTTGACGATGATGTGGATGATTCTCTCCCCACTTTGGAAGCTTCTCCCATTTATGATTCTCCACCGGTCTTTGATGCTTATGATGATGATGATTCTAGCTCAGATTCGGATGATTATGATAACCTTACTTATGAGTATCCTGAGCTGCCCACTTTCGATGATTTTGATGAGGCTGATACTCTTTCGAGCGATTCTTCACATGATGAAGATCCTCCGCCATCACTCGATCCTACTTTGGACGATTACTCATTTGAGGAAGAGTTCTCTGAATTTCTCAACACTTACTTCCCTCATGAGAGTGATGCCCCTCCTTATGACTTTGAAGATTATCGTCTTGATCCTACTTTGGATTTGAAGCACATTCTTTCTAAGGAGAAGAAACCGGTCGACACCGAAATCCGTAGCACGTATGAGTTAACACCTCTTTGTCCCCCTTCTGAGGACGAGGTTGTGCTTCTTCGCGTATCTTCTTCACACTCTGCTGAGCCTGAGTGCTATTTTCCCCTAAAGGAAAAGGTGTTCGATCCCGGTATTGACATTCTGCAGCCATCTCAGTATCCACCTGATGAAATAAAAGGAAAAATCTTTGGAACTTATGGAAATCTGCTTGCACCACTTCAACCTTGCTTCCACCGTGCTCCATCACTGCTTAAGGGAACATTGCCTACTCTTCTTTGGCTTGCCTTGTTCGCCTTAAGCCTCTGCTATTTGATGGACGAAAACTATGTCTTTGATCCTGGTAGATATGTTTCATGCTTCTTCCGTTGATGATCAAGGTCGAGTCAGGCTCACGACTCGGTTAACAAAAATCAAGCGCTTCTTGGGAGGCAACCCATGCATCTATCTTTTCGCTTTCTTTACCATAAGTGTAGGGGAGACCCGTTGGTTTGCTTTCCTCTCCTCACTTCTTAATCAGGGATTCGAGCTTCAACGATCCACTCTTGATGATTCTTGACGACCCCTGATTTCGTGTCCACTTCTTCCCGGTTCTATCCTAAACTCTTTTCGATTCACTATTTTATATTTTCTCAATATTAAAATAGGAATCTCTTTAGTTGTCTTTTCCTTAGCGAGATTTAAATAACGTGCATAATGTCCTAAGTGTAGGGGAGTTTAATCCCACATGCTTAAGCATTGAGGACAATGTTTATGTTAAGTGTAGGGGGGACTTCTATCGAAGTTAAGTGGTCTTTTCCTTATATTTGTCCTCATTTTAACCGGAAAATCAATTTTTCGATATTTTTCAAAATTTTTGATCTATTTTGGCCTATTAGTTTTTACTTTTGTATAGTTATTTTCTTTCCTTATTAGAATAAATCTTTAATAAAGTGGTTTTAATATTCAAACGTTGTGAATCTTTTGACTCAACCCGAGTTACTCTAACTAGTATCCTTAACATGTTTGAGTCAAGTTTTGCTAGGCTTTTATATAGGGAGCTATAAAACGCGAAAGTCTTAACTCTCACGGGTTAAGAACAAGAACTTTTCGCAAGTTCCTATAATTGATCCTAGAGAGTCGTTTATCAAGGGAACTTTAAAATGCGATTTCTAAACTTGAAAAAGTCTAAGAATTTGGAAGATCCTATAGGCGACTCGAAAACCCAAAACTTTGATTTAATAGGCTAAGCATCCACGAGTCTCATTACTTGAGATTTTAAACTGTGGAGAACGAGAGATGATAGAGCCAATTATAAGTTCGGTATTCTTTCGTGAATTTATGTGAGTTAATTATAAGCCTATTCTCCCATCGCTTGCTAATAAATTTATCTGCTAATAAATAAGGTTGTACGATTTGAAAAGTTACTTAGCTTCTAGCCCAAGATCGTTTAAAAGTTGCTCGGAATGGATTAGAGTTCATAGCCAAGGCATAACTTATTGAAGCGGGATGCGAAGATTGGCGAGTCCAAAAAGGCCCTAACAAGGCATGAGGGCTATATTTTGTTGCTAAAGATCCAAAAGTGATGTGAAGAATCATTTATCGAAAATCAATATGAAGGATCGAGACACACGACGAAAAGCAAATACTCCCCAAAAGTCATGGAGAAGTGTATCCGAAAAGACCCTAACAAGGTATGAGGATAAATAGATCCAAGTCATAAAAGGAGGCGGATCGTTGTATATCAAAGTCCAAAATAAAGATTGGAGAAAAATGAAGAAGTCGTGGTCCAAGTATGAATCTCTCAAAACTTCAAGTGAAGAAATTCCATTATGAAGAGAAGACCATAATTTCATGAACGTCTCTCAAGGTTTGAAGTATGAAGTCGCTGCCAAATATCGTTCCGAGAAAGGTCTCAAATCGCGAAGCGAGTTATGCCAAGATATGAACTTTATGAGGTCCCGAGAAGCAGTTTTAAAAGATTTTGTCCTTTAGCTAACTATTGATTAAATTGTTCACTTTATTTTCAGACTTAATAACTATCTAAATAAGTCAAAAATGCATCCTCGTGATCATTCAAGACAATAATAAAATATAAGAGATACACCTAGGAATAAGGGAGTCTAAGTGAGTAATTGGCCCACATGAGTTCGTGATAATTTACTAACTTATAATAACAATGATCTCGTTTTTAAGCTTGGTTTGGAGAAAGTCAAAAATTGAGAATGATGATTATTCATGACATGTCCAAAACCCAAGGTATGCTTTTGATTTCTTTACTTTGAATATCTATATAGTTTCTATATTTTTTAATAAAGGCCAACGTGGATTGATTATGATGAAAAGTGTAATCTTGCTTTGTAACTAATGCATTGCATGAGGACATTGCAATGGTCAAGTGTAGGGGATTTGATATGTGTGTAAACACACATCTTTTCTACCACTTAATTACAATAATAACCGGACCAAAACGTGTATTTTATGTCTTTTATGTCGGAATTATGCGTGGTTTGTGTTTTTGTTGTGATTTAGGACGAAATTGTGAAAAGTGGAGAAAACACGGATATTCACGGGCATTTACGGACTTTTATTGAAGAAAAAGATGAAAGACGAAGTCAAGAAGTCAAGAGTGCAAAAAGAACGGAAGTCCAAGACTATTTCTGAAGATTTATCGATGAAAAAGTCAAAAAACGGAAGTTTATCAAAAGCCGAAGAATTCAAGTCTATTTTATTGAAGAATTTAAAGACGAGTTCAAAGAAATCCCAAGCCAAAAATTCCTTAAAGTCCAAGTTTAAAGAAGATTAGAAGAATAAAGGACTAATGATGCAATTAATGAAGATTAAAAGAAGGAGGGACTTAATCTCGCAATTAAGAAGAAATGAAGGAGAGGAGGAAGCTTCCTTAATCCTCCCCTATAAATAGTCATTAGTTGTTAATCATTTTCCTTGTTGGCTAAGTGTGACAATTAGTCTTCCACTTTTAATTACCTTGTCATTTAAATACTTGTCAATTTAATTACCTTGTCTTGCACCTTAAATTCATTTAATTTCAAGTAAGTTTCCATTTAATTCTTGTCAATCTTTACTTTATCTTGTTAATCTCTCATCTACCTTTCTTAGTCTTTGATTTTTATGTTTATGTTTGTGTTCATGTTCTTGTTTTTATTTTGATCAAGTGGGTTTTTGATTATTGTGGTTAAATTTGTTTGTTCTGTTGATTTAAATTGTTTGTTTATGTTTAACTGTTGATTTGTTATTAGTTTAGCTTAATCGTTTGTTTTGATTTTGATTAATCTGTGTTATATTCTTGTTTCTGTGATTCCCTTGTTCTTCGGGAGTGTTTGTTTGTGTTTCTGTATTCCCAGGAAACTTCCGAAACAAGAGAAGAGGAGTGTTCATTCGGAAGTCAAAAAGTTCTGACTCAGCAATTTCTCATTCGGAAGTCTCAAACTTCCGGACGAAAACTTCCGAGTCAAGAGTTGTTCATTCGGAACTCCAAAGTTCCGAACCAAGGGGCTTCATCCGGAACATTAAAAGTTCCGGACCAACACTTCAGAACCAAAGTTCCGGATCAGCAAGGGCTTCATTCGGAACTTCTCAAAAGTTCCGGATCAACTCAAAAGTTCCGAACCAAGGGCTTCATTCGGAAGTCTTAAAAGTTCCGGATCAACAAATCTTCCGAACCAAGGGCAAACTTCCTACTCAAGCTTCTTCATCCGGAAGTCTTCCGAATCAAGGAGTTCCGACTCAAGATTGTTTCATTCGGAACTTTGAAAGTTCCGGATCAAACCAGTTCATTCGGAAGTTCTAAACTTCCGAATCAAGGTTTCTTTCAGTTCTTTTTATTCTTTCTTTTTAAATTTCTCTCTTTTATTTTAAAGCTTTATTTTTCCCGCCTTTTTATTTAATTTCACTTTAAGATTATTTGTCTTAGCTTTATTTTAGCCTTGCCTTAGTTTAAGTTTTAGGTGCGTTTTAAAATTGCCTTAGATAGATTTAAGTTTGCGTTATTTACTTTAGTGCCTTTTAATTTTAGTCACGTTTTAAATACTTGCACTTACTTTACTTAGACTTAGATTTTAATTACCTGCCTTTTACTTTAATTGTTCTGCACCTTTATTTAAAAACAACGACACATATTTGTTTCACCAAAGAACAATAGAGTCACATAGAGAACCTAGATCAATTCGATTAGACACCGAGAATACGAACTTTAATCTTTTTAACCTGAGTAAAATCGAGTTATCAATATTTCATTCCATTAATCCATTTTTTTGAAGATATCAACACCCCTGGGTCCCTTGTGGATTCCAACAACGGGGTCCTCTAGATTAATCTTACAAGCTCATATAAGCTTCAAATATCAAGGAAAAGGCATAAGCCAGGTAAAGGGCTTGAACCTTCTTTGGAATTTTGAGTTTTATGTGTATTTGTGCTTTTAATGTGTATGTTATTTGTGAGAATCTGTTTTTATGTTATTTTAGTTGTTCTTATATGATAGTTTATGACTTATATGCATGATTGAGTATTGGTTAATCAGTGTAGTTAAGATTTGAGTGTATTTGGTTTGAAAAAGTCCATTTTCAGAAAATACAAGGTTGTTTGGGTTTAGGGTTGTGACAGTTTTAGGTTACATAAAACTTGTTAAAGACCACTCAATCACACTTCTTAGGTATTTGTTAGGTTGTATCAGTCATTAGGTTCAGTATTGATACGGATTTTAAGCATTTTGCATATTCCAAGTAGCAAAAATCAGTAAGCACTTTTATGTTGTTTTAGTGTAATTTGTGCCTTCTAATTTTGCATATTGTTAGTAGTATTGTTAACCTAGGAATTTGTTCAGGTTATATGTGATTTGATAAGCTTTTGAGCAAGATCACTGCTCATCAGACACCATATAGCCATATCAGTAACTTTCTTTAGGGATTTTTGTGTGATTCTTGTTAGTGAGTTGTGTGTTTTACTGCATTTCCTGACTCCCCACACTCCACTGAGAGTGGGGGTGTTTTTGTTGCCAAGAAACACCAAGTATTGAACAAGTTACAAGCACTTAAGTGCCCAGACCTGAAAATTTGTTAAAGCAGTGGGAACCAAGTTCCCACTGATAGTATAAAAGTTCCCCCTGCTTAGCTAACAGAAAAAAATAACCAAGATGTCACTTTCAGATTTTGATTTTTTTTTGTCTTTAGTGGGCTATTTTTAGAGTTTTTACTTGATTTCAGTTTTGTCATTTTTATTATTAAATTTCTGATTTTTCTATTAAGTTTATTTCTCAGTTACTGTTCATTTATTATTTTTTAGATTAAATTGCATTTTAAATTAGTTTTTAATTATCTGTTTTTTGTCTTTTAGTGCAAGAATTTAGTATTTTTCAGTTTTAAAACGGAAGTTTATCAAAAGCCGAAGAATTCAAGTCTATTTTATTGAAGAATTTAAAGACGAGTTCAAAGAAATCCCAAGCCAAAAAGTCCTTAAAGTCCAAGTTTAAAGAAGATTAGAAGAATAAAGGACTAATGATGCAATTAATGAAGATTAAAAGAAGGAGGGACTTAATCTCGCAATTAAGAAGAAATGAAGGAGAGGAGGAAGCTTCCTTAATCCTCCCCTATAAATAGTCATTAGTTGTTAATCATTTTCCTTGTTGGCTAAGTGTGACAATTAGTCTTTCACTTTTAATTACCTTGTCATTTAAATACTTGTCAATTTAATTACCTTGTCTTGCACCTTAAATTCATTTAATTTCAAGTAAGTTTCCATTTAATTCTTGTCAATCTTTACTTTATCTTGTTAATCTCTCATCTACCTTTCTTAGTCTTTGATTTTTATGTTTATGTTTGTGTTCATGTTCTTGTTTTTATTTTGATCAAGTGGGTTTTTGATTATTGTGGTTAAATTTGTTTGTTTTGTTGATTTAAATTGTTTGTTTATGTTTAACTGTTGATTTGTTATTAGTTTAGCTTAATCGTTTGTTTTGATTTTGATTAATTTGTGTTATATTCTTGTTTCTGTGAGTCCCTTGTTCTTCGGGAGTGTTTGTTTGTGTTTCTGTATTCCCAGGAAACTTCCGAACCAAGAGAAGAGGAGTGTTCATTCGGAAGTCAAAAAGTTCCGACTCAGCAATTTCTCATTCGGAAGTCTCAAACTTCCGGACGAAAACTTCCGAGTCAAGAGTTGTTCATTCGGAACTCCAAAGTTCCGAACCAAGGGGCTTCATCCGGAACATTAAAAGTTCCGGATCAACACTTCAGAACCAAAGTTCCGGATCAGCAAGGGCTTCATTCGGAAATTCTCAAAAGTTCCGGATCAACTCAAAAGTTCCGAACCAAGGGCTTCATTCGGAAGTCTTAAAAGTTCCGGATCAACAAATCTTCCGAACCAAGGGCAAACTTCCTACTCAAGCTTCTTCATCCGGAAGTCTTCCGAATCAAGGAGTTCCGACTCAAGATTGTTTCATTCGGAACTTTGAAAGTTCCGGATCAAACCAGTTCATTCGGAAGTTCTAAACTTCCGAATCAAGGTTTCTTTCAGTTCTTTTTAGTCTTTCTTTTTAAATTTATCTCTTTTATTTTAAAGCTTTATTTTTCCCGCCTTTTTATTTAATTGCACTTTAAGATTATTTGTCTTAGCTTTATTTTAGCCTTGCCTTAGTTTAAGTTTTAGGTGCGTTTTAAAATTGCCTTAGATAGATTTAAGTTTGCGTTATTTACTTTAGTGCCTTTTAATTTTAGTCACGTTTTAAATACTTGCACTTACTTTACTTAGACTTAGATTTTAATTACCTGCCTTTTACTTTAATTGTTCTGCACCTTTATTTAAAAACAGCGACACATATTTGTTTCACCAAAGAACAATAGAGTCACATAGAGAACCTAGATCAATTCGATTAGACACCGAGAATACGAACTTTAATCTTTTTAACCTGAGTAAAATCGAGTTATCAATATTTCATTCCATTAATCCATTTTTTTGAAGATATCAACACCCCTGGGTCCCTTGTGGATTCCAACAACGGGGTCCTCTAGATTAATCTTACAAGCTCATATAAGCTTCAAATATCAAGGAAAAGGCATAAGCCAGGTACAGGGCTTGAACCTTCTTTGGAATTTTGAGTTTTATGTGTATTTGTGCTTTTAATGTGTATGTTATTTGTGAGAATCTGTTTTTATGTTATTTTAGTTGTTCTTATATGATAGTTTATGACTTATATGCATGATTGAGTATTGGTTAATCAGTGTAGTTAAGATTTGAGTGTATTTGGTTTGAAAAAGTCCATTTTCAGAAAATACAAGGTTGTTTGGGTTTAGGGTTGTGACAGTTTTAGGTTACATAAAACTTGTTAAAGACCACTCAATCACACTTCTTAGGTATTTGTTAGGTTGTATCAGTCATTAGGTTCAGTATTGATACGGATTTTAAGCATTTTGCATATTCCAAGTAGCAAAAATCAGTAAGCACTTTTATGTTGTTTTAGTGTAATTTGTGCCTTCTAATTTTGCATATTGTTAGTAGTATTGTTAACCTAGGAATTTGTTCAGGTTATATGTGATTTGATAAGCTTTTGAGCAAGATCACTGCTCATCAGACACCATATAGCCATATCAGTAACTTTCTTTAGGGATTTTTGTGTGATTCTTGTTAGTGAGTTGTGTGTTTTACTGCATTTCCTGACTCCCCACACTCCACTGAGAGTGGGGGTGTTTTTGTTGCCAAGAAACACCAAGTATTGAACAAGTTACAAGCACTTAAGTGCCCAGACCTGAATATTTGTTAAAGCAGTGGGAACCAAGTTCCCACTGATAGTATAAAAGTTCCCCCTGCATAGCTAACAGACAAAAATAACCAAGATGTCACTTTCAGATTTTGATTTTTTTTTGTCTTTAGTGGGCTATTTTTAGAGTTTTTACTTGATTTCAGTTTTGTTATTTTTATTATTAAATTTCTGATTTTTCTATTAAGTTTATTTCTCAGTTACTGTTCATTTATTATTTTTTAGATTAAATTGCATTTTAAATTAGTTTTTAATTATCTGTTTTTGTCTTTTAGTGCAAGAATTTAGTATTTTTCAGTTTTAAAAATTTTCTTAGATTTAGAAAAGTATTTTAAGATTTTTAGTTTAAAAACATTTTACTAATCACTTTTTAAAGTACTTTTTAGATTTTATTTAAGTTTATTTAGGGTTTAATTATAATCTGTTTAGTCTTATAGTGAAAAATTTTACTTTTTTCAAACTTTTTCATTTTTCTACTGTTCATTAGTATAATTTAGGATTTTTTAAAATAGTCAAATTATTTTTAGCATTATTTTAATATTTTTAATCATTATTTTGGTTTAAAATTTTTTTTAGTGTTTTAAAAATAGAAAAATAGTTTTAAAAATTTAGGAAAAATACTTTTTAATCTTAAATAATATAAGTGATTTATTTGTTGAATAAAATAATATTTTGGGCTTTTTCTTAGTTATATTTAATTTTAGAGCTTTAATTAGCATTTAAAATTGAATATTTAATTAATAAAAGGTTTTAAAATATATTTATTGGATATTTATTCTTATTTATATTATTTTAGACTTAGTTTTAATTTTTAATTAATTTTTAAGTTTAATTTTTAATTCGTCACGTTTTACGTATTTACGTTCTCGTTTTACGTTATTACGTCATAGTGTAATCATAGTTGTAGCTCGTCTTTAATTTTTCTCTCTCAAACCAAAAACGTCACTAATCCAAACTTTGATTTTATATAATTGGCACACTTAATTCACACACCTCCTTCGAGAACGAACCCGCATTTATTCGACTTGTCGGTTTTCCTAAATCGTCGATTTTAATACTTGCCCATTATACGTTGTTTTCCTAAACACGTATTTCTACACCTATCATTTGGCGCCGCTGCCGGGGAGGTGTTTTTAGTGTGCCATTATTGTTATCGTGTTTGTGTGAGTAGTGCGTTTTTGCTTTTCAATTTTTGGAAAGCGTATATAACGTACATACTCATTTTTGTTATTTTTCTTTATTATATTATAGTATCCAAATAAATCGTGTTTAGTTTTCCTAAACTAAACACACAACAATCTTTACTATATTGTAGATATCCCATTATCGTTTTTGTTTTTCTTTGTGAATATATTAATATATTGTACTATGTAGAATAATAAATATACAAGTACTCCAAAAGCGTGAAAACGCAACCTTGATTCGGGATTTCATCACACGATCATTGTATTCGAATCCAAAGCAAAAGTTTAAAGGCAAAATAGATAAATACTTTCGTGAGGCTTAATTTCAATTAACACAAACTATAAGGTGGGTATAAGGCGGTTGTATTTCACGACCTAAGGGAAAAAGGCTCTTAAGTGCTTAGCGTCGCCTCGTTTCCCCCGCTTGCTTGTGTGTTTTGAGAAAGAGGGCTAATCGAGGGTTTGCCGCCCAAGTATTATATATGTATATTATATTTGCTTGTTTTCAAGATTAAACCCTCTTGAACGTTTTTGTGTTCCACCAACGTTCTAATTCTAAAGTCATCGAAGGCGTTCACTCCACGTTATCGTTTTCATTATTTGAGGCTCCTTTAATCGAGAAATCGATTCTAGGAGAGATTTGTAGATTTGAGTCTACGTAATACACAAAAAAATACAAAAAAATTAAAAACAATCAAAAACCAAAAAAATTGAAAAAACGAAAACCCCCAAAAAGAATCTCTTCTTTGCTACCCTTCATTCTACGCTTAGTGCATGCGCATTCGATCGAAGGATTATTCTAGTTCTAGAGACGCTTCGAATCGACGCATTCGTAATCGAAGGAATCGGCGACGTAGACAAGATTTAGAAACCGACGTTCCTAATATCGTTGTTGAAGAAACCTTAGACGGGATGGCCGACAATCGTTCGATGATGGAATTGCTCCAAGCACCCACCGAGGGTTATGGAGACGCGATCGTAATTCCCGCTATCGAAGCAGAGAATTTTGAGATTAAGAGCGGAATGCTTTCGTTAATCCAAGCTACGAAGTTTCCAGGTCGTGAAGTCGATAACTCTCACGACCATATTCGGAATTTTGATCGTCTTTTGGGCACGAGCAAGTTTAAGAACGTCGACACCGATGTCGTCAAGCTTATGCTTTTTCCGTACTCGCTCGATGGTGCCGCCAATGATTGGTACGAGAAAGAGCCACCTAATTCGATAACTAGGTGGAAGGATCTTCTCTCCAAGTTCGTTAATTATTTTTTCCCACCGTCTAAGACAACGTTTTTCAAGAATGAAATTACGAAATTTGAGCAAAAACCGAATGAATCTTTTAGAGACGCGTGGGATCGTTTTAAGGAATTTCTTAGGCAATGTCCTCACCATGGTTTTTTCGAGTTGCACCAAATCGATATGTTTTACAACAGTCTTAATTTTCAAGAACAAGATTCGTTGAATTCCGCCGCCGGTGGCAACTTTTTATGTAAAGCTCCGAAAGATGCATTGATAATTATCGAAAACCTCTCTAAGGTTTACCAACTCCGAAAAGCACCGAGTGTTGCCAATGTCGCCAGTGTTTGTAGTTCTAATCGCGACATTGAGAGAGTTGATGCGAAAGTCGACAAGTTGACGAATGTTTTTACGTCTTTTCTCGTTGAGATGCAAAAGAAAGACGCTCCCGCTACGATGAAAGCGGTTGAGGTTTCGTGTACGTTTTGTGGTGTACCTCATAATTATTACGAGTGTGCGGCTACGGATGGCAAAACATCGAATGTGAGTGCGTTAAATGGAAACAACAATTTTCAAAATCAAAATAACGCGGGTCCATCACAACAAGGCAATTATAATGAAGGCAAAAATTTTCAAGGAAATAATCCACAAGGGAATTTTCAAAATCAAGGAGGTTATAATCAAGGTCGTAATTTGAATTGGCAAAATCGAGACAATAATCAAAACTCGAATTTTTCAAACAACAATCAAGGTAACAATTTTTCAAGTGGTAATCAAAACAACTTTCAAAGAACTAATCAAAACCAAGGGAACTTTAATTCAAATCAAAATAGTTCATCAAACGATTTTCAAAACTACATGAAAACAAACGAGGCTAATATGAGACGATTAGAGGGAAAAATTGGTACTTTGAAAAATTATTTTTCTAATACTTTGAAACTTCAAAACACGAAGATTGAGCAAGGATAAATTGACATTAAAAAGATGTTTTTGGACATAATGAACAAATCCTCGGGTGCTTCATCGAGTTCGTTACCTAGTGACACCGTTGCAAATCCGAAGGAACAATGTAAAGCCGCCACGTCTCGTGAGAAAGGTCGTGTGATTACCCCTAACCTTGATGGATTTTAAGTTGTTCCTTCTTCTCAACCCTCGACTTCTAAGACGTCTTATTGTTCTAAAGTCGACGGGGTGAACGTGGCGACCAAGGAAACGAGTGCACACCCTCGTGTACCTCAAATTCCAGCCACGGTTCAAAAAGAGAGCTTTATCGACCTTGCCAAAGTAACCCTTGAAGAAACTTGTGCTTCGATCCTTCTTAAAAAACCCAAAAGGCATATGCCGAGAAAGGAAGAGGATCCGGGCCAATTTCTATTACCTTGTGATTTTTCCGAGATTGAGGGATGTTTAGCCTTTGCCGATTTAGGTGCTAGCATCAATCTTATGCCTCATTCTCTATGGAAATTGATGAGATTGCCTAGATTTACCCCCATGAACATGACAATCGAGCTTGCAAATTGTACACCATTAATACCAATTGGAATAGCCGAGTATGTCTATATTAGAATTGGAAAGTTTGTTTTTCCCGTGGATTTCATCATATCCGATTACGAGTGTGACCCTAAATGTCCCATTATTTTAGGCCGACCATTTTTATCGACGGCTAGAACCGTAATCGACGTTCACGAGGGGAGACTTTCTATGAGATATGGGGATGATAAAATGGACTTTTTCACGAGTAAACCCCAAGTGTTTAATGACAATGAAAAAACCTAGGTTTCAAAACCTAATGATTGTAAACCTAATGATTTCAAAATGTACACTTTAGCGGAAAGAATGAGGCTTAATGGATGTTTTGAAAAAATTACGAAGAACGGTTTTAAAGATGAGAATTTTAATGATAAAGAATACGTGTACCTAATTCAAAAGGGTATGTTCAAATTTATGAATGAAAAATCACTTCGGGATGTATTCGATGAAACAAGTGAACAACCAATTCCGAAGGGCGACGTTAGTGCCATCACGACAATGACCAAAATGGGCTCGTCTTTACCACCATCGAAGGACCACGTCTTTGAGGCTTCAACTTCTAACTACATCGAAGTGCCTCCTTTTCCTAGCCTAACACCCGTTGAGGCGAAAGGTTTCATCGAAATCGATCCTCTCGTCTTAGAAAAGTCACCTAAGCATAGTCATTCGACTAGTAAGACCATGGTTGTGAGTTCTCACATCGACTCTTTCTTTGATGATGACGATGGCGATTTTGCCGAGATTGATCACGTACTTCGAAATCCACATGCCATTTTTGAGGATTCTCCTAAAACATGTGAAGTACGATGATTACGAGTTTGATCCAGAGATTGAGGAAATCATTGAACGAGAGCTAGCTCTTTTGCCTCCACTTCCACCTACAAGTGAGGTCGATATTTACAAAATCGAGGATGAACTAAATGAGTTGGAATGTCTTATTTTCGATGACGAACCAACTCATGTGACCATAAAAAATCCAATTCTCGAGGGTATACCTAATCAACACTCCTCAAATGAGAATTACGTTTACCACATTCGTGAGGATTTAACTTATCAACAATTGTAACAATCGTGGTTTTGAGGTTCCTCACTTAGTTTTATTTTGTGCTAGTTACGTGTCTTTATGTGTTTATGTGCTAATTGGTGTGTATAGATTGTGGTTTGGATATCGTTTCCGGTACGGGGTACCTTGTGAGTGAAACGATGTATGATGATTTCTTGTTCATGATCTCACATGGTGGTGACCATGAAATGAGATGGTGTATTTAGTGGTTTTACGTATACGTATATGTATTATAGAAAATCGTATTTTTACGATCTACGGTTTAGCATTTAGAGGTCTCGGATAAGGTAATTAGTCACGGGAGTATTTTTGGGATGGTTTTAAGTCATTTAGGACTTAGTTATAAAGTTTATTTCAAAATTTGAGATTTTTTATAAAACTGTATATTTAACGTCTTTTACAGTAAACGCGTAAATTTGACTAGTTTTACGGTTTTGAGGTTTTGGAGGTTTTAGGAGTTCTAATAAATTAAGGTAACATTAATAAGATATTAATTAACAATAAAATATAAAAAAACGAAATTAGGGGGTGTTGGGTTTGGGTTGGACTAGGATTCACCCACACCCTATATATTGTTTTATTCACAACCAAAATTCATTATTTTTCTCCTGGAGACAAAGAAAATTCGTGGGTTTCAACAAAAATTAGGGTTCTTTATAAAAATTTGGGGGTTTTCATAAATCGAAGGTAAATCTTCAAATCCCTTTTTAATCTAATTGTTTTTAATGTTTATATAATCATCTTATGATGGATTTAGGTTAGGATTTAAATTAAAAACAGTATATTAATGATACATTAATGATATATAAAGACTAAATAAATTAGGGCTTGTAATTAGTGGGATTATGGGTAATTAATTAGGTTAATTTAATTAAACCCGTTTTTAAAAACTGGGAAGAATTTAGGGTCAATTGTTTTGATCATATCGGGAGTTCTACAAACTCTTATTTTGCGATCCAAGTATCCCTGGAAAGGTAATTTAAGTGGCTTTCAAATGCAAGAAACGAGAACTAAATTGGAGGTAGGGAAGTGGGTCAAAAATAGGTTACAACAGTCGGAGGTCAAAACAGTTTTGAAGTCAGCCTGTTTTCTTTTTAAGTTTTGGGTTGTTTGGGGTACTTAGGGTTGCATTGGGACATTCAAACGAACATGAGAGATGGTTTATATATTATAGGAAGTATCTGCATTGGTGCTAAGATTGTGGGTTAGGGTAAGACTCCCTAATCATAACAAACGTTTTGTATGTTTAAAATCAGTAAAATCTAGATAGACAAAAGTATATATATATATATCGGGGCCTTAACAGCAGCTTTAAGGTTGGGGCAAATGGGAGGTGTTAGCTAACATATTTAAGGGAATAGGTATACCCTTTACAGAGATCATGGGTATGTTTAAGTGGGCGTTTGGCTTATAGTTTGGAGACCTAAAACCGGGACTGTTTTGGGTAAAATGTTAACGGGACGGGTTATGAAGTAAACTGAGTTAAGGACTTGTTAGGAAAGGGTAACGGGGTGTTTAGAGCATATTAATGAGGATCATATATGGGAGAAGGCTAGATGTCCATCATAGGTTGATGAGCCATTTTAGTGATTGGTTCATGTGTTGATTTTGTGTTTTTGTTTGTTAGCTTTTTGCTAGTGCGCGGACATTTGGAGAAGCTCAATCAGGTGAGTTTCATAGTCCCATGTCTACTAATGATTTTGACTTCCAGATGGGATGGAAGAGACACTGTCTTGTTTTTATAAATTATGTTGTGAATGTTTTGTTTTTGGTGATGGACTTGTGCATACTTATGTGATTAACTTCTAACTGATTCATGATTGTTTTGTGATTTGACTTGGTACCAAGGGGATGTTGACAAGGCGGGGCCTTGGGGAGGTACATAGATGTGTGAGCATCTATGGGGACCAATGGATAATGACAAGGCAGGGCCTTGGGATTGGTACATAGGTGTATGGGCGCCTATGGGACCATGGTGTTTGGTAAGGCTGGGAGCCTTGGATTTGGTTTGGTTTGTTTAATCTTGAATATTAGCTATTAATGCATGTTTGTATCACATTGTACGTACGTTCTTAAATTTGGTTATTATTCACAGCTTATGGTTTGTTTTTGGCGTTGGAGTCTAAACCTATGACTCTCCTTTATGTTGACGTGTTTTAGTGTATCTTTCAGGTGATATTATGGTTAAGCGTGAGAACATAAGTGGCTAGATTTGGAGTTGCGTAGGAATGCATTTAGAAGGAGATCCCCGTTCCTTCTTAGTTTCTTTTGTTTGTTTAATAAGTGATACTGTTGACACCTATATGTTGATTTGTTTGTGTTATTTGTTTGTCTTGGGTAAGAGGTAGGACTGTTACCTACTTACCTAGACTCCTGCATTGTTGAGATATTGTCATGACATTTGTGTCACCATTTTATGACATTTCTTATTTCATTTAGTTATCTCTATAGACACGCTATGTTGTGATGATATCCATGCATCGCGCTCCATATTCCGCCATGGTGGGGTGTGACAGAATGGTATCAGAGACAGGTTATAGAGAATTAGGTTGCCTAGTCTAGTAACCTAGTCTATAGCTTAAGGGTCCCTGCATATAGGCGTCATAGGAGTATGTGTGCATTTTATATTAATGGATGTGTTTGGATGTTATTTATTGGGATGTTTTGACTAGTATGAATTGAATCATAGTAAGTTCATACTTAGCCACATGTTATTTTCTTTTCGGGTTGTGACTAGTGCGTGTTGAACTATAATCGTCCACGCTAGTCATTGTCGTATTTTGCTTAAATTGTACATTATACTACATAATTTGGTACATGGTAGTTTCTATCTTTTGTTGGGTTATTTTATGTTCCTGAGGTATAGTATTTTTCTTTTGATGTTTAAGTCATGTTCCCTAAGAATCGTGTGGTGGTTCGAGTTACTAGGAGTACATGGGTAGGAAGGTTTTTAAGCTGTTTCCACTCTTATGGGTGACATGACTTATAACTGATTATGTTTTCATTTTGGATTTAGTTTATGCTATTTTAGCTAGCCTATGGATTTATGTATTTCATTAAGTTTGACTATGTTATTTAAATAGTTGGAGTTTTAGACCTTATTGTTTATGTGGTTATGTGCTTAGGTGAGTTGATGGATTTATGTATTATATGTTGTATTAATTCTTATAAGTGTCATCATAGGAGGGAGTGCATTGGGGAAATGGTAATTGTAAAAGTATGGTGGCCAACATAGTTATACAAGTACCACAACTTCAATGGGTTCCTAAGTATGATTGTATGAAAGAGGGTTAATACATGCTTGTATATGATGAGATGTGGACTTTGGGTATATATATAATATATGGGTTTATGTAACGACTGCCTACGATATGGCTATTTTTTTAGTATCTTATATGTTTTGAGTTATAGTGGTGTTGTGTGATTATGGGGTCACACGATATGGGTTGGTTTTGGTGATGGGTTTTGTTGCCTTGTTGTGGCATGGTGAGATGGTGAGATGGGGATTACTCGTATGAAAAAACGAGTGTATGACGCGATCGATTGACTTGATATGTATGATAACGAGTATGTTTTGGGAGATTTAATAGGTATATATGCGGATGTATATATACTACTATGTGTTAAGTTATGATATATGGCCGTTCAGTAGTTATTATAACTTGAACGTACCTCGTGTTTGCTCGTGTTTT
Source organism: Glebionis coronaria (assembly GCA_025667525.1). Lineage (NCBI taxonomy): Eukaryota > Viridiplantae > Streptophyta > Magnoliopsida > Asterales > Asteraceae > Glebionis > Glebionis coronaria. The sequence continues at coordinate 154,356,341 of CM046880.1, forward strand.
ATGGTGCTGTAGTTTGATGGAGTTCCAACGACGTTTTGAGTCTTTTGATGTGTGTCTACATTCGGGTATGTATTTAATTATTGAGAACCACTAAATTTTCTTACAAATTAATTATGGCTGATTATAGGAAAACGGTTTTGAAAATAATTTGTATGTGTATGGTATGATATCGTGACTTACATATTTTTTTTAAGTTTGTGGTAGTAAGCTATAAAAAAGTGTCTTGAAAATAATGGGATTAGTTTTCTATGTAACATGCGATAATACATTTTAAAGGGGTAAAGAAATTTTACAAAAATTTTCTTAAGTGTAGTTTAAATTTTAGAAGTATTTAACTAGACCGCAAGAGTAAAAAGGGAGATTTTGTTATAGTAATGATAATAATAACATCACACCTTATAAACGTGTAGTAGTTTAGTTATAACCAGCCTAAATGGATTTTATAAAATAATAATAATAATATAGAATAAAAAAACACTGTATTTTATAAACATGTATTAGTTTCATAATAACAAGTGAAATAAGTTTAATATGGGTAAACAAGATAATGGTTAAGATTGTAGTATACTAATTAGTTGATATCTTGATAAAATGATGAAGATAAAGGATGAGTTTATGGTTAATAATGAGTATGATTGGTTTTAGTAGTATGGGAGTTTGGTTCTTATGAGAAGTAACTAATTGGGATGAAAGTTATAAATTTTCAAACGTATCGGAATTTGGTAATACTAATCGTGACGAGTCTAATTTTTCGTTGTTGGAACACTCCATTGATCTTTCGGATTACATTGTTTTGTTTTCAGTTGTTTTGGCTAGGGTTCGTTTTACCCTATATTTTATTTTGGGACACGATTGTTTGGAATTCTTTGGTTACACTTCATGGTTGATTTAGTTATGCGGTTGTGGAAACGTTAGGATGAGAGGATGGAGTTGGGTAGTATTACTTATGGTTAGATATTAGAATGGAGAAATGTGTTTTGGTTTAAAGGTTGTGTTGAAGGAATGATTAAGATTTGTGGAGTTTGGAAACTTAGATTGGTTACAGGAATAACAGAGTAAGTAAAGTTAGTTGATTGGTAGTGGGAACGAGAAGTCATGCTATGAGAAGTTGGTTGAAGTACCATTAGGAGATTGATGAAAGTACTAGCGGATGTGAGGGTAGAGTAGAAAGTTTATACTAATGGAAAGGTTGGGTAAATAAAACGCAAGGGATTGGTATAGTTATGGAGGCAAGGTAGTAGTAGACACGTGAAGGAAAACAGGAATGTGAAAGAATGATTGGTAGGAGGCTGAATAACAGTGAAGTGCAACAAGTAAGGAAGAGTGAGCCATTGAGGGGTTGAAGTACTTTTAAAAATATCATGGTAGATGAGTTGAAGTTAGAAGCTACTGGTAGTGTGAAGTTCCTAGGTAACATCATGGAGACGATAAGTAGTGCGTAAAGAGATACATCGCGAAGCAAGGAGCTGAAAGGACTACGTGTCGGCTGCAAGAAGGATGCAAGAGATTTCGAAGGAGTCACAAAAGTTGCGAGGACTAGAAAGGTGATAAGCACTATGATGGGAAATTTACGTATGGTTCGTGACAAAGAAGGGCAGCTCGAGTATCGGAGTGGAGCTACAAAGAGCTGAACCGGTGGATCATGATGAAATGAATACATGACATGGGAGATTAAGAACTCGTGGAAGTAACAAGGGGAGTCGAGTTACTACGCGGATAGAATTTTTGTGGCAATTAATATCGAGGGATGGGAAGCGAAGCTGAGTTGAATAAGTTTCGTGGAGAAGTGATTAGAGAGTCGGTTTTGTGAAGGTGTTATGAAAGATCTTTGGAAGAGACAGCTATGCATTATCCAATGCACTGGTGATTTCCATAGATTTGATGAATGAAGTATTGAATTTTTGTTGGACGGGATAGTGTAGGAATAAGGGAGAACCATGGAAGGATAGAACCAAGTATTCCTACAAGATGATGATTGAAAATACCTCATGTTGGGTGCAAGATCAAAGTAGAAGTATGAGATTTGAATAAGAATTCAAAATATGGCTTAGTAGACAAATGGAAACTTATGTGGGTATAAGATGAGAGTGTGATCCGCATGGAATCACATGAAACTCTAGTCTGCCCCTATTAGGAGGGAGTAGGAGAACTGGTTGTGAGAAAAAAAACAAGTGAAGCTACTTGGAAAAATTTGGCGTATAGATGACTAGATAGACTTAGTTAGTGGAGCTAGATTGTTATATCTGACTAGAATGCTAGAGGCATTTGGGGTACGAGATGTAGAGAATGATCTATACAGATAATGAACGTCTCCAACACATATTTAATCATCATGATTGAAAATTTGGAAAAGGTGATGGGTGGAGTTAAATGATGAAAGAAAATTGCAAAGCCAAGTACCATCTGGGAAAGGCAAGCATGGTTGATCAGACATGGAATAAGAAGAATGAAGTGAAGCTGAGACGAACTTAAACTATATGGATGGCGTATTAGGGTGGTTTGGATGAAGGATGTAGGTTGCACGAGTTGAGTTGTCTAAAGCAGAGAACGCGTCAACACATATGTTGCGTGGCTTGGACAATCATATGGGGAAAAGGGACGTAGACTATACTTCGTACATAGATAGGAGTAGCTTAGAAAGGGCAATGTAAGGACGAAGTTGGTGAAAGGGATACATAATGGGGTGGAGGAATAAGTACGACGAGAGTTGGGTGATAGTCGATAGACTGACTAATTAATCTCATATTTCAAGAGGAATGAGAAGTCACGTAGTTGAGAAGTTGGAAGGATTGCGTACGGATGTGATGGAATAGAGGGTTTTGCGTAAAAGTTAGACTAATATGTATGGAATGCCTTATGAAGGATTATGGCAAGGGAAGAAACGATGGGAAGCATCACATCGTGATGTATGGTAGGAGTTGAGGAAGAAGAAGGAAGTGTGTATAGAAGCGGAGCATGAATAAAATAGGTCGAGATAGGAACCGAAGGTAAAACTTTAGTAGAGCTTAATGAGTAGAATAAAGCACGACGCAGGCTAATACTGTCGTAGAGTGGAAAAGGAAATGGCACTGACCTATACTGATTGTTTGGGAGGCTTAGTATCGATAATCGAATGGATGAGGAGTTATAGGTGTGATGTACCATAGGGACGAAGGGCTTGGTCTAACTAAGACAAGATGAGGAGCAATGTAACCTTGAAGGTAAGACATTATGTAGGTATAAAGGAAGTGTTGAGTATAAAAAAATCATCATGAAGAAAAGTGAGAAAGAAGTGTATAGGTGCTACTAATGAGCTATCCAAATTTAATGGAAGTAGTTGTAGCATGGGTTTTGGATGGCACTTGATAGACTAACTGAGATAACCGTCCTTTTGATGATGTGTATAGATCATAAGTTGATTTTGATGGGAAGAACTAATGGATATGTGAAAGACCGTCATAGGTCACTTTGTAAGGAAATTGGAATTTTTAAGTAGTTTGGGGTACGGACTAAAGGGAGTTGATGAACATGATTGGATATGAGTATATCCAGCTAACTGGAAAAGGATAGGCAAGTGAGATATTTATACAACCTTAGGTGTTACACCGAGGGCATGACTAGTTGATTTAGAGGGAGTTAGGAAACTCTTTAGTGATGGCCGAGTTTTCATATAATGATAGTTATCATACTAGAAGTTGATAAAAGCCATTTGAGGCACTATATGAAAGGATAGGGTGAGTTGTCCCCATTGTGGACTAGAATTGGTAAAAGAGGCTACTAATGTGGTAATGGTGTTTTTGAACAGAATGAGAGCAACAAGGGATCCTATGTAGAAAAGGAGGAAACCACTAGATTTAGTGACAAAGTTATGTAGGGAGTTTCACCCATAGTAACGGGTGGTATGATTTGGTAAAATGGAAGAGTTGATGTAGAGTTTTGTAGGTCCATTTATGATCTTTGGAAAGATCGGACCAGTAGCTTATGAGCATAGAACTACCTGGGGGAAATGAGTGGTGTACATGATATATTTCATGTATTAAGATTTGTAAATGTTGTTTGGGAATGCATATTTGCATGTACGGTTATTCAGGATTTGGTTGATAAGAGTATTTGTTTTATCAAAGAGTTACTTGTGAGATTTAATGGCTGTAAGGTCAAGAGTTTGGCAATGAATTTAGATTTGTTGGTTAGTATATGTGGTAATTTGAGACTTGAACTAAAGTTCACATGGAAATGAGAGGAGTTCGTTTAGAACAAGTATCCTCATGTGATTTGTTGTTTGTGTGTTTGATCCTAAGGAGTAAATCTCAGGACGAGATTTCTATTAGGAGGGAGTGATGTGACAACCGTGGTTTTGAGGTTCGTCACTTAGTTTTATTTTGTGCTAGTTACATGTCTTTATGTGTTTATGTGCTAATTGGTGTGTATAGATTGTGGTTTGGATATCGTTTCCGGTACGGGTACCTTGTGAGTGAAACGATGTGTGATGATTTCATGTTCATGAGCTCACATGGTGGTGACTATGAAATGAGATGGTGTTATTTACTGGTTTTACTTATACGTATATGTACTATAGAAAATGGTATTTTTATGATTTGCGGTTTAGCATTTAGAGGTCTCGGATGAGGTAATTAGTCACGGGAGTATTTTTCGGGATGGTTTTAAGTTATTTAGGACTTAGTTATAAAGTTTATTTCAAAATTTGAGATTTTTTTTAAAACTGTATATTTAACGTCTTTTACGGTAAACGCGTAAATTTGACTAGTTTTACGGTTTTGAGGTTTTGGAGGTTTTAGGAGTTGTAATAAATTAAGGTAAATTAAGGTAATATTAATAAGATATTAATTAACAATAAAATTAAAAAAACGAAATTAGGAGGTGTTGGGTTTGGGTTGGACTAGGATTCACCCACACCCTATATATTGTTTTATTCACAACCAAAATTCATTATTTTTCTCCTGGAGACAAAGAAAATTCGTGGGTTTCAACAAAAATTAGGGTTCTTTATAAAATTTTGGGGGTTTTCATAAATCAAAGGTAAATCTTCAAATCCCTTTTTAATCTAATTGTTTTTAATGTTTATATAATCATCTTATGATGGATTTAGGTTATGGTTTAAATTAAAAACAGTATATTAATGATATATTAATGATATTATAAAAGATTAAATAAATTAGGGCTTGTAATTAGTGAGATTATGGGTAATTAATTAGGTTAATTTAATTAAACCCGTTTTTAAAAACTGGGCAGAATTTAGAGTCAATTATTTTGATCATATCGGGAGTTCTACAAACTCTTATTTTGCGATCCAAGTATCCATGGAAAGGTAATTGAAGTGGATTTCAAATTCAAGAAACGAGAACTAAATTGGAGGTAGGGAAGTGAGTCAAAAACAGGTTACAACAGTCGGAGGTCAAAATAGTTTTGAAGTCAGCCTGTTTTCTTTTTAAGTTTTAGGTTGTTTGGGGTACTTAGGTTTGCATTGAGACATTCAAACGAACATGAGAGATGGTTTATATATTATAGGAAGTATCTGCATTGGGTCTAAGATTGTGGGTTAGGGTAAGACTCCCTAATCATAACAAACGTTTTGTATGTTTAAAATCAGTAAAAACTGGATAGACAAAAGTATATATATATATATATATATATATATATATATATATATATATATATATATATATATATATATATATATATATATATATATATATATATATATATATATATATATATATATATATATATATATATATATATATATATATATATATATATATATATATATATATATATATATATATATATATATATATATATATATATATATATATATATATATATATATATATATCGGGGCCTTAACAATAGCTTTAAGGTTGGGGCAAATGGGAGGTGTTAGCTAACATATTTAAGGGAATAGGTATTCCCTTTACAGAGATCATGGGTATGTTTAAGTGGGCGTTTGGCTTATAGTTTGGATACCTAAAACCGGGACTGTTTTGGGTAAAATGTTAACGGGACTGGTTATGAAGTAAACTGAGTTAAGGACTTGTTAGGGAAGGGTAACGGGGTGTTTAGAGCATATTAATGAGGATCATATATGGGAGAAGGCTAGATGTCCATCATAGGTTGATGAGCCATTTTAGTTATTGGTTCATGTGTTGATTTTGTGTTTTTGTTTGTCAGCTTTTTGCTAGTGCGCAGACTTTTGGAGAAGCTCAATCAGGTGAGTTTCATAGTCCCATGTCTACTAATGATTTTGACTTCCAGATGGGATGGAAGAGACACTGTCTTGTTTTTATAAATTATGCTGTGAATGTTTTGTGTTTGGTGATGGACTTGTGCATACTTATGTGATTAACTGCTAACTGATTCATGATTGTTTTGTGATTTGACTTGGTACCAAGGGGATGTTGACAAGGCGGGGCCTTGGGGAGGTACATAGATGTGTGAGCATCTATGGGACCAATGGATAATGACAAGGCAGGGCCTTGGGATTGGTACATAGGTGTATGGGCGCCTATGGGACCATGGTGTTTGGTAAGGCTGGGAGCCTTAAATTTGGTTTTGTTTGTTTAATCTTGAATATTAGTTGTTAATGCATGTTTGTATCACATTGTTTGTATGTTCTTAAATTTGGTTATTATTCACAGCTTATGGTTTGTTTTTGGCGTTGGAGTCTAAACCTATGACTCTCACTGATACGATGATTTTGAATGGGGTTCTAGATTTTTCTCAGAATCCTCTCGAATTGATCACGGTCCTAAGTGGAATGATTTGTTCTTGGTTAATAAAAAGATGTTGGTTTGTTTATCTATTTTAAACTAATAGCAAATAAATGTAAGTGGCGTTGAGTAAATTATAAGCTTTGAAAGATTAAACTAAATTGACGAGTTAAAAATAAAAGCTTGAAAACGTAAAGAGAAGATTAGAAGAATACTTTGAAAACTTAACTAAATTAAAACTTAAAACTTTATAAAACTTTAAGACTTAGTGCATCGGAATATAAGAAATGCAAAGCTGTCGGAATGTCACAATCATCACCATCGGAATACAATTAAATTGATCCATCGGAATGTCTCAAGTGAAGGTCCATCGGAATGTTTCAAGTGAAGGTCCATCAGAATATGGTCTATCGCAAAGTGCATCTATCGGAATGAGCCAGATCAGAAAGTCAGATCGGAATGATGTAAACTAAAAATGGGCAGAGTTTCGATTCAAAAAGGACCTTAAATCTCGTCGGAATATGCGATCGCAATAAGCGATCGCAATCCAGATCGGAATAAGGGGGAATTACCAACCGATCGCAAAGTAGAACCCTTTAGGGTTATTGCGAACAAAACACTCAACCTTCGGAATGTGCATAAACCCTTGGATTGCGATGGATACAAAATCAATCCGAGAATAGTTATAAGCAGAAACTTCAATAAGCATATACAATAAGCTACTTTAACCGGGACTTTAAATAACTCAAAAAACTAATATTTGACAACTTTTAAAATCATGAAATCATAAACTTTATAAACGAAACTTTTGAATGACTAAAAACTTGGTGGAATCCGAAAAGTAAGAAGCTAAAGCATGAAGTAAGCTAATAAGCATAAAGAGCTTATAGCCTAAACCAATTAAAAGCTTAAAAAGTGGTAAAAAGATTGATCTTTTAACTACTTGAACATGAAACGAAACCAAACCGTGAGGATTGTAGCTTTCGGATTAAAGGCAAAATGAAACCAAGAAAAGTAGGAAGAGATTAAAGAACACAATCTTAAACTTGAACTTTTAATTAAGAAACTTAAAATACAACGATTCATGAAAAGCTTAAAATTTGAAAGATGAAAACAAGGAAAAATTTAGTGAGAGAAAGTTGGAAACTTTCTCTCTCTAAAATTAGAGAAAAAATGAAAACTAAAAACTAAGCTAAAGACTAAGGCCCTCTAAAATTGTGAAGTAGAATCTTTATATAGGCGTGTGATATGGGCTTGTGAATGGGCTTTGGTATCGGGCTTCTTTTCTTCTTTCTTCTTTAGTCTTTACGTTTCTTTAAATAAACGTTTCCGACTTTGGATTTTGCGAAGTGTCGGTGAATAATTCCAACTCGTCTTATAATCTTTTGTTTAATAGACTCGAGTTCTTCGACATATATGAATCTTCCATCTTTGGCCTTTTCTTCGATAAATCTTTAAATAGGCGCAATGACTTCAAATATTTTGCATCTCTTTAGACAATAGACTTCGACTTGAGTCTTTTTCTTCGATAAAACTCGTGCAATCCCATGTTTTCTTCAATGTTTATCCGGATGACTCTTAAAACACAATTAACACAAAAACCACGCATAATTCCAAACAAATGACATTAAATACGTGTTTTGGTCTTGTTTTAGCCAGAAATAAGTGGTAAAAGTATGGGTGTTTTCACACCTATCAAATCCCCTACACTTAACCATTGCCATGCCCTCATGCAATGCTTAGCGATAAAGCCAATTTACACTTTTCTCATAATCAATCAACCTTGGCCTTATTAACATTCTACTAAACAAAAATTGAAGTACTAGGAGAAATCAAAACTTTAAAGTAAACAAAAGGATGAAAATAACTTGCAAAGAGATCAAGGACTTACATTAGGGCTTTTGTGCTGCGAAGATTTATCACCCTCAAGTTTCACGTTCCCCAAACTAAGCTTAAAAACGAGATCATTGTTATTATAAGTTAGCATATCAAACACTTACACACATGGCTTAATTAAATGCTTAAATTCCCTTATTCCTAGGTGTATCTCTTATATTTTATTTTTGTCTTAGAATGATCATGAAGATGCATTTTTGGACTTATTTTGATAGTTTATTTAGGCTGAAAGCAAAGTAGGACGATTTGATCAATAGTTAGCTAAAGGACAAAATCTCTTAAAACTGCTTCTCGGGATATCAAAAAGTTCATATCTTGGCATAACTCGGTTCACGATTTGAGACCTTTCTCGGGCCGATATTTGGCATGTACTTCATACTTCTTATTTTCGAGAGACGTTCTTGAGATTATGGTCTTCTCTTCGTTAATAGAGTTTCTTCACTTGGATACTTTTGAGGGATACTACAACTTTGTCGACCACGACTTCATGATTATTTATTCAATCTCTAATTGGGATTTTGAGATACAACGATCCGCCTCCTTTTCGGACTTGGATCTATTTATCCTCATACCTTGTTAGGGTCTTTTCGGATAGACTTCTCCATGATCTTTATGGGAGTTGATTGCTATTCGTCGTGAGTCTTGATCCTTCATATTGATTTTGGGAATAATGCTTTTCACATCACCTTGGATCTTTAGCAATAAAATGGAATCCTCATGCCTTGTTAGGGCCTTTTCGGACTCGCCAATCTTCGCGCCCTGCTTCATAAGTTATTCCTTGGCTATGAACTCTTATCATTACCGAGCAACTTTTAAACGATCTTGGGCTAGAAGCTAAGTAACTTTTCAAATCGTACGACCTTACTTATTGCAGATAAATTATTAGCAAGTGATTGGAGAATAGGCAAATAATTACACCAAGTGAGCTTGCGCAAGAATACCGACTTATAATTGACTCTATCATTTCTCGTTCTCCACAATTTAAAATCTCAAGTAATGAGACTCGTAGATACTTAGCCTAATAAACCAATTAAGGTCTACATGGTTAAGGATACTAGCTAGAATAAACTTGGATAAGTCTATTCGGGTTGAGTCAAAATAATCGCAACGGGCCTAATATGTCAAAGATTTCAAAACTAACTACACCACTTTATTAATATTTTTGACTTTATTGCGGGATATATACATATGAAAGCAATGATAAAAAATTTAAAAAATTACGACTAATTGGCCAAAGTTAATAAAAAATTTGAAAAATGTTGAAAAATATGATTTTCTGGTTAAATGAAGGCATTTTCATGGAAAACTCCACTTAAAACTTCGATAGAAGTCCCCCCTACACTTAAGATAAACATTGTCCTCAATGTTTAAGCATGTGGGAAAACTCTCCCCTACACTTAGGACATTGTGCACGTTGGTTAAATCAAGTTAAGGAAGAGACGACTAACGTGATCAATTTCAAATGTGAGTATGAAGAAAATTGAATCACGATAGTTGAGAGATAGAACCGGATTTCGGATAACACGGGAGCACGGTTTCTACAAAGGTTCCAAAAGTGCATTCATCCCTGTAATCACATCACCACACAAAGACAAACACCTATATAGGTCCCCCTACACTTAGGAGGTTAAAACAGTAAAGGATAGATACTCGGGCTGCCTCCCGAGGAGCGCTTGTTTTTGATAACCGAGTCACGAGCCTGACTCGACCCAAAATTAGTTCATGGGGAACGTGGTGAGGGATGAAATCATCTCATAAGAGATGTCCTCACCAAAGTACAACTTCACTCGTTGGCCATTCACCTTAAAATTAGGTCCATTAGGTTGAGCGAGCTCGAGAGTACCATATGGAAAAATTTAGGCAATGGTGAATGGGCCGGACCAACGAGATTTCAGCTTGCCCGAAAAGATTTTCAACCGAGAGTTGAAGAGTAAAACTTTGTCTCCAACTTGGAACTCTCGGTTCTTAATCTTAGAGTCGTGAATGAGCTTAGTCTTTTCCTTATAGATCAAAGAATTTTCATAAGCCTCATTACGGAGTTCATAGAGCTCATTGAGTTGGATCTTGCGTAAGTCACCGGCTTTGTTGATATCGAAATTAGCCCACTTCAAGGCCAGTAAGCCTTGTGCTCCAACTCAATGGGGAGGTGGCACGCTTTCCCGTACACGAGACGATATGGTGTACAACCAATCGGAGTCTTGTATGCGGTACGAAAAGCCCACAAAGCATCATCAAGTTTATCAGCCCATGAGGCATGATGCTCTCCCACGGTTCTTTCAAGAATTCGCTTTAATCCTCGGTTAGATATTTCAGCCTGGCCATTAGTTTGTGGGTGGTAAGCGGTGGAAAGACGATGATTTACACCATACTTAGCCATGACTCTTGCGAATTGGTCATTGCAAAAATGAGTCCCGTGATCACTAATAATGGCACGAGGCACACCAAATCTAGCGAATAGCGACTTCAAAAAGTTACAAACCACCCTTGCGTCATTAGTGGGTAAAGCTTTGGCTTCAAACCACTTTGAAACGTAGTCAACAGCTACAAGGATGTATTTGTTTTCTTTAGAGGAAGGGAATGGCCCCATAAAGTCGATACCCCAAACATCAAAGATTTCACACTCTTGAATGAAATTCTGAGGCATCTTGTCTTTATGTGTGATCTTGCCTTGTTTTTGGCAAGCATCACATCGTTTAACCATCTCGTGAGCATCACGGTAAATGGTGGGCCAATAAAATCCCGAGTCAAACACTTTTTTGGCGGTGTAGTTGGGACCAAAGTGACCACCGGTGGGTCCTTTGTGGCAAGCGTCAAGGATTTCTAAAGCTACCGGTCCATCAACACATCGGCGAATAATCAAATCGGCACATTGTTTGAATAGATACGGGTCATCCCAAAAGTAAGTCTTAATGTCTTTGAAGAACTTTTTCTTTTGTTGGGATGTTAACCCGTCAACGAGAATTCCACCCGCCATGTAGTTTCAATGTCTGCAAACCACGGGGTTTCATCAGAAGTCGAGTTGATAGACATTAAGGTCTCCAGGGGAAAAGAATCATTGATTTCTTTGTTCGGATGTTCCCCTTGATAAGGATCCTCAAGTCTGCTGAGATGATCCGCGGCTAGGTTTTCAGCTCCTTTCTTATCGCGAATTTCGATTTTAAATTCTTGGAGTAGCAAAACCCAGCGAAGAAGTCTTGGTTTGGAATCTTGATTGGTCAACAAGTAATTCAACGCGGAATGATCGGTATAAACGATTGTGGTGGAAAGGACAAGATAGGGGCGGAACTTTTCAAAGGCATAGACAACAGCTAAAAGCTCTTTTTCGGTTGTCGTATAATGCAATTGAGCCCCCGTCATTGTCTTGCTAGCGTAATGGATTGGTTGGAAGTGTTGATTCACTCTTTGGCCCAAAACCGCTCCAATAGCAAAGTCGCTAGCATCGCACATCAACTCAAAGGGAAGCTCCCAATTAGGGGTAACTAAGACGGGTGCCTTAGTTAGCTTCTCCTTAAGCAAGTTGAAGGCTTCAATACACTCGTTGGAAAAGATAAAAGGAGTGTCTTTTTCCAAGAGGTGGGTCATCGGGCGAGCGATTTGAGAAAAATCTTTGATGAATCGACGGTAGAAGCCCACATGACCAAGGAAACTTCTCACACCCTTCACGGTTGAAGGTTGAGGCAACTTAGCGATAACATCGACTTTAGCACGGTCTACTTCAAGACCGGCTTTGGAGATCTTGTGTCCTAGCACGATGCCCTCTTTTACCATGAAATGGCATTTTTCCCAATTAAGAACAAGGCGAGTGTCTTCACACCGCTTAAGCATACATTCTAAATTGGCAAGGCAAGCAGAGAAAGAATCGCCATAAACCGAGAAATCATCCATGAATACTTCCATAGTGTCTTCCACCATGTCATGGAAGATAGCCATCATACACCTTTGGAACGTCCCAGGAGCATTACATAAACCAAAAGGCATACGTTTGTAAGCAAATGTTTAGTAGGGACAAGTGAATGTTGTCCTTTCTTGGTCTTTGGGATCGATGGGAATTTGAAAATACCCGGAGAAACCGTCTAAAAAGCAGTAATAATCATTACCAGCTAGACGCTCGAGCATTTGATCCATGAAGGGAAGAAGAAAGTGATCTTTTCTCGTGGCATCATTGAGTTTGCGATAATCAATACAAACTCTCCACCCAGTAACGAGACGAGTGGGAATCAACTCGTTGTGTTCATTGGAAACAACGGTTATTCCGCCCATCTTGGGCACACAATGGACGGGACTTACCCACGGTGAATCCGAGATAGGGTAAATCAAGCCGGCATCTAGAAGTTTGATAACCTCTTGTTTGATGACGTCGTGAATTAGAGGATTAACCCTTCTTTGGCTCTGGATTGCGGGTTTAAAGTCATCTTCCATGAGAATCTTGTGAGTACAAAAGTTCGGATCAATTCCGCGGATATCAGAAATTTTCCAAGCAATTGCCTTCTTATGATCTTTAAGCACGGCGATGAGGCGAGATTTCTCTTCTTCTTTCAAGTCCTTCGCGATGATGACAGGCGACTTCTTGTTTTCTTCAAGGAACACGTACTCAAGATGGGGCAGCAACTCCTTAAGTTCTAAATCCGGAGGATTTTTGATGGGAGGCGTTTTCAAAGTCGGAGCATCGATAGCAATAACCGTGGGAGATGGTGGAGAAAGATTGTCTTATTTAAGAAGGTTCTCAATGAGGCGGAGATCTTCATCCCAGTTGGTGGTAGAATCGTCATTAGCTAAGTTCACATCTCCCATGGTGGCTTCCAAATCTTTCCAAAGGAAATCACTTTCTCCAAATAGAGATAGTGATGAATCGATAGAGGAAACGGTCTCAACATTGGGAAGAGAGGTAGGAATACTTTTGCAAGCATCTTTGAAGTGTTCTTCACAAGACTCATCAAGAACGTCAATACAATTAACACTCTCGTATGAATAAGGCTGTTTAGAAAGCTTTCCCATGTTGAAAACGATTTTATCGTCACCCACTCTCATGATAAGCTCACCGGCTTCAACATCAATGAGAGTGTGACCGGTCCTCAAGAATGGACGACAAACAATTAATGGCACACGAGGGTCCATCTCGTAGTCGACGACGACGAAATCGGTAGGAAAAGTGAATTTGTCGACTCCTACAAAGACGTCTTCGGCTATCCCCACTGGATAAGCAACCGTACGGTTAGCTAATTCCAAAGTCATTTTGGTGGGGACTAGCTCAGGGAGAGATAATTGCTTCCAAACGCTTAGAGGCATTAGATTAATACTGGCACCTAGATCGGCTAGGGCCATGCAATTCTCTACTCTTGGGAAGTTGCAAGGGATTAAGAAACGACCCGGATCACCAAGCTTGGTTGGCAATTTCCTTAAGAGCACTGCAGACCAATTCTCATTAAGTTGGGTGTTAGCAATATCAAGAAGCTTCTCCTTGTCGCTAAGAAGATCTTTGAACATTTTCGCGTACTTAGGCATGTGAGCGAGAGCCTCAGCGAAGGAGATGTTGAAATTCAATTGTTTAAACATTTTGAGAAAGTTCGAAACTTGAATATCATCCTTTCTTTTGAGCTTCTCTTTCCTCAACCTTGAGGGATAAGGTATATCAGAAGAAGAGGAAGGCTTTGGGATCGAAGGATCACTCACATCCTTGGGTGGAGGGGGGGGGGTAGAAGAAAGAGGTGGAGAAATTAGGGAAGGAGAAGGATGAGGAATAGGAGCAGGTGACCCGTTCTCCTTAGTCACAATCACCGGTGGAGGTATAGGAAGCTCGGGTTCCTTGGTACCTTTGCCACTGCGAGTGGTGATTGCTTTCATCTCCCCTCTTGGATTCGCAACGGTGTTACTCGGAAGAGTACCCGAAGAAGAGGGTTGATTACCTTGGAAGAAACTAGCCATCATGTTCTTTAAGTCATTCGTTTGACTATCCAAAGTGTTTTTGATATCAGCTCTCAGATCGTTCCCTTGTTTCACCAGGTCTTCTTTCAAGTTGAGCACTTCCCGTTGGATATTGTCCATGATCAAATCATTAGTCCTCATGTAGGTTCCAATGTCTTGGTGTAATGCGGTGGGTTGGTTGGGAGGAGCATTGTATGCGGGTGGTTGATAAGCAGGTTGCTGGTAAACTTGGTTGTTTCTTTGAGGTGGATATGGTTGTTTGTGAGGTGGTATGTATGGTGTACGAGGTTGTTGTTGTTGTTGAGGAGGGCGATTGAGGTTTTGTTTTTGGTTTGGGTTGTTAGGAGGAAAACCGGGCGGTGAGAGATAGTTGTTAGAGCGGTAGCTAAGCAAGTTGCGGTCACCTTGAGGACGAGCTTGATAAGCGGCCGGAGGATAGGTACCGTATCCTGCATTCACATTCTCAGAAGGGTAGTCTTGGGTGGCAGTACAAGTGGTGTAAGAGTGAGGACCCCCGCATATCTCACATGGTTGGCTGACAGCATTGACTTGAGCGTCTTTAGCGTTTTTTGCGTTGATGTTGTTGGTGTTGCTGGCGGTTTGGGTAGCAAGCAATTCAAGAAGTGCAGTGATTTTGTCAAGTCGCTTATAGCTGTCACTAGTACTAGCACTAGCGACATTGGTCCGAACACTCTTGGTTTGCACACGAGACTTATTCTCGATGATATCCCAAGCGGCATTGGAAGTCTTAGCCAAAAGATTACCCCCCGAGGCACTATTTAGTGAATCTTGGTCATTCATGCTTAAACCATTATAAAAAGTGTTAACTTGGTGCACTTTGGTAAAACCATGTTGTGGGCATTTTCTTAAAAGATCTTTAAAACGATCCCAAGATTCACTAAAAGACTCATCGTACTTTTGTTCAAAATTAATGATTTCATTCCGCAAAGCGGTTGTACAAGAGGGTGGGAAAAAGTAGTTTATAAACTTGGTCTCCAAATCCGTCCACGTCAGAATACTTTGTGGCAGTTCCTTAGCAAGCCAATGTCGGGCTTGTCCCTCTAAAGAAAAGGGAAAAAGTTGTAAACGGATTACCTCTTGTGGAACACCATTGAATTTGACCGTATTTGTGAGTTGCAGGAATCTCTTGATGTGGTCATGTGGATCATCAATGGTACGCCCCAAGAATGGTTGAGAAGAGACCATCTGGATAAAGCCGGATTTGAGCTCAAAGTTGTTGGCTGCAATCGCGGGTATGACCATTGGATCATTGTTACCATCTACATGTACTTGCAGAAGTTCAATCATCAGGCGATTATCCGGTAGAGGCTCATTGTTGTTGTTATTGTTGTTGTTGAAAGGTAGATTGTTATTGTTATTATTATTGTTTTGAGGTGGGTTATTGTTGTTGTTTGTACACCGGCCATTTCTAAGTCTTCGAGAGGCTCGGGCTCTTGATAAGACGTGGATCGTGTACGCATGCACCTGCAAAAGAACTAACAAGGCAGAAACAACGCAAAAATATTTTGGGTTTTTATGTTTTTTAATTTTTAGGATTTTTGAAAATTTTATATATTTTAGGGTTTTTGAAAATTTTTATGAAAAAATAACGTTCACGGTGAACGGATCCCAAAATCCAAGTTCTCACAAAAAACTGTTGATCTTAACGAGAAGAGCCGGCAGCGCCGCCATTTGATACGATGATTTTGAATGGGGTTCTAGATTTTTCTCGGAATCCTCTCGAATTGATCACGGTCCTAAGTGGAATGATTTGTTCATGGTTAATAAAAAGGTGTTGGTTTGTTTATCTATTTTAAACTAACAGCAAATAAACGTAAGTGGCGTTGAGTAAATTATAAGCTTTGAAAGATTAAACTAAATTGACGAGTTAAAAATAAAAGCTTGAAAACGTAAAGAGAAGATTAGAAGAATACTTTGAAAACTTAACTAAATTAAAACTTAAAACTTTATAAAACTTCAAGACTTAGTGCATCAGAATATAAGAAATGCAAAGCTGTCGGAATGTCACAATCATCACCATCGGAATACAATTAAATTGATCCATCGGAATGTCTCAAGTGAAGGTCCATCGGAATGTTTCAAGTGAAGGTCCATCGGATATGGTCTATCGCAAAGTGCATCTATCGGAATGAGCCAAATCGGAAAGTCAGATCGGAATGATGTAAACTAAAAATGGGCAGAGTTTCGATTCAAAAAGGACCTTAAATCCCGTCAGAATATGCGATCGCAATAAGCGATCGCAATCCAGATCGGAATAAGGTGGAATTACCAACCGATCGCAAAGTAGAACCCTTTAGGGTTATTGCGATCAAAACACTCAACCGTCGGAATGTGCATAAACCCTTGGATTGCGATGGATACAAAATCAATACGAGAATAGGTATAAGCAGAAACTTCAATAAGCATATACAATAAGCTACTTTAACCGGGACTTTAAATAACTCAAAAAGCTAAAATTTGACAACTTTTAAAATCATGAAATCATAAACTTTATAAACGAAACTTTTGAATGACTAAAAACTTGGTGGAATCCGAAAAGTAAGAAGCTAAAGCATGAAGTAAGCTAATAAGCATAAAGAGCTTATAGCCTAAACCAATTAAAAGCTTAAAAAGTGGTAAAAAGATTGATCTTTTAACTACTTGAACATGAAACGAAACCAAACCGTGAGGATTGTAGCTTTCGGATTAAAGGCAAAATGAAACCAAGAAAAGTAGGAAGAGATTAAAGAACACAAACTTAAATTTGAACTTTCAATTAAGAAACTTAAAATACAACGATTCATGAAAAGCTTAAAATTTGAAAGATGAAAACAAGGAAAAATTTAGTGAGAGAAAGTTGGAAACTTTCTCTCTCTAAAACTAGAGAAAAAAATGAAAACTAAAAACTAAGCTAAAGACTAAGGCCCTCTAAAATTGTGAAGTGGAATCTTTATATAGGCGTGTGATATGGGCTTGTGAATGGGCTTTGGTATCGGGCTTCTTTTGTTCTTTCTTCTTTAGTCTTTACGTTTCTTTAAATAAACGTTTCCGACTTTGGATTTTGCGAAGTGTCGGTGAATAAATCCAACTCGTCTTATAATATTTTGTTTAATAGACTCGAGTTCTTCGACATATATGAATCTTCCATCTTTGGCCTTTTCTTCGATAAATCTTCAAATAGGCGCAATGACTTCAAATCTTTTGCATCTCTTTGGACAATAGACTTCGACTTGAGTCTTTTTCTTCGATAAAACTCGTGCAATCCCATGTTTTCTTCAATATTTATCCGGATGACTCTGAAAACACAATTAACACAAAAACCACGCATAATTCCAAACAAATGACATTAAATACGTGTTTTGGTCTTGTTTTAGCCAGAAATAAGTGGTAAAAGGATGGGTGTTTTCACACCTATCACTCACCAACTTTATGTTGACGTGTTTTAATGTCTCTTTCAGGTGATATTATGGTTAAGCGTGAGAACAAAAGTGGCTAGGATTTGGAGTTGCGTAGGAATGCATTTAAAAGGAGATCCTCGTTCCTTCTTAGTTTCTTTTGTTTGTTTAATAAGTGATACTGTTGACACCTATAGTTGATTTGTTTGTGTTATTTGTTTGTCTTGGGTAAGAGGTAGGACTGTTACCTACTTACCTAGACTCCTGCATTGTTGAGATATTGTCATGACATTTGTGTCACCATTTTATGACATTTCTTATTTCATTTAGTTATCTCTATAGACACGCTATGTTGTGATGATATCCATACGTCGCGCTCCATATTCCACCATGGTGGGGTGTGACAACAATCCCCACAAATGGATGATGGTTTCGTGATTGATCAAGATCTCTTCGAGAGAGTTTCTAAGATACTCAAGGAGGGGAATGACAAACCTTGGTTTGACAAGCCTATCTTTGATGAAGAAATCGATGAGATCGACGTTCATGAGGATGATGAGTATGTAGACCCCGAGGGAGTGGTGTTCTTAATTGATAAACGTTTTGAGAACTTATATAATCCACCACCCCCTCCCACCAATGACTTAAATGTGAGAATTTTTAGCGCGACTAATTTTGAATTTGACACGCCATATATTTTCGACATTATCAAATCGGGTTTTCATAAAGAGTTTTTAAACGATGAAAAAGGAAAGGAATTTAATATTAATTTAAATAATTTTCTACAAGTTTAACTCCGTCATCACCGCGTGTTATGAGTGCTACCACCTCGTCTACTCCTTTTGACAACGGTTGGTGTGGATCTAGTGTGGGGGAAGCCCCTTATGTTCCCTCTCATTTCTCCACCGAGGACGAGATTTACGATCCCGGAATTTCTTGTGAAGGGAAATCTCGGTCTTCCACTGATGCAATAAATGGAAAACTTATATATTTGCTTGGTGTGAGTCTACCTCGAGTAGCTCATTATGTTGACTTACCCATTGCCACACCTTTCTACTTCTCATCTCTTTTCTTCTACTCTTTTGGGGTTGTTTTAGCATGCGTTGAAGTGGTGTTGGTTCGTTTATCCCATGAAAACGAGGACGCCATCTTCGATCACGGTATTTTGCATCATCAAAGGACTTAGTCCTTTGTACCGGTTGCTTTTGGGCATTGTTTATCATGTAAGCCCCACTAAAAATGACCATACCATGATTATCCCTAAATGATCACATTTATGGGGATTCAAGACGAGATTTTGACTCGGTTATAAAAAACAAGGTGCCTCGTGGGGGATTCTCATGCTTATCCTTGTAAATATTATCGCTTTCCTAGTTAACGTAACGAGGGGAATTGTGCTCTTCCAACCTTTGTTTCGTGGTTGTTTGTGATTGTGATTAATTAGGTTCACCATCATCATTGAAGCCTCTCGTGTTCGTTTTACGGATCACTCGAGCTTCGATCGTTACCTTTGGAGATTCCGATATCCGATGATATCCTTTTATGTTCTAACGTTTATCTTATTATCATAATTCATAAACCTCTTTTAGGTTATTCGTTTTACCCTTTCCATGCTCGAGATTAAGCATTCGACTTCGTCTCTAGTATGGGGGTGTTTTCACCCCTAGACTCGAAATATTGAGGACAATGTTTAGTTTTAGTATCGGGGGTGAGTAGATACTTCACGTTGCTTACGTCACCACGCAATCCAATTTTCATCCTTTTGATATCGTTTTGTTGCAAATAAGGCTAAAAATGGCCAAATTTTAAAAAATTTTGTATTTTTCATAAGTGTTTAAGACACGAATGTAGGTTTTCCGATGGTTAGAATAAGAGTAATTTTTGACTCGAGCGTGCGTGTTGAGCACTTAGCTTCGATTCCTTGACTTTTTAGGCTAAGTCTCAAATTAGGATGAGAAATGATAGAGTTATTTATAAGTCTCGTAATCGTCACGATCTCATGTGTAGTAATTATTAACTTATTCTCCCCACGCTTTTGATAATAAAATGTTAATAAATATTGATCTAGCGGTTTAGTTACTATTGTTGGTTTCTAATTTGTTTTAGTAGCTTCCATGTAATTAAATTGGGAAAACGTTAAGGTATCGCCAGAGTCACGGTTTTGAAGTATTGGCACTCTAATAATCAAAAGCTTCACCTAATAATAAGATTTCAAGTGCTCACCTAAATTAAGCAAAAATTTGAAGCTCACAAGGCCGAAAAATCTATGCCCAAATTGAAAGTGAATCAAGCATTAATCTTTGAAGCTTTAAAGATCCAAAATTTGCTTTAGCGTGAGGATATGCGTCTTTGGCCATAATAAAACCACCGATGATGTCGGATAATAAAAGGAAAGGCAAGACCGAAGTCTTAATAAAAGCTCCATGGTGGAGTTGAATAAAAGATGGAGGTAAACCTACGATAATAAGGCCCTTCCGTTAGGGGGCGTATAAAAGTCTTGGTAATAAGTCTCATGTTCAAAACCGTTATAAAACCGTGTTTATCGATCCTTCTTGTTGACTTAATTTTTTGACATCGTTGTCTATTAGGATGAATTATTAATTCGATGATTTTGGTTACACCGTTAAGAATCTATTTTAGACTTAATCTCTATTCACGCATAAGTCAATGATGTATCCTCGTGATCATTAAGACAAAAATAAAATATATGAGATACCAATTAGGAATAAGGGAGTTTAGGTTCGTAATTAACACTAATGAGATATGATCGTGTTGCTAACTTATAATAACAATGATCTCGTTACACGCTTAGCATAGAATTGGGTAAAAATCGAGGACGACGAAATTATTTATAACGAAGCATTCACGTGTTCTTGTTCTGTGATCCCAAAAGTCACTTAATCGTGATGAAAATAATACATTATGTCTAAAACGCGTGTAGTAGTTTATTTAAATTTACGTTTTCAATAAATGTCATCATAAAATGAATTTTTGAATTGCTACGATACTTAATTCTAGCATTGCGTGGGGACACGACAATGCTTTAGTATGTGGGAGTGATGAGACTGTAATTATACATAGTCTCATCGTCCAAATCAGGCTTAAAACGCTTAAAATATCATCAAAATACCCAAATATATGCTTGTGTTTGTTCATTGTGTATTTTAGGTACGGATATCGTGAATTCAACAAATGATCACTAGAATGAAGCAATAACAAACACGGGAAACGAAGCTGCATAAAGAACCGGGCCCAAGTATGGAATTTACAAAATTGCCCTTGAAGTTTTGAAGAATGTCAAGTTTGGTCCCTCATCTTTTGAGATTTGTCAACTTTGGTCCTCCAAGAATCAATTTATACAAGAATTATGCTTGAAGAATGAAGAATTTACAAAGAATTCCCTTGGAGATTGGATAAAGTTACAAGAATAATCCTTAAAGTCCAAATTGTTAACAAAGGATTAAACTTGCAAATGCTTAAAGGACTAAGGGTGAAAGGGGACATGGACTTTTTGTGCAAAGCTATCAAAGGGGTAACATAACTAGGGGGTCATTTCTGCCAACAAACTAAACCTATTTAACCCTTACACCCATTAAACTTAACTACCCGACAACCTTATTCCCCTCACCCAATAGAACCATGTCACCTCAGCCACTATCACACATCAACCAATCAAAACCCCCAAATCCACCACGTCACATTCCACCACCCTTTTATTTAAACTAACTTAATCAGTTTTATTTCCCACCTAAACACTAATTTAAAAACTAAAACCGATTAAACTACCCTATTCCTTTTCCCTCCCACACATAAACCCTAAAATCCTAGCTTAATCAAATAAAAGGGTTTTAGCCCAATTATATTCAGAATAATAATTAACCCTACACTAAACCTTTCCCACTCACAAACAAAACCTCCCCTTGACCCATATGGCCCCACCATGGTTCCCCTACTCAACCAAAAGAGGCAAAAAAACAGTCATCCAACGATTCTCATCGTTTTTATTGGTCCCCATGTACAATTAAACGTTCAAGATTGCTTCTCATCAGCTGGCATTCATCAGAACTCACATGCCTCAACTTTTGACCATGACTCAATTATCAAGCAAAGGGCAAGACTAGATAATCAGCCATTAGGGTTTAGGGTATGCTTTTCTTTGTAATATTTTATTTCAATTTCTAGATGGTTCTATGTAGTAGTATAAATGAAACGGGTTGTGTTTCATTTTAGTTGTTCCAGAATTTTTTGTAAAATCTTTTTATTGAATAGTTAAAGTGGTTAACTGATTTTGCAATCATTTTGTGTTCCATTTATTTTAAACTTCATCCTTTATTTTTATGCAGACTTTAGTTTTTTGTTTACCAAAAATCTTTTTTCAAGAATATTGGTTAAAGAATTTTGGGACCCAAGTGGTATAAGTGTTGGAAATACGTTTTTCCAAGGAAAGTCTTGGTCACATCATTGTTAGCATAGATCACGAGCTATATACTATTTAGGACATTGTAACTTGGAGTGACCTCCCTTTGGGGGAGATTGATGGAAATACGTTTTTACGTATTTAGAAAGGATCGGTCACTCCAATGATATTGGGCTCGTGATCCAATATAGCCCATATAGCACACATGTAGGGTGGGCTATATATACCCCCTCCTAGCATGTTAGGAGGGGTTGATTATTCACTTTTCACACACTTAATCTAATCTTTCATTTTCTCTCCAACCTCTCACTACTTTCTCTCTCTAGTTCTCATCTATCTCTCTATCTCTTTAGATCATTCCAACGCAAGGATAATCCAAGGATTACGAGGACCTACAAATGGTATCAAGAGCCATGGGATGCTTGTTTTGTTTTTTTTATTTGTGTTCTTGATTCTCTCGCCCATTTTTATCCAAAATCTCATGAACCAATTTTTTTTTTGTGTTTTTATGATTTAATCTTTATATACTTCATCTAGTTACTTGTTATAGTGATTTGGTATTGGTATTTTGCTTAAAAACACAAAAATTTTGGGTGTTTGATTCATTTTTAGGCTTAGAATCTCGAATTTGTTGTGTTATTGTACTGTCCGAGAAAAGTGGGATTCATAGTACGACCTGTGTATTGTGATCGCATAAACCTGGGGTTTCTACTTGCGATCCAATAGCACGATCACATAATACGATCACTCATTGCGATCACGAGTATGATCACTCGTTGCGATCAAGACTACGATCACTCGTTGCGATAACGAGTACGATCACTCGTTGAGATCTGAGTACGATCGTTGGGTACGATCAAACGAGTGCGATCAGAGTACGATCGTTGGGTACGATCAAGGAGTACGATCACTAGTACGATCTGAGTGCGATCATAGTGAGTGCGATCACCAGTACGATCGTTGGGTACGATCACTAGTACGATCCGAGTTCGATCCAAGTACGATCAAGGAGTGCGTTCTGAATACGATCATAGAGTACGATCCATGAGTGCGATCTGAGTACGATCCCCACTGCGATCACGTGTAATTTAGTCTTGGAATTTTTGGTTTATCGAGAACATAATTTAGAGGATTTTAACATTATTTCTCGGCTTTAACACACAACAACAAACACAATTATTTTCTTTCATTGATCGATCGACAAGTAATCCTTACCTTCATATATCATCGATTTTCAATGGAATCGTTTAATTCAACATCTCAAGAGGGAGACTTGCATCTCATGCAAAACACAGCTAGAGAAAGTGGTATAATGTTCTTTCGACAACTCCAGTCTCATCTAGTGACCATTTCTTGGTTTCAAGGAGGAAGCGAATTTCTAACACTCTTCGGTCAAGATCGTTATATATTCATCGATTCAATATTCCTCAACTTGAACCAACTAGCCGAGCAACTTCACAAAGAAGACTTTAATCACTCTACATCAGCATCTACATATCAAGCTCTAGTGACACAACTTACGCACTTCTTCAAATTCAACATTCTTAAGTCTGACAATTCAGGGATATGTTAATCATTTCTTCAGTACACACAAACGGAAATTAAAGAGTTCCGTGGTACATTGTTGAAATTAATGACATCGGTCTCGTCTTCGATTTATGAAAGATCTCGACTTCAGCAAGCGTATGATAATGGAGTGCAAGAATCTACAATGCAGATGCAAGAGGAGAATGATCATACGGTTGACAACTTGGAGCCTAAAGATTGCAAAAGCAAGGATTCAGGAGGAAAGCATGATACAAACAGCATGTCAGGGATTGATGACACCATACCCGTATATGACGAAGAGTCTACAAATACGGTACCAAGGAATGTGGTATATGATGTCTATGTCGATGAACTACCGCATGTTGCGCATTCCGAACCTAATTATGACAAACATGGGATGGAAAAGGGTGATAGTTTTACCACTTCAGATTCATCCGATGTGAGTCAAAATGGGGGAGAAATTGTTCAGAATTCTATAGTACATCATGATAAATGCTTTATGACTGCTTCACTAACCGATTTTGATTCCAAGATTAAAGAGCTTGAAACTATTTTAGCTCAGCAATCTAAAGCTCTCGAGGATGCCAAAATTGAATATTCGAAGAAAACGGATAAATTTGAAAAGTATTTTGAAAAACTTGAAAATTTAAACCTTGTTCTTGAAAGAAAATTAAATCAAAAAATTCAAGATTCTAAAGCTGAAAAAGATAATTTTGTGAGACAAATTAAGTTGCTTGAATCTAAGTTGGCATCCCAAGATGAATTTCTCAAAGAGAATGAGACTTTAAAGGCTCGAGTACAGGAAAAGGTCTTTGCTATAGCTGCGTTGAAAAACGAATTGAGAAAAACTAAAGGATCTAGTGTGGATACTAAGCTTGAAAAACCATCAATCTTGGGGAAACCGCCTCAAATTCAGTCTGTTAAACAACCGACTGCATTTAGATCCGAGCGACCAAAATCCTCGAGACCGCGGTTTGCCTCCCAAGTTGATATGGTTCATCTTTCTAGACCAGTCACTCCACTATCTAGGCCCAAGGTGACTAAAACAGCTTTTGTAAGACCTAATCACATGATTTCATCTAGCCTCCCTAGACATAGTCTAAAGAACACACCTTGAACTAGTTCAAATGATGTTCACCATAAATTTGGTCTAAGGGAAGCTATTCAGAAGACACAAGTAAGAGATAGGAATTTTAAACCTAGTTAGATGCCTTCTAGATTACCCAACACTGCTAACCGTAGCATGTCATATCCTAGGAGCATCATTCAATCATCTAGGAATTCTAGATCTTACTCGGACATTAAATATGCTACTTGTAAAACATGTAGGAAATGTGTCTTTAAAGCCAATCATGATTCTTGTGTCAAGAAATTACTTAATGAGGTGAACTCCCGTGCTAGACTTAAATCCCAGTGGATGGCTAAAATCAAACCCATTGGTAAAATGTGGCGCCCCACTGGAAAAACTTTCACTCTTGTGGGAAATGAGTGCCCTTTAACTAGGATAGTCTCTGATTCTACTAAGACTGCTAGGGAGGAAATTAAAAAGGATGATACATCACTTAAGCCCGAACTTAAGGTTTTCTATAAAAGGAAACGTTTGCCAACTAAGACAAGTGAATCATCTACTCAGATCTCCTCTGACACAAGTAAAGCCAACTGTGAACCCCCACGTGCTTTTAAAACTGATATCGCTAACCCATGTCAAAGCATGCAAATTCCTAATGAGAATGCAAGTACCAAAGTTGATGTTCCAAAAGAACGAAGCGGTCCAATCATACCGTTCAACTAAGGACACTCTTAGAGTTTGGCTACTAAAGAAGCAGATATCAGAGAAACAAGTATCCAAGGGGATTCACGGTTAAGCTCGTGTAAAAGGACTTACAGTCACATCACAGACTGTAACTCGTTCATCAAAGAAAGGAAAGTTTATCACCGATGATAAACTTATCCTAACAACGAGAAATTAATTTTTCTCGGGCATGAGCTTATATAAAAAACATTCCAAGTTTTTAAGCTCATGCACAAAGGCTTATAGACAAATCACAGTCTATGACCCGGACTTTAGAGAAAGGGAAGTTTATCTACGCGACGATAATTTACCATCAAAACGAGAAATTAAGTTTTCTCGGACACGAGCTTATCCTAACACCATTCAAAGGTTTTAAGCTCGTGTATAAGGCTCATCGACTAAATGTCAGACGATGACCCGATCTTCATATAAAGGAAAGTTTATCACCGATGGTAAACTTATCCTCACAACGAGAAATTAATTTTTCTCGGGCATGAGCTTATATTAAAAACATTCGAAGTTTTTAAGCTCATGCACAATGGTGTATAATTATAATTCAAATTATGCCCCGGATTTCAAAGAAAGGAACGTTTATCGTCGATGATAAACTTATCCTTACAACGAGAAATTAATTTTTCTCGGGCATGAGCTAATATTAAAAACATTCGAAGTTTTTAAGCTCATGCACAATGACTTACAGTTAAATATCATACTATAACTCGGACTTCATATTTAGGAAAGCTTATCTTTAAAGATAAGTTATCCTCGTAACGTGAAATTCATTTTTCTCGGTCATGAGCTTGTATTAAGACATTCCAAGTTTTAACTCATAAAGGAAAGTGTATCTTTTAAATAAGAGAACTTTTCTTCATAAGGAGAAATTCACCTTTCTCGGTCATGAGCTTTACGTTAAAACATTCAAAGTTTTTCAAGCTCATGAAAACGACTTCTAAGTAAATGTCAACTTAGGACTCGCTCTTCAGTTAATAGGAAAGTTTATCACCGATGATAAACTTATCCTCACAACGGGAAGCTTACAACTTTTCGTACTTGAGCTCGTTTTGCAAGATATTCAACATCTTAAGCTCAAGTAATTGGTTTTCAAAACTTTGAACACAATTTTTCGAGAATTTCTCAAAAGGTTTTTTTTTCTAAATCTTTCAAAATTGTGTGTTCAAAAATGTTTTGATAAAAAGAGCATGTCTTCTGGAATCGATAATATTTACGATACTAGAAATGTCATTCAATGCTGACACGAGGTTGTAAATAAAGTTCGAGCAGAAGTTCAAACGTTTTAAAACATGCTCAAAATGGCTTGCTATTATTTCAGATAGTAACCCGATTTTCATACTCAAGTCAAGCATTTCAGCGGAAATCTTTGACTCAACAACGTGAATTAATTTTCTCGGGCATGGTTTACTTTATAACCATGTAAGGGATTGTGTTTACGGAATAACACAATCTAACACGAATATATGTACGTGTCAGTGCATTTATTTGTTAAAACAAGAGAAATCTTGTTTTTTATGAAGTTATCATCTCCACCAACCGTAGCAATTTACAACTGATATGTTCATACTCGACGATGCGACTACTCAACGACAACTACAACTCTTTCAATAGAACACGGGTCAACAATTGAGGGGGAGCAATTATCCATCACTCAGAATCTTTGACGCTGAAAGTGCCAAGCTCACATGTTGGTGTCAAGACAACGATATCAATCTTACACGTGGAGTCAAGAGATAACTTCAGACGTGATGAGACGACCAACATTCGTGAACAAGAACCATGTGCTTCTTTCATATGATGTTCTCCATCATTCAGGTGATAAATACCTTATACTTGTGTTTAAAAGGTATTTAATTTACATTTCAAGTATACCCTCATTAATTTGAGAGGGAGCTTGTGTAATTCATGAAGATAATTGGCTTTGCATTTTTCTTCCCAAATTTTCTTAAAATGCTATTAAATCAATTGATATTAAAAACATTGATTGAGTTAATATTTTTAATATGGGGGAGAAAATATGATTTAATATGGGAAATGATTAATCACAAATGGTTTGACTTAACGTGCTAGCTCATCCCGACATGTGCGAAATGTTTTCAGATTTCATGGCATATGTTAAGGGGGAGCAAAATGGATTTGCACTTCAAAATGGATTTCATGGTGACATACACTTACCCAAAACATCTCTATTCACGAAGGTGAAGATTGTGGTGACATAAGGATGGTAGGATAGGTTAAAGTCCAATGATTCCTTTAGAACCGGAGGAATCTTCCCAAGGACATTCCATAGCTAGAAATAGTAGTCCTTAGGAAAGATGGAGAAAGATTGTGATCGTAGCTGAATGCCGACCAAGTACTTAAGTTAGCACTGGAACAATCACAAAAAGGTCCTAGTTATGACGTATTGGTAAGCATTGAAGGGGTTGAAGAATGAAAAAGAATTGTAATGATAAAGGGTGTAAAGAAAGAAGCCCTCCTTACAACCTTAGGCAGAAACCGGGTCAATACATATGCTATTGAGATCATTTTTAATGATTCTTGATATTGAAGACAGACATCATGGACCCAGTGATGCAATGCACAACACATCCCAGCTAACTCAGATATCTCTCAAAAGATATTTGTTTTAATAACACGGAGACAACGCATTATCTATTGATTTATTCACTCCGAATAAATTAGTATTGAAATGGTTGCACTCCTCTCCAGCCTCCAACCACTAAAATCTAAAATGCACGATTGAGTTTAGAGCCATTTGAGATCATCAAATATCTCATTAGGACACACTTTCATATTTCCTTTCTTCCTCACACACTGTGAAAAGTAAGAAAGATCTTAAGAGTCCTACGCAAAATCCTCATGATCTTGCCTGAACATCCGAGTAATACGAAAGTATTTACAATGAAGATAGAAATCCTTCTTGAGCGAATATCAAAAAGCTCATGGTAGGTGACTTGTGCGATTCTTTATGAATCAAACTTGTGATAACTGGAAAGCAACAGTGGTTTAATTCTTAAATGAATTTAAACACGTTCCAGGACTCTACGCAATATCTTAGTGATCTTGCCAGAACACTCAGAGTGATACCTTAGTGTTCACAGTGATGAGTGGAAATCCTTCTAGTGTTAACCTCAAACAGTACTTGGTAGGTAACTTGCAAGATCCTATACGAATCAAGCTCGTGACAACTGGAAAGCAACGATGGTGCGGTTTTTAATTGAATTTCACTTGTTCCAGGAACATGAATTGACGGTTTCAAATAATGAGAAATCTTGTTCAATCTTTATGTTCGCAGTCAGCTTTGGACGGTCGAATAAAGAGAACGGGTTTACCTGCGAAATCTTGTCAAGGAGGTTCTTAATTGAAACTACCTGCCACAAGTACAATATTTCATATCGTCCAACGGTCTTCACCGACCGGTGGTAAAATGCTACCGAATTAGAATGAAATGTTCAAGGCCATTTCATCCGTGTATATGTTTTGTTGCTAACTGTCTTATGCATCGTAACAAGAAGGTGGCATTGCGTTGCACAATCCAGAAGAAGTTGTCACCACATGCTTATACTGTATGCACTTAATACTTCAAAAAATTCAAGAAAGTCTAAAAGTCAAGTCTTCCGCTGTATCAAACTCTGAAGCTTTCAAGAATTTATAAAAGTATAAGTATGTGGAACATGAATTCACATGAGGCAAATATCACAAGTGATGAATGCACAAGGTCAAAGCAAGGACACAAGTTCAAGACCAAAGTCAAAGATATAATCAACATATTCACAAGAACAAGATCGAAGACTCAAGCATAGTATGCAAGGTTTAAGATTTTGTAAAATGGTGTGACCTCCCTTTGGGGGAGATTGTTGGAAATATGTTTTTCCAAGGAAAGTATCGGTCACATCATTGTTAGCATAGATCACGAGCTATATACTATTTAGGACATTGTAACTTTTAGAGACCTCCCTTTGGGGAGATTGTTGGAAATACGTTTTTACGTATTTAGAAAGGATCCGTCACTCCAATGATATTGGGCTCGTGATCCAATATAGCCCTTATAGCCCACATGTAGGGTGGGCTATATATACCCCCTCCTAGCATGTTAGGAGGGGTTGATTATTCACTTTTCACACACTTAATCTAATCTTCCATTTTCTCTCCAACCTCTCACTACTTTCTCTCTCTAGTTCTTCATCTATATCTCTATCTCTTTAGATCATTCCAACACAAGGATAATCCAAGGATTACGAGGACCTACAATAAGCTATTTTATTGCTTGATTTGACACTCAAGCATAAAAAGCTTATAGGACTTGTTAGCTTTCTGTTGGTTACATAGGGTACTTTCATAAACGTGTTTGCCAGAATGATTAGTCTCCTATTTGGTGATTAAAGTTTTACAAAACCTTTATTTTTCTTCTTATATCACTTACTGTCCATACGCACTCTATAAGCTCATTTGATAACTGAGCTTATAGAGTCACTTATTGGACTTGTGTTTGTTTGTGGTCGTTTATGTTTGTGCAGGTTCACCAATACCCATCTCATTTGCATATTTCATTCCATTAATCCATTTTTTGAAGATATCTACACCCCTGGGTGTAACACCCCCAAATTTACACAATTCAATACAGCGGAAGACTCGTTGGTGTTACGGGATAACACATTACTCACATCATAGACAACGCTTAAAAATCACGTCGTTTAATAATAAAGCATTTCCATTCATAAATATCAAAATTTACATAGGTCCCAAGTCATTGTATTTCATACAGGTTTTTACAAAGCATTTGAATGGAGATAGTTATTTAAGTGCGGGCCATGAATTCTTGTCGTCTTCCCGAGAATTACCTTCAAGTACTTGAGATAAGACATGTTAAAAGAAAAGGTCAGCGATAACGCCGAGTGAATTCATAGAGTTTAATGAAATCCATCAATATAACATCGGTATAAAATTATTACCGAAAATCATTTTGTATAAATCTTTGTAATAGGCCATAAAATAGCCAAAGTCATTTCATACAAATCTTTATCAAAAATCATAATATAGGCTTTTGCCTTCAAAATCATTATACGAATCATTGTCGTAAAAACATCATACAATACGTAACGTTGTATAGAGTTAAATAAAAACCAATATATGAATGTGGTTATGAAATACCAAAACACGAACATAATATCAATAGTAAGACCCCGTATTTCTAGTCAGGCAATTTATCGTAATTTAGTGTGTATAGTAGTAATTCGTTATTTGGATTATTATAAGCCGCATAACATTGTTACCTTACTAAACCAAACAACGGGTAGCTAGCCCAAAACTCATTTGCCCATCTAAATTAGCGTGTCGTCACAATAATCACGCTTGTGTAAATCTTCGCATACATAAATTCGCTTACCAATCAATGTGGCACGACGGGGATCATCCGTCAAGGCGCGAACTGGGGTGATCGTCCCCAAATAGTACTATTATATGCATAAGCTTCTACCAATTACGGTAGTTCACAATTCATGCTAATGGGACTTTTAGTGACATAACCTAACTTTAATAATCCATTTCATTTCATCTATCGGGTCATTTAATCATTCATCGGGTAATAGAATCATTCGGGTCCAAATCAATAAACAGATAATCGGGACAACTAGTGTCCTATTTTATAAAAACTAACATGTTCTCTCCCTCGCGGGTTTATAAAACATTTCATAAAAACATTTAAAAGAGTGCGAGGTTATGAACTCACGTTGATTGGGAAAGACGGTTATCGGCGATACGGATGTACGGTACGTGCTTCAATCACGGAAACCTAGACAAATAATACTCGTCTTAGACTCTTGTCCAATGACTTTATAAAAATAACAATTATGTATATATATGATGATTTTATATATATGATGATGATCAAGTGGGTTTATACATCTTTACTCATTCATTATAGTGTTTATGTGTTGGTAACTTTTATACTAGTTACACTAGCTCAACTTGTTTACATTTTGGAGCCCTATGGGCCTATTAAAAGCCCAATACTATTCATTAGCCCAATTATACTTTTATTATCAGTATTATACTTTATATATTGGTCCCAAATGGGTTAAGCCCAATAAATAAGTTTATAAGTGTTTTACCAAATTAGTCGGGTTTATTGTCCATTAAGGCTACTTTGGCCCGTTAATGTCTATATGTTGTAAAGCTCGGGTTTTATTGGTTTTTACTTGTTATATATGTTTATATATCAGTATGTGAGTTTATAAAAGTTTACGTTAGACGGGTCCAACCATCTAAGTTTTATTTAACAAAAACGTTAATCTTTCGGTTTTAGCCGAAAAGACGTAAAACTTAGTATATAGTTTTTATAACTTATAAAACTTACCAAACTACCATTTTTATATAATGTCCATTTATTTATCCTTATGAATTTTTATATAAATGAAATATATAAGTTAGTGGGTTTAATACACATTTTATACTATATTTATTTGAGTGCTTATATAATAATATTAAACTTTAATTTCACAAAATCAGTCCTAAAAATCTAGTTTACTAAAATGATCATATCTAGAGTTCTACATGGATATAGAACCCCAAATGTTTATCACAGAAACTACATGATATGTGCTTCATTTTATTCCTTTATAGCTACTGATGAATCAACCTCTAAGTATTTTATAAAATTCGTCCAAAACAGTGTACTCAGATTTGCACTCTAAACTTGTTTTGATCATATCTCACTCATTTTTATGATTCCATTGCATGGCCAACTCTCACATGTGTACAAGTCTCAATAATCACTGTATATCAATTCATCTATACCATTTTATCAGTTCATCATATGGTTATTTACTGTTTTTATACAGCCTACTAAATTAAGCAAGATTAACCACTTTTACATATAGTTTTTCATCTTTTTACCCATGTTTATCAACACCAAATCCCCACATAATATTTTTATCATCATATATTCATCATATACATATACAATAAGAAAGAAAATACATGATTACATAATAAAAATAACAAGAGGATGGGAAGAACAATCTTTATACCACCAAGGTTAATGAAAATATGGGATTGATGATGAACAAGGCTTGGTTTTGGGTAACCAATCTTATGAGATATCAACACCACTTCTAGGATCACCAAATATTTGTAGACTTCTCCAAAACTCAGCCCTTGATCTTCATGGAAACTCCTTTCTAGTTGTTAAAATCATCTCCAATCTTCATAACTTCAACTAGGCTTCAACATATGTTGATTATAGCCTTGGGTTATGGCTAGATTTTGATGAACATGGTGGTGGTGGAGCTATGGTGGACGGCCATGGGAGAGAGTTGAGAGAAAATGATGGTTTGCATGAGATGAAGTGTGAGAAATGGTTTTGTGTGAAGTGGTTTTACTAGTTAGCTTGTTTGTGAAAGTTATATGACAAGTGTTAATCTTGTTACTAAATATTGACACCTCATGGGTGTTGGCTTATATTGGACGCCACATATAGTGGGGTGGGCAATTGTAAAACTTGTCCCATCCTACTAGTTTACGGGTACTCCTCGATTCTAGTTTCCTCGATTTGTGTGCCCTCGGGTCGTTTTACGAAAAACGTTTTTATAAATTATGAATCTACGGCACAAAACGAATCTAATAAAAATTGTCTCATCAAAAACGGAGTTCGAAAACGTAAATACGTAATCCTAAGGTTTCTGGTTTAATCGTAAAGGACGTTAAATTATTCGCGTAAGTCCTAATATCTTCTCGTAAAATAGTGAGTTTATGAACCAACTCAAAATTAAAATCCCAAAATAATATTCATGGATAAATTTATTTTCTAAAATGTCAGACTGTCACCAAAAACGGTGTATGTAAACGTAAGCAAGTAACGTAGAATCCTCCGGTTTAGACGTAGTCGATGCTATTTCAAAATGTAAATCCAAATTTCTTCCCAAAAATAAGTAAGTTCATAATATAACATTAAAATAATGTTTTTAAATAATATTTGAGAATTAAATATAAACCATAAATTGACGGATTGTCACAGCATTTACCTCTAAACAGGATCTTTGTCCTAAAAGATCATCTTATCTTACTACTCGCTTCTTATAGAGTTAAAGCCATGTGGGTATTTCCTCCACATTCGGTCTTTTCTCATAAGTATAATTCATTACAATACGCGAGTTTCATCAAACATAACTACGGGAATAAGATCAGGCTTAATGTTAACTTACTTTCTCTATCCATGATGTTCACGGGTTTTTGATGAATGCGACTTTTCGACGATCTAAACTTCATCAAGAAGAGTTCAGATTTTCACTTGATAGTCATTTTATCAAGTTAGATATACGAATCATAATTCACGCATCCCTTGAAGTCCTAGGGTAGATCCAGCTTATATGCCTTTCAAACCAATCTTTACATCACCTCAATGGTCCCATACAACGAGGACTTATATCCCATGATCTTTCAGATTATCAATTCATTTTTCCATGGTTAAAATTTTTGGCATAACTTCGCTACCCATCTGTCACTTCAAGATCTACATTTTATATTCACATAACCTCCTGCCCACTACCGGCAGTCAATAATCAAATCCTAATTTCAACAATCATTTCAGCTCTCGCGGGTCGGGTATTTTGTAAGGTTAGGTTCGTCATCATAGGCAACCTTAAACCTAAAAGACATGTCCAACTTACAATGAGTGTATGTCGGATGTCTTCATCCCAATCCTTACTTACAGATACTCTTATTGTTTAGATCCTAACAAGATTCGATCTAGATCCTAATACGATAATTATCAATGATAATCTTTCCAAAGGAAACGATTATACGGTTCATTACCAAAGGTCAATCATTCAAACATAAAACAAGACTTCTAGTGTTTTGTATCGTTACTTTACCTCGTTCCTTCGGTTTGGGGTGGTAAACAGTACCCTCATCAAGGTTCGTTCCCAATGACTTCTGAGCAAATCTCTAGAAATTCGATGCGAAGCGAGGATCTTGATAGTGATGATCGATACAGGCACACTGTGCTTACGCAACTCCTTTAAATACAAAGAGTCAATTTCTTCATCGAGAATCTATCATTAATAGGAATGATATTAGCAGATTTGGTCAGTCTATCGACGATGACCCAATCGTATCAAATTCAGATGATGACCTTTGCAATAGCTAGACGTTTACTAATGTATGAGGCAATGTCTGCCTTCATAATTTGCCATTAGCACAACTTCTTCAGATAAAGATACATTTAGTCAGAAATGACGTGAATGGAATACTTATACTTACGAGATTTCAATATGACTAAATCTCAAAATCCTCTATATTCAGGCAACCACAAGCAGCCTTTAAAACATTCAACACCATCGGCTTCTTAATTCTAATGGTTCACATTAGCCGCGAACCCCTTTTTACAAACATCGTTTATTTTTATATTGTTCGGCAATTTATTTTGCACAATCATTATTAAGAAACACATCCTAATTGATTCTTTGTCCTTTCTACATAATGTGTCAGTATCTAAATTCACTTTCCTAGATGGAATAAATATCATGACCGTATTTATTCGAAAATTCCTTCTTCACATTTTCTAAGTCTTAGTTCTATCTCAACTATTGTTTTTATCAGTTTTGCTTAATCCGACGTTTAAAGCGTCAATAATTACTACAAGTAATTAAATAATAAATATTTAATTTTTATGAAACGTAAATGCAAAAAGTTTTTAAATTTTCTCACTTTGTCCAATTATATAAAAATGTTCAAAATAAATTTGAATTTAATTAACACAATTTTTGTTGATTTATCGAAAATAATTAGCAAGATCCGTAAATGTTCGAAAAACCTTCGTTTATTCTTTGGTAAAAAAATTTCTTAGTTGAAAAGCAAAAATTGTCGTTTCAAATTTCAAGTCATGGTTTAAATGGTTTCCTCAATCCCTCTTAGGTTGTCTTGAGGTATACACGAACATTTACCCCTAAACAGGAGTTTTGTTAAATGTCCTGGG
This sequence comes from Glebionis coronaria, assembly GCA_025667525.1. Classification (NCBI taxonomy): domain Eukaryota; kingdom Viridiplantae; phylum Streptophyta; class Magnoliopsida; order Asterales; family Asteraceae; genus Glebionis; species Glebionis coronaria. The sequence continues at coordinate 154,392,003 of CM046880.1, forward strand.
TATAAGGGAATAATCCCTCAAAAGTTCTTTTCGATAAAACATTTGTCAAAACACATTTGCACTTTCTTTTTGGTAAAACCCAAAGTCTTAAAAGGGATCTAAAATTTTGAAGAGTTAATATAGATTCCATTATCTTATTAATCACACGGTCAAATAATGTAAAGGATTAAGTCTTTAATCACATGTTAAATACTAAAGGTACAAGTTTTCATTGTTCGGCCAATTTAGGGCAGTCTATAACTAATTATTAACTCATTCTTATTCTTATACACAAACATATGGTCTTTAATGATCACAAGCATGAATTTATCAGTATACAGCCTACACACGTGATTCACCCAATTTATGAATGTTACATGTGTATTAGTCAATCCAAACGTCATCACGTGAAACTTATAATGTTTATTACAAGTTCTGGATGTAGTGATTGGAATAGATAACCTTTTTCGCGGACGCGAAGTTGATGATAACCATGCCGTGGATCAAATCTTAGAATATACGCTAGAACCTTGTAAATGATCGAACAAATCTATCATCTTGGGTAGTGGATATAGATTTTGATCATCAATTTACCTAGTTCACGGTAATTCAACAAATATAAGTTATGATAACACCATAGCTCTTCATGATGACGAGCTTGGTAGAATAAAAGTCTTCTCATATAACTCTCTCTGTTGTAGGGTAATTCTTTTAATTCAGATGGTGTTGACGTATAGTGCACATGTCACAGGTGCAGCACCGGGAATATAATCAATACAAAATTCAACTTGCCTTAATGGTGAAAGTCTAGGTAATTCACCAGCAAATACCTCCTAAAGTTTCAGATAATAGAAACATCTTTTAATAAATTCATATTAGGTTCTTCTAGATTATAATATCAATGACTAATTCACAACCATTCATGGTATAATTTCAAGTCTAAATGCAGGATATGGTCATCCATCAAGAATTATTTAGATCACTTTTGATATTCAACATCTTATCATTTAGGGGAATTCTGTTCGAGTTCCCATCAATTAAGACAATGTCGTCATGTCATAATCAATCAATCCATTCTACTGGCACTATCAACTTTTTAGTTTTATTGTCGTCGATAAGATGTGAACTTATCAAAAGACTAATAATAACTCATAATCCTTCACAATTCAAGGATATCTGGAGACATAACTAACCTTAAAAGAGTAAGGTCAACGCATAATCTACGCGAGAGAATTTCAAATCAGATACAGACGAAAACATTAACGAATATGAGTCTATCCCATGTTTTCATGAATTGAGTACGCATTCGAAAGCTCCTCGGATCGTTACTGATTGTTGTAGAAATACGTCTTTTAGGAAAAAGAGCGTAAATAGGGTAAGCGTGCACGACGATTTAGGAAAACCGTGTGTGAATGACCCTAAAAGTGAGTTCGTTCTCGAGGAGGTATAGGTGTTGTGAATTAACTTGTATTTCTTTGAGATTAATATTGAGAGATGGAATGACGGTTTCGTGAAAATCACACTAAGACGTAAAAAACGTAAACGTAAAGCCGTAGAAAAACACAAAAATTAAAAATTATTAAAACCAAAAACAAAATATCAAAAAGGGTAAAAACAAGTCTAAAATAATATAAACAAAGTTAAAATCCAACAAAGATATTTTAAGACCTTTTATTAATTAAATAATTAATTTTAAATGCTAATTAAAGCCCTAAAATTAAATTTAATTAATTCAAATGTCAAAAATATGATTTTATTGAATAATCACTTAACTTATATTATTAGAAGACTAAAAAGTAATTTTCTAAAAATTAAAACCTATTAAAACTATTTTTAAAACCCTAAAAATGATTTAAAATAAATAAAAACTAATTAAACTTAAAATAATTATAAAAATAAATCTAAAAGCTTAAAAATTATTCTAAAAATGGAAATGATCCTAATTAATGCTAAAGAACTTAAGAAAAATGAAAAATAAAGAAAAAGAAAATTTTGAAATTTAAATAATAAAATAATAATAAAATAATGCTAAAAATAAAAAGTTTATAAACTTTAAAATAAAAAATCTATAAAAATCCTAAATATTATAACTAAGAGAAAAACACAAATTATAGCTCCTAAACCTTTTTTAATAATTTTATAAAAATCTTTAAAGTTTATAAAAACCTTAAAATATTATAAAATTAAAAAATAAATGTTTTTGAAACCAAAATAAGATGTAAACCTCAAATATATTAAATAAAACCTAAAAACTATTTTTCCTAAAAATTAAAACTGTTTTTCTATTTTTTATGGCTTTTATAAAAAACGTCTATTAAATAAATTCTAATAAATAAACTAATAAGTGGAAAAATATAAAACCAATTTTTAAAAATCAACAATCCTAATAAGTTTCTATGAAAAATAAAAAGAACAAAAAGTAGCTTATAAATAAGCTGGAATTTAGCTTAAAACCTACGGCTTATATTAATAAGCAAAAGAGAAAAGTGGTTAAGTAGTTATGGAAACCAAGACTCTTAGTCAAAGTCCCCAGGGCGCGGTGGTGAGTGTCGGGTTGTTGAACGGCTGGTCACGGGTTCGAGGCGTGTAACCCCCCCCCCCTTTTTATCACTTAGTTGCGCCGCAACGCTTTTGTCTTGCGCCGCAACTAGTGAAACGGGAGTACCTTGATCAGTAGCTCCTTCAGTTGCGCCGCAACTAGTAGGTCTTGCGGCGCAATTTGTATAACGTGCCTGGTTTTTGCTTGTGTTCAAGCTTTCACAGATTTCAAAAGGACCAAGAGGTGCTTGGTCCTATGGCTTATTTGGACAATAAGGGCACTCTTGTGATCCTTTGACCACAAGAAGTCAACAAATAAGCAAATTCAAACACTTAGAACCAAGAAAATAAGCAAATCAAAAGCACATCAGCCTAATGAAAGTTGCTGAGATGTTTATGCAGATCAGTGGGCTTATATGGCTAATTTCTAGCAACCTAGTGAACCTTAAGCTACCAAATCATGCACACAAACTCACAAGATGGTATTAAAGCAATCTCAAACCTTAAATCATGCATTCACTCACAGGATTCACAAAATCAAGTAACCAAAATCTGATAAAAATGAGCAATATGTGAACTAGCAGATTATGCTTACTCTATTCTCTTTTAAACACCACAACTTAACCACAACTTAATCCAAATAAAGTTACTAGCTAACTAACAACTAACTCAATCCTTTTTAAACCCTTTAACACTTTTTAATAATCAAACCAAAATCTTTTTTCCTGCTAACACGTGTTGCCAAACACCACTTTAAAAACTTGTAAACCAAAATTATCAAACCAAAATGCTTACAAAAGCTACCAAATTGATTCCAAGTGCATCTAACATGTAAACATACACACTAGAACACAAATCATGCAATATAAACACACTTAATCACCAAATCACTTAAGATCATACCAACTAGCTATTTTTATGAACTTTTTCAAGGTAAAAGGAAGATACCTTAGGTTCTTACATCCAAGAACCTAGAGGATGAAAATCCTCCTCCAATCCAACTCGGGTTGGAGCAGATCCTTGAACACCAATCCTTCAATCCTGCTTGAAAACAAAATCAAAGAAAAAGCAAACAATATAACAATATGTATTATTTTTTTTTTATTTTCTTCCTTCTTTCTTAAATTCTTTCCAAAACCTTTTCAAACCTTTCAAACACGTTTTCTATAACCTCTAAACACCAGTAACATGAACTAAAAGCACCAATTCTTTTTGAGCAGATTTTACCAAAATCTCTCAAAATTTCAAAACCTTTGAAATCTTTTTGAAACACAAATTACTAAACCAAAACAAGAGTGGAACTCAGAATCAAGCATAAACCCAACACTCAACTTTTTATAAACATTAAAAGGAATTACAATGATTTAAACAAACACCAAACTTTAATTTCATAAAAAAGGGATTACAAGGATTTTATGCTTAAAACTGGAACAAAGGGGTCATCACAGGTTGATGCCTCCTTTTATAGAGCCTATAGAACATCCTAGAAGCATAAAAACATAAACCCTAATACATAGAAAATTCCAAAATTGCCCTCAAACGTTTTTGGTGCATATGAGCTGTCCATTTGATCTTGAACGTTTATTTTGCTTTGGGAGGAAGCAAATAATCTTGGCCATTCAATTGGGACACGTCATGATGCTTGGGGGTTAAGGAATGATGTGATTGGTGGATTGGGGAATTGGGGGTTTGGTGCACATGAGTGGGATGCAGGTTTTTAGGAGTGGGAAAGGTTTGTGAGTGTGTGAATTAAGTGTGTGAGAGTTTAATTGAGTTTTACCCAAGTAAAAGTGGATGTAAAAACTGGGGAAGTAAAAAGGTGAATAGTACTCCCTTTGATCCGAAATTGGGGGTGGCATATGTGTTAGGCGCCTGTTTTGTTTTTTGAATGTTTCAGTTGCCACTTTTGGTCCTTATGTTTTGTTATTTTTGGCTTTTAAGGTTTCCTGCCCTAAAACTGCATCTCCTTTGTATTTAAGTTTCATCACTTGACAATTTTGGCACAAACTTTCCATAAAGATGTTTCAAAGGCAATTTTTGTCATTTGGTGATTTTTCAAGGACTAATCTTGGACAATGTTGATCTTCAAAGGTCTTCAATGAGTCTTTCACTTCATGAGGGACCATTATTGACAAATTAGAATTGTTGAGGGACTAATTTTGCCATTTCTTCAAAGTTGAAGGACCTTTTTGCAATTTTGACAAACTTAAGGGACCAAACTTGTAATTATCAATATACAAGGGTTTTAAGTGTCATTTCTTCAATGAATGAGGATCAATCTTGTTTTGTCTTCAAGTCTTCAAGGGTATTTGATGAAAATTCCATGATTAGGGCCCGGTTCTTTGCACGGCTTCGTTTCTCGTGTTCGTTTTTCCTTGATTCTTGTGATCTTTTGTCTTTTTCACGATATCCATACCTAAAACACACAAGTAAACAAACACAAGCATATATATGGTATTTTATGACATTTTTATGCATTTAAAGCCCGAAAAGAACGATGAGATCATGTATAAATGCCATCTCATCACTCCCCCATACTAAGCCATTGCCGTGCCCTCACGCAATGCTAGAATAAAGTATCTAAGCATCCCAAAAGTTCAATTTTATTAACCTTTATTGAAGAGTAAAAGACTTGCAACATACTACGAGAATGTGTAAAGACATAATGTATGATTTTCATCACCAAAATGTGACTTTTAGGGTCAAAGAATAGAAACAAGTCAATGTCCCTTAGAGTAAACTTCGTCATCCTTGATTGTCATACATTCCATGCTAAGTGCAAAAACAAGATCATTGTTGGTACAAGTCACAATGCTAATACTACTCATACGTCCAAATTGTGTAATACTTTTTCTCCCCGCAATCCTAGTTATTATAAAAGGAAATGGGTTGCTAGCATTTTTTATCTATTTGTCATGGATCACAAGTGATTCATATTGACTTATTTAAGTAGTTATTAGTCCGAAAGTAAAGTAGCACGATTTGATCAATAGTTAGCCGAAGGACAAAATCTTTTAAAACGGCTTCTCGTGTATCTCCTTAAGTTCATATCTTGGCATAACTCGTTTCACGATTTGAGACCTTTCTCGGACCGATATTTGGCATGTACTTCATACTTCAAATCTTGGGAAGACGTTCTCGAAATAATGGTCTTCTCTTCATATATTTGGAATTTCTTCACTTGACGTTTTTGAGAGATTCTTCATATAGGACCACGACTTCATCATTTTTCTTCAATCTTTACTTTGGATTTTGATATACAACGATCCGCCTCCTTTTCGGACTTGGATATATTTATCCTCATACCTTGTTAGGGTCTTTTTGGATAGGCTTTCTCCATTCTTTAGGGGAGTAATAGCTTCTCGTCGTGTGTCTCGATCCTTCATATTGATTTTGGAATAATGATACTTCACATCATCTTTGGATCTTTAGCAAAAATAGAGCTCCTCATGCCTTGTTAGGGCCTTTTTGGATGATCGCCAATCTTCGCGTCCCGTTTCAATAAGTTATGCCTTGGCTATGAACTCTATTCAACCCCGAGCAACTTTTAAACGATCTTGCGCTAGAGGCTAAGTAACCTTTCAAATCGTACGACCTTACTTATTGCAATTATGTTTTATTCCTAATGCATTGATCTTATGGGAAGAAAAAGCCACAATTAAAAACATATGAGTTTTTGAAAGAACACTTTCATGTTCTACGTTTAGCATGATCACTTGTCTAACTCTATCATTTCTCGTTCTTCACTATTTAAAGACCTCTAATTAAAGAGACTCGTGAATACTTAGCCGTGCAAGTCAAAATTAAGCCAAATTTGGATTAGCTTTCATTAAGACTATATCAAATCAAAGTTTTGGGTTTTCAAGCCACCTATAGGATCTTGCACTTTCTTGGACTTTTTCAAGTTTAGAGAATGCGTTTTAAAGTTCCCTTGATAAGTGACTTTCTAGAATCAATTATAGGAACTTGCGAAAAGTTCTTGTTCTTAACCCGAATGAATTAAGACTTTCGCGTTTTAAAGCTCCCTATATAAAAGTCTAGCAAAACTTGAATTGAGCGGGTTAAGGAATGTAAATGGCTCCAAATGCCCATCAAGTCAAAAATTAACTCTTATTCTACCCATCGGAAAATATACATTCGTGTCTTAAAAACACTTATGAAAACTAAGAAAAATTTTAAAATTTGGCCATTTTTAGCCTTATTAGCAAAACAAAACATTGAAAGTTGGAAACCGTGAGGGCGTAGCAAAGCAAGTACCTATTCACCCCCCCATACTAAAAGTAAACATTGTCCTCAATGTTTCGAGTCTAAAGGTGGAGCACCCCCATACTAGAGACGAAGAATCGAATGCTTAGGATCTAGCATGGAAAGGGTGATCACCAATATATCTAAAGCCGTTTATTAATTATGCTAAAAGATAATTGTTAGAACAATAAAGGATATGTCATGGAATCGTGAAAAACTTCTTCAAACGAACGATGGAGGCTCACGTAAACGAACACGAGAGTCTTCAATCGTAGACGATGATCTAGATAACACAATCACAAACAACCACGAGACAACGAGTTGGAAGGGTACAAGTCCCCTTATTAGTGAATAAAAAGCATAAAGATAAGCATGGGATCTCCCCCACGAGGCACCTCGTTTTTGATTACCGAGTCATGAGCTCGACTCGATCCCCTTAAAATGTGAACATTTAGGGATATCATGGTGTGGTCAATTTTTGGTGGGGCTTACATGATAAACAAGGCCCAAAAAGCAACCGGTATAAAGGACTAAGTCCTTAGATGATGCAAAATACCGGGGTCGAAGATGGCGTTCTCGTTTCCATTGGAAAAACAAATTAACACCACTTGAACATGTGCCATAAACTCAAAGAGTTTGAAGAAAATAGATGAGAAATAGAAGGGTGAGACAATTGGTAAGACAAACGTTTGAGCTACTCGAGGTAGACTCGCACCAAGCAAATAGATATAGTTTCCATTTATTGCATCGGTGGAAGACCGAGATTTCCCTTTATATGAAATTCCGGGATCGAATATCTCGTCCTCGGTGGACAAGGATGAGGGAACATAAGGGGCTTCCCCCATACTAGAACCACACAAAACATCGTCAAAAGGAGTAGACGAGTTTGTAGTACTCAAAGCACGCGGTGATGACGGAGTTAGATTTGTAGAAAAATCAATTAAATCACATTTAAGATCATTTCCTTTGTTATCTTTTAAACTCTCCTTATGAAAACCCTTGTTGATTATGTCGAAAATATTTGGTGTTTCTAAGACGATGTTAGTCACACTAAAAATTCTCACATTTTGAAACCGTTTTGGTTTTGGTGGTGGCAAGTTCTCAAAACGTTTATCGACGAAGAAAACCTCCCCATCGGGGTCCATAAATTCATCATCCGAAAGATCTTCCGTAGAAACCGGCAACTTATCAACACTTTTCAAGAATGAAGGTGAAGGATTTTTCGATTCAAGTATTGATGGTTTCTTCTTTGTAGGCTTAGCACTCATAACCTCCACCGGCGGAGGAAATGGTAAATTGTTTTTGGAGACATTCCCTAAAACTCTTGGTGAAAATTCTTTGCAAATGACATTGGTCGAGTCACCATGGTTTAAAGTTGCAATAGAATATACATGAGAAAGATTGGAGTTTTGTGTTGCATTGATGACAAGTTCTTCTTCATTGAAACGAAGGGTGATTTTTCGAGCATGAACATCGATAAGTGCTCTTGATGTATCCAAAAATGAACGACCCAAAATGAGAGGAACTTTTCGATCGATGGGAATGTCTACAACGATAAAGTCAACGGGATAGTAAAACTTTCCGACTTTAACGAAAACGTCCTCGGCTACTCCACATGCCATGATCGTAGAATGATCGGCCATCTCGATGGACATGTTCGAAGGAATAAGAGCCGGAAGCGAAAGCGATTTGAAAATCTCGAGAGGCATTAAATTAATACTAGCGCCAAGATCGGCCAAGGCGTAGCATTCCTCCATATCTTGTATAGCACACGGAATCAAAAATTTACCGGGATCACCGACTTTTTGTGGTATGCGGCTTAGAAAAACCGATGAACAACTAGACGTTTGTTGTAACTTTTCTTTGTTGTTTAGCATACTTTTGAAGTTTGCGGCGAATCGAGGCATCATGATTAAAGCATCGGCAAAACTTATGTTAAAATGTAGATCACGAAACATTTTCATAAATAGCTCAAATTGATAATTGTTCCTTTCTTGTGCTTTCTCTTTGTTTCGTCTCGAAGGGTAGGGTAAAGGTGGTGTGGGTTGGTCATTAGGCAACGGCCTTGGAATCTCGGGTTCCACAATTGGTATTGGTGTAACCGTAGGTGTGGTATGAGCGGTACTTCGTGGGATTGTAATGTGCTCCTTTTCGACCATCACCTCGGGTTCTTTCTCGATTTCCTTCTCCGTAGAAGTACTTGGTCGAGAGATCGGTTCCTTGAAAGTTTTACCACTTCGTGTAGCAACAACCTTCAATTCTCCCCTCGGGTTGTTAATGGTATCACTAGGAAGACCACCCGAAGAAGAGGGCTTACACATGATAGCTTCAAACATTTTACCCATTCGGTCCTCAAATTTTGATTGCCTAGCATCCGCTTTCAATAACTCTTGCTTAATCTCATGTTGTCCTAATTCCATCTTTTGTTGGTTTTGTTGAAGACGTTGGACATTTCCTTCCATTTTATTTGCATGAGTTTTAAGTTCATTAGCAAGTTCATTTTTAAGCTCGTTTTTCAACTCGGACCTTAAGCTAATCATCTCACGTTGCATATTATCAAATTTAGCATCATTTGCTTTAGCATAATCCAAAAATTCTCCTTGCAAATTTTTCGTGTGAGCATTTTGAAAACCTTGTGTAGTATTTTGAAAATCACGGTTTTGGTTTTGATTAGAGATTTGTCCATTCCCACTTTGATAATTCCCTTTGTTGTAATTGCGTGTGTTGCCTTGGTAATTACCTTGGTTGTTGTTTCGATAATTATTAGCATTTTGATTTGGTGGAGCTTGATTTTGGCGGGAACCTTGGCCGGTTTGGTTGTAAGTTCCCGTTGCTACGTAAGCACTCGAAGTGTTACCATCCGCGGTAATGCACTCGGATAAATCATGAGCTCCTCCACACGATAAACAACTCTTAGCAACCGCTTTAACCGAAGCGGAATTGGAAGCTTCTTGAGCCTTCCAATGGGACATTAGATTAGCAAATCTATCAAAAAACCGATTCTCCTCATTAGCTTCATCATGTAAGGCATTAATACCACGAGACGATTGTGATGACGATGACGAACCCATATTGGCAACACTCGGTGTGTTACGAGGGCTATAAACCTTAGATCGATTCTCAATGATTTGTAAAGCCTCATTTGTCGTCTTACACAAAAAATTACCACCCGCGGCGGCATTCAAATAATCTCGTTCATGATCATTAAGCCCATTATAAAAGGTATCAATTTGATGCAATTCCGAAAAATCATGATGAGGACATTCATGTAACATCTCCTTAAATCGTTCCCATGCCATTGAAAAACTTTCATTGTTACGTTGCACAAATCGTGAAATCTCATTCTTCAAATGTGTTGTTTTCGATGGTGGAAAAAACTTGTTCACAAACTTAGAAACTAGATCGGCCCATGTCAAAATCGAATTTGGCGGTTCTTTCTCGAGCCAAATTTTTGCGGGTCCATCCAACGAATATGGAAACAACATCATCTTAATGGCGTCATGCGGAACATCTTTGAATTTGCTAGTGGCGGTGAGACGGTTGAAATTCCTAATGTGGTAATGCGGGTTGTCTTTCTCATGACCTCGAAACTTGTTTGCTTGTAGCATCGACATTAAACCCGTCTTAATCTCGAAATTCTCCGCAAGGATGGCGGGAATAACAATGGCCTCTCCAAAACCCTCGGTGGGTGCTTGTAGCAACTCCATCATAGTACGATTAGCCATTACGACTTCTTGTTCTATAATAGGTTCAACAATTGGAGGTTCTTCAACAATCAACGATCCTTGATTTGCTTGCTTTTGTAGTCGTTTACGAGCTCGTTTAGCTTGATTACGAGTGATCATAAACTTCACGAAGAATGGGAGGTGAGCAAAGAAGATTCTTTTTGGTCGTTTTGTGGATTTTCAATTTTTTTTTGTGTTTTTGATGATATTTAATTTTTTTGGATTTTGGTGTATCTTCGTAGACAACAATCTACAAAATCTCTCCTTGAATCAAACTCTTGATTAAAGAAGCCTCAAAGGAATGAAAACGATCACGTGGAGTGAACGCCTTCGAATGACTTTAGAACTTTGGTGAAAACCAAATTGTTCACGAGGGTTTAATCACAAAGAAAACCAAGCAAATATAGTATACGTATTAATACTTTGGGCGGCAAAACCCTCGATTAGCCTTCAATCTTAAAATACTCACAAGCAAGCGGGGAAACGAGGCGGCGCGAAGCACTTAAGAGCCTTTTTCCTTAGGGTATATTTTATAATACCCGCCTTATACCCACCTTATAGTTCGTATCTTTCAAAATCGAGCTTCACGAAAGTATTTATCTATTTTTGCCTTTTCTTTTTTGTTTGAGATTCGAATACAATGATCGAGTGATGAAATCCCGAATCAAGGTTGTGTTTTCACACTTTTGGAGATATTGTATTTTGGTTGTGATACTTAATACAATATATTAATAATATTCACAAAGAAAAACCGAGAAAACCGATAATACGTGTTAAGGGAGTTCCACTTAACACAAATACTATTTATGGATAATATCAAAAACAAAATTTTCCAAATTAAATCACGACACACCTCCCCGGCAGCGGCGCCAAAAATGATTGTAGTGTTTTACTACCCTTTAGGAAAAGAGCGTAAATAGCGGAAAGTATTAAGTACGACGATTTAGGAAAACCGTGTGTGAATGACCCTAAAAGTGAGTTCGTTCTCGAGGAGGTATAGGTGTTGTGAATTAACTTGTATTTCTTTGAGATTAATATTGAGAGATGGAATGACGGTTTCGTGAAAATCACACTAAGACGTAAAAAACGTAAACGTAAAGCCGTAGAAAAACACAAAAATTAAAAATTATTAAAACCAAAAACAAAATATCAAAAAGGCTAAAAACAAGTCTAAAATAATATAAACAAAGTTAAAAATCCAACAAAGATATTTTAAGACCTTTTATTAATTAAATAATTAATTTTAAATGCTAATTAAAGCCCTAAAATTAAATTTAATTAATTCAAATGTCAAAAATATGATTTTATTGAATAATCACTTAACTTATATTATTAGAAGACTAAAAAGTAATTTTCTAAAAATTAAAACCTATTAAAACTATTTTTAAAACCCTAAAAATGATTTAAAATAAATAAAAACTAATTAAACTTAAAATAATTATAAAAATAAATCTAAAAGCTTAAAAATTATTCTAAAAATGGAAATGATCCTAATTAATGCTAAAGAACTTAAGAAAAATGAAAAATAAAGAAAAAGAAAATTTTGAAATTTAAATAATAAAATAATAATAAAATAATGCTAAAAATAAAAAGTTTATAAACTTTAAAATAAAAAATCTATAAAAATCCTAAATATTATAACTAAGAGAAAAACACAAATTATAGCTCCTAAACCTTTTTTAATAATTTTATAAAAATCTTTAAAGTTTATAAAAACCTTAAAATATTATAAAATTAAAAAATAAATGTTTTTGAAACCAAAATAAGATGTAAACCTCAAATATATTAAATAAAACCTAAAAACTATTTTTCCTAAAAATTAAAACTGTTTTTTCTATTTTTTATGGCTTTTATAAAAAACGTCTATTAAATAAATTCTAATAAATAAACTAATAAGTGGAAAAATATAAAACCAATTTTAAAAAATCAACAATCCTAATAAGTTTCTATGAAAAATAAAAAGAACAAAAAGTAGCTTATAAATAAGCTGGAATTTAGCTTAAAACCTACGGCTTATATTAATAAGCAAAAGAGAAAAGTGGTTAAGTAGTTATGGAAACCAAGACTCTTAGTCAAAGTCCCCAGGGCGCGGTGGTGAGTGTTGGGTTGTTGAACGGCTGGTCACGGGTTCGAGGCGTGTAACCCCCCCTTTTTTATCACTTAGTTGCGCCGCAACGCTTTTGTCTTGCGCCGCAACTAGTGAAACGGGAGTACCTTGATCAGTAGCTCCTTCAGTTGCGCCGCAACTAGTAGGTCTTGCGGCGCAATTTGTATAACGTGCCTGGTTTTTGCTTGTGTTCAAGCTTTCACAGATTTCAAAAGGACCAAGAGGCGCTTGGTCCTATGGCTTATTTGGACAATAAGGGCACTCTTGTGATCCTTTGACCACAAGAAGTCAACAAATAAGCAAATTCAAACACTTAGAACCAAGAAAATAAGCAAATCAAAAGCACATCAGCCTAATGAAAGTTGCTGAGATGTTTATGCAGATCAGTGGGCTTATATGGCTAATTTCTAGCAACCTAGTGAACCTTAAGCTACCAAATCATGCACACAAACTCACAAGATGGTATTAAAGCAATCTCAAACCTTAAATCATGCATTCACTCACAGGATTCACAAAATCAAGTAACCAAAATCTGATAAAAATGAGCAATATGTGAACTAGCAGATTATGCTTACTCTATTCTCTTTTAAACACCACAACTTAACCACAACTTAATCCAAATAAAGTTACTAGCTAACTAACAACTAACTCAATCCTTTTTAAACCCTTTAACACTTTTTAATAATCAAACCAAAATCTTTTGTCCTGCTAACACGTGTTGCCAAACACCACTTTAAAAACTTGTAAACCAAAATTATCAAACCAAAATGCTTACAAAAGCTACCAAATTGATTCCAAGTGCATCTAACATGTAAACATACACACTAGAACACAAATCATGCAATATAAACACACTTAATCACCAAATCACTTAAGATCATACCAACTAGCTATTTTTATGAACTTTTTCAAGGTAAAAGGAAGATACCTTAGGTTCTTACATCCAAGAACCTAGAGGATGAAAATCCTCCTCCAATCCAACTCGGGTTGGAGCAGATCCTTGAACACCAATCCTTCAATCCTGCTTGAAAACAAAATCAAAGAAAAAGCAAACAATATAACAATATGTATTATTTGTTTTTTATTTTCTTCCTTCTTTCTTAAATTCTTTCCAAAACCTTTTCAAACCTTTCTAACACGTTTTCTATAACCTCTAAACACCAGTAACATGAACTAAAAGCACCAATTCTTTTTGAGCAGATTTTACCAAAATCTCTCAAAATTTCAAAACCTTTGAAATCTTTTTGAAACACAAATTACTAAACCAAAACAAGAGTGGAACTCAGAATCAAGCATAAACCCAACACTCAACTTTTTATAAACATTAAAAGGAATTACAATGATTTAAACAAACACCAAACTTTAATTTCATAAAAAAGGGATTACAAGGATTTTATGCTTAAAACTGGAACAAAGGGGTCATCACAGGTTGATGCCTCCTTTTATAGAGCCTATAGAACATCCTAGAAGCATAAAAACATAAACCCTAATACATAGAAAATTCCAAAATTGCCCTCAAACGTTTTTGGTGCATATGAGCTGTCCATTTGATCTTGAACGTTTATTTTGCTTTGGGAGGAAGCAAATAATCTTGGCCATTCAATTGGGACACGTCATGATGCTTGGGGGTTAAGGAATGATGTGATTGGTGGATTGGGGAATTGGGGGTTTGGTGCACATGAGTGGGATGCAGGTTTTTAGGAGTGGGAAAGGTTTGTGAGTGTGTGAATTAAGTGTGTGAGAGTTTAATTGAGTTTTACCCAAGTAAAAGTGGATGTAAAAACTGGGGAAGTAAAAAGGTGAATAGTACTCCCTTTGATCCGAAATTGGGGGTGGCATATGTGTTAGGCGCCTGTTTTGTTTTTTGAATGTTTCAGTTGCCACTTTTGGTCCTTATGTTTTGTTATTTTTGGCTTTTAAGGTTTCCTGCCCTAAAACTGCATCTCCTTTGTATTTAAGTTTCATCACTTGACAATTTTGGCACAAACTTTCCATAAAGATGTTTCAAAGGCAATTTTTGTCATTTGGTGATTTTTCAAGGACTAATCTTGGACAATGTTGATCTTCAAAGGTCTTCAATGAGTCTTTCACTTCATGAGGGACCATTATTGACAAATTAGAATTGTTGAGGGACTAATTTTGCCATTTCTTCAAAGTTGAAGGACCTTTTTGCAATTTTGACAAACTTAAGGGACCAAACTTGTAATTATCAATATACAAGGGTTTTAAGTGTCATTTCTTCAATGAATGAGGATCAATCTTGTTTTGTCTTCAAGTCTTCAAGGGTATTTGATGAAAATTCCATGATTAGGGCCCGGTTCTTTGCACGGCTTCGTTTCTCGTGTTCGTTTTTCCTTGATTCTTGTGATCTTTTGTCTTTTTCACGATATCCATACCTAAAACACACAAGTAAACAAACACAAGCATATATATGGTATTTTATGACATTTTTATGCATTTAAAGCCCGAAAAGAACGATGAGATCATGTATAAATGCCATCTCATCAGTTACCCAGGTCATTCAAATGAAATCAAATCAAAAGAAATGATAGGAACGTCGATACATCCAGTCGGGTATCAACACTCGGTAATCATATACTTTTTCAAAGAATCTCATCACGGGATAATTAGACAAGAAGGGGATATCAATTGTCAATTAAGACAATTTCCATAGATGATTAAATTCGACTCAGAAGATTAATTGGTACGGGCACATATGTAGGTGTCCCTAACACTATGTCCCTATTTTTCACTTCTTGTAGATCTCATAAAATTTAATCTTTCACAATCTTAAAAGAAAATGTAGTGTTTATTAATCAGTTTTATGGTGACTACTAATAAGCCTTGCATGGTTACTTCCAAATTGTATGTAGGCGCGCAACTATATACAATTTCAAGATTAACGATGCAATACTCAGTTCGTCAAAATTTTATCATCTTGTTTATAATAAAAATATTTTCATGCTTAATTCTTAAATAAGAATCAAAAATAAATTTACAAAGATATTCTTTGTTATGAAAACAATTAAGTTTTCCAAGTTGTTTCATAAACAACTTTATTTCGATAACGATTATTTATAAATCTCACTTTGAATAATCCTTATAGTGATGAAAATTGAATTTTCTCAAAGGATATTGTTTTATCTTATAAAAACAATGAGTGATCTGCAAAAGAATGATGAAAAGTTATTCACCAAGAACTAACTACAATATATCAGGAAATGGCTTAGCCAATTAATAATGAGGTGCATGACCTCGATGACACTCAAAAAGAATAATCCACAACGTAACTCAATTCGAGATGAGTACTTGTTCAATGGTTTCATCACTAATGTGAGTATTAGGAAGAGGCAATAAAAGATATATATCATCGATACATGTAGAATTTAGCAATCAAAGGTAGTCTTTTCATTAATCACAAACAAGTCTAAATTGTACCGTAACACATTACGTGTCACTATGTCATACAATTCCAAGAACTCGTCCTACCAACTGATGTCTCAGTTAAGTTAGGGATTATTTTTAAAAGATACCACAAAGAATACTAATCTACAAGAGTCATGGGGGTTCCACCTGTCCCAGATGATCCATCGGTCCCAATTCAGAAGAAGATCTCTTCAATTTATTTCTTGGACACTGGGCATCCTCGTTAGTGGACAATGGCCTAGGAACAACCCTTAACACAAACCAACAAATATTTAAAACCTTATAATTCAATCACGGAACTTAACGACTTCTATTAACAATCTCATATTCCATACGGGTTAAATTTTACTTTATTCAAGTTTTAACCAACTTATACTCAATGCGATATCCTACTTCATTCTCCAATACTTTCAATCTTATTCATAAACCTTAAAAGGGTAATAAAAGTTCGATATGAACAACACTTAATTTCCAATTCTATATCTCTTACAATCAATAGTTATCAAAGGAGTCACTAGCATGAGATGACTCACACATTCGATTAGATTTCTCAAAAAGGTACTAGTGGCATGTGGCTTTTGGGTAAAGGCTCCAATGACAGCCTCAAGTGCAACATTCACTCTTTTGATTCTTAAATTTAAGAATTGGGTGACAACGAATCAGATGACATCTTTCTAGGTGGCAACGTTTTGTCAAACTCCACTCTATAAGGAAATATCGTCATGACATCGATATCAAATTTAATCTTTCCAATTCTTCTTTAATATCACCATCAACTAATATCTACATTTCTACGAATATTAACCATTTTGTTGGGATCGTAAATATTCGAAACTTGGTTTAGATCAAGAATAGCTAGAATTCCTACGGGAATAGCTTCAATTAATTTACTAGGGGATTTAGGGTTCCTTGTGACAATCTACGTCGTATAAATACCTCATATAAATATCAAAATAATTATCAAACAATCATGTAATAAAATTACATCATATATATATATATATATATATATATATATATATATATATATATATATATATATATATATATATATATATATATATATATATATATATATATATATATATATATATATATATATATATATATATATATATATATATATATATATATATATATATATATATATATATATATATATATATATATATATATATATATATAATCCAAGTTATATATATATATATTAAAATAACACTTCTCAGTCTGGCCTTGTCGGTAACTCGGGAATTCTTCGGCACCGTTATAGTCAAAAGATTTTTAGACATTTTTAGAAAAATGTTTATGGTTAAAAGATTTTGAAATGTTTTATTCAAAACCTTGGTTTTAAAAATCTTTCGTTCTCTATAACGAGAGATCTGGAACCAAACTGTAACACCCTCAAATTTACACAATTCAATACAGCGGAAGACTCGTTGGTGTTACGGGATAGCACATTACTCACATCATAGACAACGCTTAAAAATCGTGTCGTTTAATAATAAAGCATTTCCATTCATAAATATCAAAATTTACATAGGTCCCAAGTCATTGTATTTCATAGAGGTTTTTACAAAGCATTTGAATGGAAATAGTTATTTAAGTGCAGGCCATGAATTCTTGTCGTCTTCCCGAGAATTACCTTCAAGTACCTGAGATAAGACATGTTAAAAGAAAAGGTCAGCGATAACGCCGAGTGAATTTATAGAGTTTAATGAAATCCATCAATATAACATCGGTATAAAATTATTACCGAAAATCATTTTGTACAAATCTTTGTAATAGGCCATAAAATAGCCAAAGTCATTTTATACAAATCTTTATCAAAAATCATAATATAGGCTTTTGCCTTCAAAATCCTTATACGAATCATTTTCGTAAAAACATCATACAATACGTTTTATAACGTTGTATAGAGTTAAATAAAAACCAATATATGAATGTGGTTATAAAAAACCAAAACACGAACATAATATCAATAGTAAGACCCCGTATTGCTAGTCAGACAATATATCGTAATTTAGTACGTATAGTAGTAATTCGTTATTTGGATTATTATAAGCCGCATGACATTGTTACCATACTAAACCAAACAACGGGTAGCTAGCCCCAAAATCATTTGCCCATCTAAATTAGCTTGTCGTCATAATAATCACTCTTGTGTAAATCTTCTCATACATAAATTCGCTTACCAATCAATGTGTCACGACGGGGATCAACAACAATTTATTGACTAAAATAATGAAATAAAGGAATATATTGGGAATAGATCGTCAAGGCGCGAACAGGGGTGATCTTCCCCAAATAGTACTATTATATGCATAGGCGTTTACCAAATCCCGGTAGTTCACAATTCATGCTAATGGGACTTTTACTGACATAACCTAACTTTAATAATCCATTTCATTTCATCTATCAGATCATTTAATCATTCATCAGGTCATACAATCATTAGGTTCCATATCAATAAACAGATAATCAGGACAAATAGTGTCCTATTTTATAAAAACTAACATGTTATCTCCCTCGCGGGTTTATAAAACAATTCATAAAAACATTTAAAAGAGTGCGAGGCTATGAACTCATGTTGATTGGGAAAGGCGGTTATCGGCGATACAGAGGTACGGTATGTGCTTCAATCACGGAAACCTAGACAAATAATACTCGTCTTAGACTCTTGTCCAATGACTTTATAAAAATAACAATTATGTATACATATGATGATTTTATATATATGATGATGATCTAGTGGGTTTATACATCTTTACTCATTCATTATAGTGTTTATGTGTTGGTAACTTTTATACTAGTTACACTAGCTCAACTTGTTTACATTTTGGAGCCCAATGGGCCTATTACAAGCCCAATACTATTCATTAGCCCAATTATACTTTTATTATCATTATTATACTTTATATGTTGGGCCCAAATGGGTTAAGTGTAACACCCCCAAATTTATACAACTCAATACAGCGGAAGACTCGTTGGTGTTACGGGATAGCACATTACTCACATCATAGACAACGTATAAAAACCGCGTCGTTTAATAATAAAGCATTTCCATTCATAAATATCAAATTTTACATAGGTCCCAAGTCATTATATTTCATACAGGTTTTACAAAGCATATGAATGGAAATCTGTTATTTAAGTGCGGGCCATGAATTCTTGTTGTCTTCCCGAGAATTACCTTCAAGTACCTGAGATAAAACATGTTAAAAGAAAAGGTCAGCGATAACGCCGAGTGAATTCATAGAGTTTAATAAAATCCATCAATATCACATCGGTATAAAATTATTACCGAAAATCATTTTGTACAAATCCATGTAGTAGGCCATAAAATAGCCAAAATCATTTTATACAAATCCTTGTCAAAATCATAATATAGGCTTTCGCCTTCAAAATCATTATACGAACCAATGTCGTAAAAATATCATACAATACGTTTTATAACGTTGTATGGAGTTAAAAAAAACCTTTATATGATTATGGTTATGAAAAGCAAAACACGAACATAATATCAATAGTAAGACCCCGTATTGCTAGTCAGGCAATATATCGTAATTTAATGCTTAAAGCAGTATTTCGTTATTTTGGATTATTATAAGTCGCATGACATTGTTACCTTACTAAACCAAACAACGGGTAGCTAGCCCGAAACTCAATTCGCCCATGTAAATTAGCGTGTCGTCACAATAATCACGCTTGTGTAAATCTTCTCATACATAAATTCGCTTACCAATTAATGTGGCACGACGGGGATCAACCGTCAAGGCGCGAACTGGGGTGATCGTCCCCAAATAGTACTATTATATACATAAGCGTCTACCAAATCCCGGTAGTTCACAATTCATGCTAATGGGACTTTTAGTAACATAACCTAACTTTAATAATCCATTTCATTTCGTCTATCGGGTCATACAATCATTCGGGTCCAAATCAATAAACAAACAATCGGGACAACTAGTGTCCTATTTCATAAAAACTAAGATGTTATCTCCCTCGCGGGTTTATAAAACATTTCATAAAAACATTTAAAAGAGTGCGAGTCTATGAACTCATGTTGATGTGGGAAGGCGGGTTATCGGCAATTCGGATGTACGGTACGTGCTTCAATCACGGAAACCTAGATAAATAATACTCGTCTTAGACTTTTGTCCAATGACTTTATAAAAATAACAATTATGTATACATATGATGATTTTGTAAATATGATGATGATCAAGTGGGATTGTACATTTTTACTCATTCATTATAGTGTTTATGTGTTGGTAATTTTCAAGACTAGTTACACTAGTTCAACTTGTTTACATTTTGAGGCCCAATGGGCCCATTACAAGCCCACTATATTATATTAGCCCAATTATACTTTTATTATCAGTATTATACTTTACATGTTGGGCCCAAATGGGTTAAGCCTAATAATTAAGTTTATAAGTGTTTTACTAACTAGTCGGGTTTATAGTCCAATAATGCTAACTTAGCCCGTTAATGTCTGTATGTTATATAGCTCGGGTTTTATCGGTTTTTACTTGTTATATAAGTTCATATATCAGTATGTGAGTTTATAAAAGTTTACATTAGACGGGTCCGACCGTCTAAGTTTTATTTGACAAAAACGTTACTTTTTCGGTTTTAGCCGAAAAGACGTAAAACTTAGTATATAGTTTTTTATAACTTGGAAAAACATTTATACTTGTAAATTATATAACATATCCCATTTTGATATCAATATTTATATAACTCTTTTTATTATAATTATTATAACTAGTGGAATTTGTATGCTTATATTATATATTATTTATACAAAATCAGTCCTAAAAATCTAGTTTACTAAAATGGTCATATCTAGAGTTCTACATGGAGATAGAACCCCAAATTTTTATCACAGAAACTAAATGATATGTGCTTCATTTTATTTCTTTATAGCTACTGATGAATCAACTTCTAAGTATTTTATAAAATTCGTCCAAAACAGTGTAGGAAGATTTGCACTCTAAACTTGTTTTGAACATATCTCACTCATTTTGATGATTCCATTGCAAGGCCAACTCTCACATGTGTATAACACCTAATACATACTGTATATTGATTCCACTTTACCATTTTATCAGTTTAACATTTGATTACCTACTGTTTTTATACAGCCATCATATTTAGCAAGATTTTAACCATTTTACATGTAGTTTTCCATCTTTTTACCCATGTTTATCAACAGCAAATCCCCACATAATATTTTTATCATCATTCATCATCATATACATAAATAAAGAAAATACAAGATTACATAATCAAAATAACAAGAGGATAGGAAGAAACAATCTCTATACCACCATTAGTGATGAAAAGGTTGACATTTTGGATGAACAAGGCTTGGTTTTGATAACCAATCTTATGAAATATCAAGACCACCTTCAAGATTACCAAGGATATCAAGACACCTTCAAAAAATCAGCGCTAAACTTCTTCTTGAAAATCAGCCCAAAGACCTCCATGAAAACTCCTTTTTATATGTTAAAATCACCTCCAATCTTCATCTTTTGGTGTGGTTATCAACATATATTGATTATATCTTTTGTTTATGGTCAAAATTTGATGATGATGGTTATATAGTGGTGGTGTTGGACGTTCAAGGGTAGAGGAGAAAGTTGTGTGTGAGATTTGCATGTTGTAAAATGAAGTAAATGGTTTGTGGTGGTGGTTTTGATGTTA
Organism: Glebionis coronaria; assembly: GCA_025667525.1. Taxonomy (NCBI): domain Eukaryota; kingdom Viridiplantae; phylum Streptophyta; class Magnoliopsida; order Asterales; family Asteraceae; genus Glebionis; species Glebionis coronaria. The sequence goes on from CM046880.1 coordinate 154,413,735, forward strand.
GATGGTTTAGGTGGAAGACTTAGGACAAGTGTCCTAGTCTTTTTCTAGAAACTTGACACACTTCAAGTGTGTTTGATAAGCTTGTCACCCATGTAGTGGGGGTGGGGCAAGATTTTTCTTGTCTCATCCCCATTATTTTACGGGTATCCCTCGATTCTTGTTTCCTCGATTTACGTGCCCTCGGGTCGTTTTACCAAAAACGTTTTTATAAATTATGAACCAACGGCACAAAACGAATCTAACAAAATTTGTCTCATCAAAAACGGAGTTCAAAAACGTAAATACGTAATCCTAAGGTTTCCGGTTTAGTCGTAAAGGACGTTAAATTATAATCGTAAGTCCTAATCTCTTCTCGTAAATTTGTGAGTTTATGAACCAACACAAATTTAAAATTCCAAAATAATATTCACGGATAAATTTATTTTCTGAAATGTCGGACTGTCACCAAAACGGTGTATGTAAACGTAAGCACGTAACGTTGAATCCTCCGGTTTAGACGTAGTCGATGCTACTTCAAGACGTAAATCCAAATTACTTCCCACAAATAAGTGAGTTCATATTATAACATTAAAAATAATATTTTCAAATAAATATTGAAAATAAAATATCAATCATGAATTTACGGATTGTCACAGCATTTACCCCTAAACAGGATCTTTGTCCTCAAAGATCATCTTACTACTCGCTTCTTATAGAGTTAAAGCCATGTGGGTATTTCCTCCACATTCGGTCTTTTCTCACAAGTGTAATCCATTACAATACGCGAGTTTCATCAAACATAACTACGGGAAAAATATTAGGCTTAATGTTGACTTACTTTCTCTATCCATGATGTTCACGGGTTTTTGATGAATGAAACTTTTCGCTGATCTAAACTTTACTAAGAAACAATCAGATTCTCACTTAATAGATATTCCATCAAGTTCGATATTCGAATCATAATTCACGCAGCTCTTGAAGTCCTAGGGTAGATCCAGCTTATATACCTTTCATACCCTCTTTTACATCATCTCTATGGTCCCATACAACGGGGACTTATATCCCATGATCTTCCAGATCATCAATTCATTTTTCCATGGTTAAAATTTTTGGTATAACTTCGCTACCCATCTGGCACTTCAAGATCTATATTTCATATTCACATAACCTCCTGCCCACTACCGGCAGTCAATATTCAGATCCTAATTTCAACAATCATTTCAGGTCTCGCGGGTCGAGTAATTTGTAAGGTTAGGTTCACCATCATAGTTAACCTTAAACCTAAAATACATGTCCAACTCACAATGGGTGTATGTCGGGTGTCTTCACTCCAATTCCTGATTACGGATGCTCTTATATAGATCCTAACAAGATTCGATCTCGATCCTAATACGATAAGTATCAATGATAATCTTTCCAAAGGAAAACGATTTTACAGTTTATTACCAAAGGTCAATCATTCAAACATAGAACAACACTTATAGTATTTTGTATCGTTACTTTACCTCGTCCCTTCGATTGGGGTGGTACACAGTACTCTCATCAAGGTTCGTTCCTAATGACGTCCGAGCAAATCTCTCAAAATTCGATGCTAAGCGAGGATCTTGATAGAGATGATCGATACATGCATACCATGTTTACACAACTCCTATAAATATAAAAGAGTCAATTTCTTCATCAAGAATCTATCATTAACAGGAATGATATTAGCAGATTTGGTCAGTCTGTCGACGATGACCCAAATCGAATCAAATTCAGATGATGACCTTTGCAATAGCTAGACGTTCGCTAATGTAGGAGGCGATGTCTACCTCCTTAATTTTCCAGTAGTACAACTTCTTTAGATAAAAATACATTAAATCATAAATGTCATGAATAAAATACTTATACTTACAAGATTCCAACATAACTAAATCTCAAAATCCTCCATGTTTAGGCAACCGCAAGCAGCCTTTAAAACATTTAACGCCGTAGGCTTCTTAATTCTAATGGTTCACATTAGCCGCGAACCCCTTTTATTATCTATATTATCCTTTTTACAAACATTGTTTATATTTAAATTGTTCGGCAATTTATTTTGCACTGTCATTATTAAGGAACGCATCCTAATTGGTTCTTTATCCTTTCTATATAATGTGTAAGTATCTACATTCAATTTCTCCTGATGAAATATATATAACATGACCGTATTAATTCAAAATTTCTTCCTTCATATCTTCTATGTTTTAGTTTCATCTCAACTATTATTTTTATCTGTTTTACTCAATCCGGCGTCTAAAGCGTCGATAATTATTACAATTAATTAGACAATAATTATTAAATTTTTATGAAACGAAAACGTAAAAATTTTAAATTTCTTAGTTCGACCAGTTATATAAAATGCTCAAAATAAATTTGAATTTAATTGACAACATTTTTGTTGATTTATCGAAAATATTTAATAAGATTCGTAAATGTTCGAAAAATCTTTGGTTATACTTTGGTCAAAATTTTCTTTGTTGAAAAGTAAAAATTGTCGTTTCAAATTTCAAGTCATAAGTTATATAGTTTCCTCAATTCTTCTTAAGTTGTCTAGAAGTACACACAAACATTTACCCCTAAACAGGAGTTTAGTTAAATGATTTGTGTATAAGGGAATAATCCCTTAAAAATCCTTTGTTAAAACATTTGTCAAAACATATTTGCACTTTTCTTTTTGGTATAACCCTAAGCCTTAATGGCTCTAATCTTTGAAAAGTCAATATAGATTCCATTATCTTATTAATCACACGGTCATTTTATGTAAAGGATTAAGCCTTAAATCACTTGTTAAATATTCAAGGTACAGGTTTTCATTGTTCGGCCAATTCAGGGCAGTCTATAATTAATTATTAACTCATTCTTATTCTTATAAACAAACATATGGTTCTTAATGATCACGAGCATGAATTTATCAAATTACAGCCTACACACGAGATTCACCAAATTTATGGATGCTACATGTGTATTAGTCAATCCAGACGGCATCACGTGAAACTCATAATGTCCATTACAAGTACTAGATGTAGTGATTGGAATAGATAATCTTTTTCGCGGACGCGAAGTTGATGATAACCATGCCATGGATCAAATCTTTAAAACATACGCTAGAACCTTGTAAATGATCGAACAAATCTTCCATTTCGAGTCATGGATATCGTTTTCGATTGTCAGTTCACTCAGTTCACAGTAATCTATAAATATAAGAAATAATAACACCATAGCTCTTCATGATGACGAGCTTGGTAGAATAAAATATTTCTCCGAAAACTCTCTCAGTTGTACGGTAATACTTTTAATCCAGATGGTGCTGACGTACAGTGCACAAGCCACATGTGCAGCACCGAGAATATAATAAATACCAATTTCAACTTGCCTTAATGGCAAAAGTCTAGTTAATTCACCAACAAATACCTCCTAAAGTTTCAGATAACGGAAACATCTTTTAATAAATTCATATTAGGTTCTTTCTAGATTACAATATCTATGACTAATTCACAACCATTCACGGTATAATTTCAAGTCTAAATGCAGGATATGGTCATCCATCAAGAATTATTTAGATCACTTTTTATAATTAACATCTTATCATTTAGGGGAATTCTATTCGAGTTCCCATCAATTAAGACAATGTCGTTATGTCATAATTAATCAATCCATTCTACTGGCACTATCAACTTTCCAGTTTCATTACCGTCGATAAGATGTGAACTTCTCAAAAGACTAATAATAACTCATAATCCTTCACAAATTTAAGGATATCAGGACACAATTATCATCAAAAGAGCAAGGTCAACGCATAATCTATGCGAGTGAATTTCAAATCAGATACAGACGAAAACATTTAACGAATATGAATATATCCCATGTTTACATAATTTGAGTACGCATTCAAAAGCTCCTCGGATCGTTACCCAGGTCATTCAAATGAAATCAAATCAAAAGAAGTGATAGGAACGTCAATACATCCAGTCGGGTATCAACACTCGGTAATCAGATACTTTTCCTAAGAATCTCGCCATGGGAGAATTGGACAAGAAAGGAATATCAATTGTCAAATAAGACAAATTCCACAGATGAGTAAATTCGACTCAGAAGAATAAATGGTACGGGCACATATGTAGGTGTCCCTATTAATATGTCCCTATTTTTCACTTCTTGCAGATCTCATAAATTTTAATCTTTCACAATCTTCAAAGAAAATTTAGTGTTTATTAATTATTTCATGGTGACTACTAATCAGCCTTTCATGGTCACTTCCAAATTGTATGTAGGCGCGCAACTATATACAATTTCAAGATTAACGATGCAATACTCAGTTCGTCAAAATTTTATCATCATTTTTATAATAAAAACATTTTCATGCTTAATTCTTAGATAAGAATCAAAAATAAATTTACAAAGATTTTCTTTGTTATGAAAACAATTAAATTTTCCAAGTTATTTTATAAATAACTTCATTTCGATAACGATCACTTGTAAATCTCACTTGGAATAATCCTTATAGTGATGAAAATTCATTTTTTCTCAAGGGATATTGTTTTATCTTATAAAAACAATGAGTGATCTGCAAAAGATTGATGAAGAGTTGTTCACCAAGAACTAACCACAATATAATAGGAAATGAGCTTTAGCCAAATAATCATGAGATTCATGATCTCGATGGCACTCAAAAAGAATAATTCACAACGTAACTCAAATCGAGATGAGTACTTGTTCAATGGTTGCATCACTAATGTGAACATTATGATGAAGCAATAGAAGATAGATAACATCGATACATGTAAAATTTAGCAATCAAATGTAGTCTTTTCATTAATCACAAACAAGTCAAAATTATACCGTAACACATTACGTGTCACTATGTCATACAATTCCAAGAACTCATCCTACCAACTGATGTCTCAGTTAAGTTAGGGATTTGTTTTTTAAAAGATACCACAATGAATACTAATCTACAAGAGTCATTAGGTGTCCCACCTGTCCCGGAAGATCCATCGGTCCCAATTCAGAAGAAGATTTCTTCAATTTATTTATCGGACACTAGGCATCCTCATCATTGGACAATGGCCTAGGAACAACACTTAACACGAATCAACAATCAATTAAAACCTTATAATTCAATCACAAGACTTAACGACTTCCTCTTATCAATCCCATATTCCATAAAAGTTAAATTTTACTTTATTCAAGTTTCAATCTTTATTCTTAGACCTTAAAAGGGCAATAAAAGTTTGATATAATCAACACTTAATTTCCAATCCTATAACTCTTACAACAATAGTTATCAAATGAGTCACTAGTATGAAATGACTTGATCTTTCAACTAGACTTCTCGGAAAGGTACTAGTGGCATGAGGCTTTTGGGTAATGGTTCCGATGACAGCCTCAAGTGCAACATTCACCCTTTCGATTTCATTTTAAGAATTAGATGACAATGAATCAGATGACATCTTTCTAGGTGGTAACGTTTTGTCAAACTCTACTCTATAAGGAAAGATCGTCATGACATCGATATCAGTTTTAATCTCGCCAATTCTTTTTCAATATCACAATCAACTAATATCTACATTTCTACGAATATCAACCATTTGTTGGGATCATAAATATCCACAACTTGGTTTAGATCAAGGAAAGCTAGAATTCCTACGAGAATAGCTTCGATTAATTTACTAGGGGATTTAGGGTTCCTTGTGACAATCTACGTCGTATAAATACCTCGTATAAATATCAAAATAATCATCAAACAATCATGTAATAAAATTACATCATATATATATATATATATATAAATAATCCAAGTTATATATATATATTAAAATAACACTTTTTAGTCTGGCCTTGTCGGTAACTCGGGAATTCTTCGGCACCGTTATAGTCAAAAGATTTTTAGACATTTTGAGAAAAATGTGTATAGTTAAAAGATTTTGAAATGTTTGATTCAAAACCTTGGTTTAAAAAATCTTTCGTTCTCTATAACGAGAGCTCTAGTACCAAACTGTAACACCCCCAAATTTATACAACTCAATATAGCGGAAGACTCGTTGGTGTTACGGGATAGCACATTACTCACATCATAGACAACGCATAAAAATCGCGTCGTTTAATAATAAAGCATTTCCATTCATAAATATCGAATTTTACATAGGTCCCAAGTCATTATAATTCATACAGGTTTTACAAAGCATTTGAATGGAAATCTGTTATTTAAGTGCGGGCCATGAATTCTTGTTGTCTTCCCGAGAATTACCTTCAAGTACCTGAGATAAAACATGTTAAAAGAAAAGGTCAGCGATAACGCCGAGTGAATTCATAGAGTTTAATAAAATTCATCAATATCACATCAGTATAAAATTATTACCGAAAATCATTTTGTACAAATCCATGTAGTAGGCCATAAAATAGCCAAAATCATTTTATACAAATCCTTGTCAAAATCATAATATAGGCTTTCGCCTTCAAAATCATTATACTAACCAATGTCGTAAAAATATCATACTATACGTTTTATAACGTTGTATGGAGTTAAATAAAAACCGTTATATGATTATGATTATGAAAACAAAAACACGAACATAATATCAATAGTAAGACCCCGTATTGCTAGTCAGGCAATATATCGTAATTTAATGCTTAAAGCAGTATTTCGTTGTTTTGGATTATTATAAGCCGCATGACATTGTTACCTTACTAAACCAAACAACGGGTAGCTATCCCGAAACTCAATTCGCCCATCTAAATTAGCGTGTCATCACAATAATCACGCTTGTGTAAATCTTCTCATACATAAATGCGCTTACCAATCAATGTGGCACGACGGGGATCAACCATCAAGGCACGAACTGGGGTGATCGTCCCCAAATAGTACTATTATATGCATAAGCGTCTACCAAATCCCGGTAGTTCACAATTCATGCTAATGGGACTTTTAGTGAAATAACCTAACTTTAATAATCCATTTCATTTCGTCTATCGGGTCATTTAATCATTCATCGGGTCATACAATCATTCGGGTCCAAATCAATGAACAAACAATCGGGACAACTAGTGTCCTATTTCATAAAAACTAACATGTTATCTCCCTCGCGGGTTTATAAAACATTTCATAAAAACATTTAAAAGAGTGCGAGTCTATGAACTCACGTTGTTGTGAGAAGGCGGGTTATCGGCAATTCGGATGTACGGTACGTGCTTCAATCACAGAAACCTAGACAAATAACACTCGTCTTAGACATTTGTCTAATGACTTTATAAAAATAACAATTATGTATACATATGATTATTTTGTAAATATGATGATTATCAAGTGGGATTGTACATTTTTACTCATTCATTATAGTGTTTATGTGTTGGTAATTTTCAAGACTAGTTACACTAGTTCAACTTGTTTATATTTTGAGGCCCAATGGGCCCATTACAAGCCCAATATATTATATTAGCCCAATTATACTTTTATTATCAGTATTATACTTTACATGTTGGGCCTAAATGGGTTAATCCCAATATGTAAGTTTATAAGTGTTTTACTAACTAGTCGGGTTTATAGTCCAATAATGCTAACTTAGCCCGTTAATGTCCGTATGTTATATAGCTCGGGTTTTATCGGTTTTTACTTGTTATATAAGTTCATATATCAGTACGTGAGTTTATAAAAGTTTACATTAGACGGGTCCGACCGTCTAAGTTTTATTTGACAAAAACGTTACTTTTTCGGTTTTAGCCGAAAAGACGTAAAACTTAGTATATAGTTTTTTATAACTTGGAAAAAACATTTATACTTGTAAATTATATAACATGTCCCATTTTGATATCAATATTTATATAACTCTTTTTATTATAATTATTATCAACTAGTCGAATTTGTATTTATATATATTTTATATAAATTTTTGAGTGCTTATATTATATATTATTTATACAAAATCAGTCCTAAAAATCGAGTTTACTAAAATGGTCATATCTAGAGTTTTACATGGAGATAGAACCCCAAATATTTATCACAGAAACTACATGATATGTGGTTCATTTTATTTCTTTATAGCTACTGATGAATCAACCTCTAAGTAGTTTATAAAATTCGTCCAAAACAGTGTAGGCAGATTTGCACTCTAAACTTGTTTTGCTCATATCTCACTCATTTTGATGATTCCATTGCATGGCCAACTCTCACATGTGTATAACACCTAATACTTACTGTATATTGATTCCACTTTACTATTTTATCAGTTTAACATTTGGTTACCTACTGTTTTTATACAGCCATCATATTTAGCAAGATTTTAACCATTTTACATGTGGTTTTCCATCTTTTTACCATGTTTATCAACACCAAATCCCCACATAATATTTTTATCATCATTCATCATCATATACATATACATAAATAAAGAAAATACAAGATTAAATAATCAAAATAACAAGAGGATAGGAAGAAACAATCTCTATACCACCATTAGTGATGAAAAGGTTGAGATTTTGGATGAACAGGGCTTGGTTTTGGTAACCAATCTTATGAAATATCAAGACCACCTTCAAGATTACCAAGGATATGAAGACACCTTCAACAAATCAGCCCTAAACTCCTTCTTGAAAATCATCCCAAAGACCTCCATGAAAACTCCTTTTTATATGTTAAAATCACCTCCAATCTTCATCTTTTGGTGTGGTTATCAACATATATTGATTATATCTTTTGTTTATGATCAAAATTTGATGATGATGGTGATATAATGGTGGTGTTGGACGTTCAAGGGGAGAGGAGAAAGTTGTGTGTGAGATTTGCATGTTGTAAAATGAAGTAAATGGTTTGTGGTGGTGGTTTTGATGTTAGATGGTTTAGGTGGAAGACTTAGGACAAGTGTCCTAGTCTTTTGCTAGAAACTTGACACACTTCAAGTGTGTTTGATAAGCTTGTCACCCATGTAGTGGGGGTGGGGCAAGATTTATCTTGTATCATCCCCATTATTTTACGGGTATCCCTCGATTCTAGTTTCCTCGATTTACGTGCCCTCGGGTCGTTTTACGAAAAACGTTTTTATAAATTATGAACCAACGACACGAAACAAATCTAATAAAATTTGTCTCATCAAAAACGGAGTTCAAAAACGTAAATACGTAATCCTAAGGTTTCCGGTTTAGTCGTAAAGGACGTTAAATTATAATCGTAAGTCCTAATCTCTTCTCGTAAATTTGTGAGTTTATGAACCAACACAAATTTAAAATTCCAAAATAATATTCACGGATAAATTTATTTTCTGAAATGTCGGACTGTCACCAAAACGGTGTATGTAAACGTAAGCACGTAACGTTGAATCCTCCGGTTTAGACGTAGTCGATGCTACTTCAAGACGTAAATCCAAATTACTTCGCAAAAATAAGTGAGTTCATATTATAACATTAAAAATAATATTTTCAAATAAATATTGAGAATAAAATATCAATCATGAATTGACGGATTGTCACATTAAGCCCAATAACTAAGTTTATAAGTGTTTTACCAAATTAGTCGGGTTTATTGTCCATTAAGGCTACTTTGTCCCGTTAATGTCTATATGTTGTAAAGCTCGGGTTTTATCGGTTTTTACTTGTTATATATGTTTATATATCAGTATGTGAGTTTATAAAAGTTTACATTAGACGGGTCCAACCACCTAAGTTTTATTTAACAAAAACGTTAATCTTTCGGTTTTAGCCGAAAAGACGTCAAATTTAGTATATAGTTTTTATAACTTATAAAACTTACCAAACTACCATTTTTTATATAATGTCCATTTATTTATCCTTATGTATTTTTATATAAATTAAATATATAAGTTATTGGGTTTTAATTCATATTTTATACTATATTTATTTGAGTGCTTATATAATAATATTAAACTTTAATTTCACAAAATCAGTCCTAAAAATCTAGTTTACTAAAATGATCATATCTAGAGTTCTACATAGATATAGAACCCCAAATTTTTATCACAGAAATTACATGATACGTGCTTCATTTTATTCCATTATAGCTACTGATGAATCAACCTCTAAGTATTTTATAAAATTCGTCCAAAACAGTGTACTCAGATTTGCACTCTAAACTTGTTTTGATCATATCTCACTCATTTTTATGATTCCATTACATGCCCAACTCTCACATGTGTACAAGTCTTAATTCTCACTGTATATCAATTAATCTATACCATTTTATCAGTTCATCATATGGTTATTTACTGTTTTTATACAGCCTACTAAATTAAGCAAGATTAACCACTTTCACATATAGTTTTTCATCTTTTTACCCATGTTTATCAACACCAAATCCCCACATAATATTTTTATCATCATATATTCATCATATACATATACAATAAGAAATAAATATATGATTACATAATCAAAATAACAAGAGGATGGGAAGAACAATCTTTATACCACCAAGGTTGATGAAAATATGGGATTGATGATGAACAAGGCTTGGTTTTGGGTAACCAATCTTATGAGATATCAACACCACTTCTAGTATCACCAAATATTTGTAGACTTCTCCAAAAATCAGCCCTTGATCTTCATGGAAACTCCTTGCTAGTTGTTAAAATCACCTCCAATCTTCATAACTTCAACTAGGCTTCAACATATGTTGATTATAGCCTTGGGTTATGGCTAGATTTTGATGAACATGTGGTGGTGGGGCTATGGTGGACGGCCATGGGAGAGAGTTGAGAGAAAATGGTGGTTTGCATGAGATGAAGTGTGAGAAATGGTTCTGTGTGAAGTGGTTTTACTAGTTAGCTTGTTTGTGAAAGTTATATGATAAGTGTTAATCTTGTTACTAAATATTGACACCTCATGGGTGTTGGCTTATATTGGACGCCACATATAGTGGGGTGGGCAAGTGTAAAACTTGTCCCATCCTACTAATTTACGGGTACTCCTCGATTCTAGTTTCCTTGATTTGCGTGCCCTCGGGTCGTTTTACGAAAAATGTTTTTATAAATTATGAATCAACGGCACAAAACGAATCTAATAAAAATTGTCTCATCAAAAACGGAGTTCGAAAACACAAATACGTAATCCTAAGGTTTCCGGTTTAATCGTAAAGGACGTTAAATTATTCGCGTAAGTCCTAATCTCTTCTCGTAAATTAGTGAGTTTATGAACCAACTCAAAATTAAAATCCCAAAATAATATTCACGGATAAATTTATCTTCTAAAATGTCAGACTGTCACCAAAAACGGTGTATGTAAATGTAAGCACGTAACGTAGAATCCTCTAGTTTAGACGTAGTCGATGCTACTTCAAAATGTAAATCCAAATTTCTTCCCAAAAATAAGTGAGTTCATAATATAACATTAAAATAATGTTTTTAAATAATATTTGAGAATAAAATATAAACCATAAATTGACGGATTGTCACACTGGGTCCCTTATGGATTCCAACAACGGGGTCCTCTACATTAATCTTACAAGCTCATATAAGCTTCAAATATCAAGGAAAAGGCATCAGCCAGGTATTGGGCTTGAACCTTCTTTGGAATTTTGAGTTTTATGTGTATTTGTGCTTTTAATGTGTATGTGATTTGTGAGAATCTGTTTTTATGTTATTTTAGCTGTTATTATATGATAGTTTATGACTTATATGCATGATTGAGTATTGGTTAATCAGTGTAGTTAAGATTTGAGTGTATTTGGTTTGAAGAAGTCCATTTTCAGAAAATACAAGGGTGTTTGGGTTTAGGGTTGTGACAGTTTTAGGTGACATAAAACTTGTTAAAGACCACTCAATCACACTTCTTAGGTATTTGTTAGGTTGTATCAGTCATTAGGTTTAGTATTGATACAGATTTTAAGCATTTTGCATATTCCAAGTAGCAAAAATCAGTAAGCACTTTTCTGTTGTTTTAGTGTAATTTGTTCCTTCTAATTTTGCATATTGTTAGTAGTATTGTTAACCTAGGAATTTGTTCAGGTTATATGTGATTTGATAAGCTTTTGAGCACGATTTTAGCATTTGAAATTTGTCTTTGTGCCAATTAGATCAGATCACTGCTCATCAGACACCGTATAGCCATATCAGTAACTTTCTTTAGGGATTTTTGTGTGATTCTTGTTAGTGAGTTGTGTGTTTTACTGAATTTACTGACTCCCCACGCTCCACTGAGTGTGGGGGTGCCTTTGTTGCCAAGAAACACCAAGTATTTAACAAGTTACAAGCACTTAAGTGCCCAGACCTGAAAATTTGTTAAAGTAGTGGGAACCAAGTTCCCACTGATAGTATAAAAGTTCCCCCTGCTTAGCTAACAGACAAAAATAACCAAAATGTCACTTTTAGATTTTGATTTTTTTTGTCTTTAGTGGGCTATTTTTAGATTTTTTACTTGATTTCAATTTTGTTATTTTTATTATTTAATTTCTGATTTTTCTATTAAGTTTATTTCTCAGTTACTATTCTTTTATTATTTTTTAGATTAAATTGCATTTTAAATTAGTTTTAAATTATCTATTTTTTGTCTTTAATCCAAGAATTTAGTATTTTTTAGTTTTAAAAATTTTCTTAGATTTAGAAAAGTATTTTAAGATTTTTAGTTTAAAAACATTTTACTAATCACTTTTTAAAGTAAATTTTTAGATTTTATTTAAGTTTAATTAGGGTTTAATTATAATCTGTTCTGTCTTTTAGTGAAAAATTTTACTTTTTTCAAACTTTTTCATTTTTATACTGTTCATTAGTATAATTTAGGATTTTTTAAAATAGTCAAATTATTTTTGGCATTATTTTTATATTTTTAATCATTATTTTAGTTTAAAAATTATGTTTAGTGTTTTAAAAATAGAAAAATAGTTTTAAAAATTTAGGAAAAATACTTTTTAGTCTTTAAATAATATAAGTGATTTATTAGTTCAATAAAATAATATTTTGGGCTTTTTCATAATTATTTTTAATTTTAGGGCTTTAATTAGCATTTAAAATTGAATATTTAATTAATAAAAGGTTTTAAAATATATTAATTGGATTTTTATTCTTATTTATATTATTTTAGACTTAGTTTTAATTTTTAAGATTAATTTTTAATTTCGTCACGTTTTACGTATTTACGTTCGCGTTTAACGTTATTACGTCATAGTGTAATCATAGTTGTAGCTCGTCTTTAATTTTTCTCTCTCAATCCAAAAATGTCACTAATCCAAACTTTGATTTTATATAATTGTCACACTTAATTCACACACCTCCTTCGAGAACGAACCCACATTTATTTGACTTGTCGGTTTTCCTAAATAGTCGAGTTTAATACTTGCCCATTATACGTTGTTTTCCTAAACACGTATTTCTACACCTATCAGTGAAATCTACCATCTTTCCATCTCTTTCTCTCTCTAAACATAAGCAAGATTTACAATATCATCACGGGATGATTGTATTGTTTATGTGTTTGTGTTCTTGATTTTTTGTTCCTATTTTGATCCATTTCCTACGAACCAATTTTTTTTTTGTTTTTTATGGTTGTTTCTTGATACAAATCTTCTACATAGTTGTGGTAGAGATTTGGTATATTTACTTTGGCTAAAAACACAAAATTTTTGGGTGTCCGAGAAAAGTGGGTACTATTCCTACAGAATCCATCGGAAAAGTGGGTACTATTCCTACAGAATCCATCGGAAAAGGGTATAGTTATTTCGACAGCTTCAATCGGAAAAGGGTTTATCATTCGGGACCATTACTCCGACGGGTATTCCGATAGTGGTATTCCGACACAGGTTATTCCGACGGTATTCCGATAGTGGTATTCTGACATAGGTTTATTCCGACAGGGGGTATTCTGATAGGTTTATTCCGATAGGGGGTATTCCGATAGAGGGTATTCCGATAGTTTTATTCCGATAGGTTCATTCCGACAGGGGGTATTCCGATAGATTCATTCCGACAGGGGGTATTCCGATAGTTTATTCCGATCAATATTCCGAGAAAAGTGGGTACTATTCCTACAGAATCCATCAGAAAAGGGTATAGTTATTTCGACAGCTTGCATCGGAAAAGGGTTTATCATTCCGACCATTACTCCGACGGGTATTCCGATAGTGGTATTCCGACACAGGTTATTTCGACGGTATTCCGATAGTGGTATTCCGACACAGGTTTATTCCGACAGGGGGTATTCCGATAGGTTTATTCTGATAGGGGGTATTCCGATAGAGGGTATTCCGATAGGTTTATTCCGATAGGTTCATTCCGACAGTGGGTATTCCGATAGATTCATTCTGACAGGGGGTATTCCGATAGTTTATTCCGATCAATATTCCGACGAGCCAAAAATTATTCCTTAAAAAAATTCGAACAAATCGTGTGCAATTTTGACTTGGAATTTTTAGTTTATCGAGAACATAACTTAGGGGATTTCAACATTGTTTCTTGGATTTAACACACAACAACAAATACATTTACTTTCTCTCATTGTTCGATCAACATTTGTAAATCTTAACTTAACGAAATGGAGTACACATCTCTTACGGATAAGTCCATCCTCTCGGGTACGGATAATCGTTCACCAATTTTAGAGAAATCTATGTACGAGGATTGGACTTCCCGAATGGAACATGTTGAACAAAGAGAATGGATATCTCATTTGGGCATCGGTGCTCAATGGACCATTAGATTATGGTATAGTGACGAAAGGTACAATTACCCGTCCTCGCACAACGGGTGAATTGACTGGAGATATGAAGATTCAAGACAAATGTGATAAGTATGCTACAAACATCATTCTCCAACCCCTTCCTCCAGATGTCTACAAACTCGTCAGCAACAATAAAGTTGCCAAAGAGTTATGGGATAGAATTCGTGTTCTAATGCAAGGCACCTCGTTAACTAAACAAGAACGAGAGTGTAAGCTTTATGATACTTTTGATAAGTTTGCCTATGTCCCTGAGGAGACTCTCAATGACTACTATTTGAGATTTACCCGATTGTTGAATGAGCTCAATATCTATGGCATGGCAATTCCTATGTTTCAATTAAACACCAAGTATTTGAACACCCTTCCTTCAGAATGGCGTAAGTACGTGACGGATGTTAAATTGGCTAAGGACTTTCATAACACCAATGTGGATCAACTTCAAGCTTTTCTTCAACAACACGAATGCCATGTGATCGAGGCTCGGTTGTCTACACCTCAAGTTCATGATCCACTTGTCATGTATGCTTCTCAACAAGACATGGCTTATACTTATCAACAACCATCATACTTGTAGCAACCACCACCACACACCTATCAGCAACTATTGCAACCATCTTATCAACCACTAATGATGCCACAACAAGCATTTAAACAAAGTGTTCTTCAACAATCTTTTCCACAACAACTACCACATCAGACGTCACCATCACAAGCCAAAACTTCTCCAATGGGCTATACTCCTCAGGATATTTTCCAATTGAAGCACAACCAGCACAAGCCTTCTACTCCAATGAACTTCCACCAATCCAAGCACCGGTCTTTACTCCAAATGATACGCCAACTGATGTTCTAAACCATCTCACTGCCTACTTGTCAAAAGTTGTTGCAACTAGAGGATTTCCACCACCAAACAATCAGCTCCGCACCTCTTCAAATTCGCGACAACAAGCCACTGTTCAAGATGGTCAAGTGACGGTGCAACCTATTCAGGGAAGGCAAACTTCATATGGACCTCCTACAAGGACTATGAATGCTCAAGCTGTGATTTCTCAAGCAAATGGAAATGGAAGCCCTATTGGTCCTCAAAAGGTTTTGACTTGCTACAATTGCCGAGGACAAGGTCATATGGCTAGGAATTGCACTCAACCAAAAAGAAGAAAGGATGCAACATGGTTTCGTGAGCAGATGTATTTGGTTGATGCTTAGTCTAAGGGAAAGATTTTGGATTCAGAAGAGTTAGCATTTCTTTCAGACCCAGGGTCAGCAGATAATAAAGGCATTGTAGTCGTTTCTACTTCTAATGTAGCATATCAAGCGGACGATCTTGATGCATAGGATTCGGATTGTGATAACATTCACTCAGCCTCAGCCGCTCTCGTTGCTAATCTCTCTCACTACAATCTTGATGTCGATAGTGAGGTACCCACCACAACCAATCTTGGTAATGATGATAACCCACATCAAGTTGGGCCTGAAAATGACAACCTCGAACAGCATTCGGGAACTAGTAACTCAAATGATGTGGTACCCAATCCTACATATTTGAGTGAACCTCAACCAAATGCTACGACGAGTATGGAATCTTATGCTCAACATGATTTGGTCATGGTACCTAAACATATTATTGATCAAATGCATATGGCTCTCAGACAATCCGTAGATACGAATTCCACCCTAACAGCTGAGCATGAGTTGCATAAAGAAAAGGTCAAAGCTTTTGTAATGGTCCCTCAAGCAGAGAAGATAACATGTTCTGAATTTGACCAATTTCGTTTTGAAAAGATTGAACACTTAAAAGAAATAGAATCATTAAAAGCTAATCTTTCCAATGATTTTAAAGAAAAAGAGTCGGTTGTAAATGATTTTCAGAAACTTAAATTGGATTTCGAAACTCTCGAGTCTAAAAAGTTTTAATCAGAAATTAATGCTACCAAACTTCTTAAATTCAAGGAACAACAGCTTTTAAAACAATACGCTTCCATAGAAAAAGTTCATCTGTTAACTAAATCCTTTAAAGAACTCGAACTTAAGCGTCTTCAAGATTTACCACCTAATCCCGGTAATGCAAAACAAGCTCAGGACTATATTCCTTGTCTTTATGATGTGACCCTAATTGGCAAATCGAAAGAAGCACCTTATGTTCGTAGTACTGAGGAGACACAGTCACTTGCGGAAGAAACTCATTCTAAAATGCTTTCAAAATTCCATAATATTGATTATGATAAGCATAATAAAGATCAATTTGATAAAAAGGCTCGTATTCGATTACAAAAGGAATTATCTCAATTAACAGCTTTTGTGCCCCAAAGTTTATCACCAACACTTAGCCGATTTTGACAAGGTCATTGTGGACGTACGATGGCTTCGGACATAAGGAAAGGTGAATGGAATTTTGAGCACACTAGAGCTGCATTTCGAGACGAAATTGTTCCATTTGTAAACAATATTAAAGCTTGTCTTCGCAATGTTGATCAAGAATTGCTTTTGGAAATAGAAGAAGTTAGACGCGTTTTCAATGAAATGGATGATGCTTATGAAAATGGTTTAACTGAAATAGAACGGGTTTCACGGCAAAATGATCAGCTTCTGAAGCAAGTGATGTCTCATGATATTGTTTCCGTCTGTGTGAATAAAAGTGTTGATAATAATTCTATTATGCATAATGTTGAATCTGTGGATAATGTGGTATATAGTACTTGTCACAAATCTGACGCTGAATTTTTAAAGCTTCAAGATTCTTATACTTTGCTTTCAAAATTTTTTGCTGAGATCCAAAAACATTGTATTTCGCTTGAATGCAAGCAACAATTTATTCAAGAGATCTTTGAAACTTCATTCGAAGGTGTTAATATAGATGAGTAAAATTTTCAAAAGAATTTTCGATTGGATTTACAATCAAAATAGCGTCAGCCAAGTGACAAGGTAGCTAAATCTTTGTCGATAGACATAGAGAAATCTAAGAAGCTTAACTGTGTGAACGTACTTGAGGTCGCTGAGAATATTAAACTTGATCTAGATAATCAAGTTTACAATATTTTGTCCAAAGTTGATAACTTAAAACAGAAAAATACACAAGTCTTCGATTCAGTAAAGCCCGCATGTGCTAATACCACTGCACAGAATCAATCATTGATTGAACAATTGAATCGAAAGTCGGTGGAAATATCTGATTTGAGGGAACAAATTTGTGATAAAAATATGGCTTTGAGTGAGTTAAAGGAAACACTTCGTACCCTAAAAGGTAAGAATGTTGTGGATAACGCAGCCACTATCTCAGCATCGTCCTCTAGTGCAATCAAAATGAACCTCATCGTCGTCACACCATTTAACAAGGGCCTTAGGACTAAACCATCTCAAACATTGGTCACTAAAGATAAGGAAAAATCAAAACCAGCTTCTAATATTCCCGTGTTTCCTTCTACAGGAGTAAGCACCACTACTAAGGCTCAAAGATCTAAGCTTAAAAAAACAAGAAGAATGATAGGATCTTGCCCCCATCTAGTATTCAAGTGGAGAAGAAAGTAGAAGCCCATCCTAGGAATGTTATTTCTATTTTGAATAAAAAGAATCATGTAGCTAAACCTAAAGGCTCGGCGGTTGTGCAGCGTTCTAAGCCTACTGTGAATTCTGATTTGAAATGTTGGAATTGCAATGAATGTATGTTTTCTAGTCGTCATTATTCTTGCCTTATTGACCATGTGAATGAGATGAATGCCCGTAAAAATGGTTTAGAATGGAAACCGATTGGGAAAGTGTTAACCCAAGTTGGTTGGATGTGGCGTCCCACTGGTAGAACTTTCACTATAGTAGGAAATGCGTGCCCTTTAACTAGGATCACTCCCACTACAGTGAAGAAAGCGTGCCCTTAAACTAGGAGTACCAAGGCTACCAAAACACAAGCGTATCCTTTAACTAGGAATACCAACACTACCGTAGGAAACAAGTGCCCTTTAAATAGTTCTACTCCCACTGTAGTGCCCGCTAATACTCCAAAACCTCATAAAGTTGGAACAGTAAAACCTGTTAGTGCTAAAACTCACATTAGAAAACGCAGGAAATCTAAGGATCACACAAATGTTAACACTTCTGATAAACTTATATTTGTATCTGCAAACACTCCAGAACCAATAGTTTCCAATGCATTGTCTACTGTTGTTACTGAAAACAGGTGGTCCAAATTGTTCTCTGGAATTTGGACTCTGGTTGCTCCAAGCATATGACCGGAGATCGCTCTCAGCTCAGGAATTTCATCAGCAAGTTTCTTGGTACGGTTCACTTTGGAAATGATCATATTGCAAAGATAATGGGTTACGGTGAATATCATATTGGAAATGTTATAATTTCAAGAGTGTATTATGTGGAAGGTCTCGGTCACAACTTATTTTTTGTGGGACAATTTTGTGATGCAAACCCAGAAGTTGCTTTTCGAGAGCATACCTGCTTCATTCGTAATTTGGAACGGGTTGATTTATTGAAAGGTACTCGAGGGAATAATTTGTACACTTTGTCTCTACAAGACATGATGGCCGCTTCTCCCGTATGTCTTCTCTCCAAAGCATCGAAGACTAAGTCATGGTTATGGCATCGACGGTTATCTCATCTTAACTTTGATGCTATTAATAATTTGGCGAAAAACGAACTTGGTCGTGGTCTACCTAAACTTACATTTCACAAGGATCAATTGTGTTCCACGTTACAATGGGGCAGAGCACTAATAAATCATACAAACCCAAGACTGAAGACACCAACTAAGAGAAACTTTATTTGTTGCATATGGATCTTTGTGGGCCAATGCGTGTTGAAAGTCTTGGTCGTAAAAAGAACATCCTCGTCATAGTGGATGATTACTCTCGGTTTATAATAACTAGATTTTACTAGTTGAAATTGTTCGTTTCTCGGAATCTCTTCAAATTGATTTCCGGTTAGTTGTGCGACTAGTTGTTCTTGGTGAATCAAATAAAAGAGTTGTCGTTGTTTAAAACTAATTAAAAGTAAAAACATGAAACAATTAAAAATAAAGTAAAGACGGTAAAAAGAGACAACAAAAGATAAAAACTTGGCGAAAAGTAAATGACGAGAAAATTAAAAGGCAAATAAAGTAAATGACGCAAATTAAAACTTAAAATAAAAGGAAAGCAAACAAAAATGCAAATAAAGAAAAAGGCGGGAAAAATAAAGTTTAAAACTAAAATCTGAAAAACTCTATTCGGAATAATATCCTACCCGGAATAAAACATCCCACTCGGAATAAAATAAAAAAGGACTATGCGGAATAAGTATGTTATACGGAATAACTCGCTACTCGGAATAAAGTGTCCTATCCGGAATAACTGATTATTCCGCATAAACACCCTATCCGGAATAACTGACATTCCGCATAGAGGAATAAGAAAGCAGATGATTCAGAATATTAGAAATATTCCGCATAGAAGGATAAGAAAGAAGTCTATTCGGAATATTCTGGGCAAGAAACAGTAAACATGAATATGAAGAACAGTAAGATGAAAACCAAACACGAATTCGAACAAATCTAATCAAAACAAACCAAAAGATTAAACCAAAACAACCAATAAGCATCAACTAACAATAATAATCAAAACAAATCATCAAAACTAACAAATAAAGCCAAATCAATCAAAACCACTTGATCAAAATCATAAAAACTCAAGAACATGAACAATGAAAATGAAGAACAAATCAAACAAGAAAGGTAGGAGGAGATTAACCATAAAGTAAAGATTAACAACAATTAAATGGAAACTTACTTGAAAATTAAAAGGAATTTAAAGGTGCATTACGTGAAATTAAGGTGCATAAAATCAAAGAACAAGGAATGAAAAATGGGGAAGGATGGGTTGTCAAGCCACCAACAACTTGAAAATGAATACATGATTATCTATGTATAGGGAGATTAGGGAGGACCTTAGGAAGCTTCCTCCCTCTTTCTTCTTTTCCTTAATTGCACACTTAAGTCCTTGATCTTCTTAATCTTTTGTTAATCTTCTTAATACTTGGACTTTGTCTTGGGATTTCTTCAAACTCGTCTTGTAATTTTAAATAAATTAGACTTGAGTTCTTCGGCTTTTTAGTAAACTTCCGTCTTTTGACTTTTTCTTCAATAAATCTTCAGAATTGGTCTTCGACTCCCGTTCTTTTTCCACTTTTGATCTTTCGACTTTGTCTTTTGCCTTTTTCTTCGATAAAAGCCCATGAAATCCCGTGTTTTCTCCACTTTTCACCTTTTCGTCCTAAATCACAACAAAAACACAAACCACGCATAATTCCGACATAAACGACATAAAATACACGTTTTGGCTCGGCTATTATTGTAATTAAGTGGTAAAAAGGATGGGTGTTTTCACACCTATCAAATCCCCTACACTTAACCATTGCAATTTCCTCATGCAATGCATTAGTTACAAAGCACTTTTACATTTTTCATCACAATCAGTCCACGTTGGCCTTTATTAAAGAGATAGAAAATTATAAACATACAAATTAAAGAAATCAAAAACATACCTTGGGTTTTGAAAATGTCATGAATAATCATCATCCTCAAGTTTTCACTTTCTCCAAACCAAGCTTAAAAACGAGATCATTGTTATTATAAGTTACCAAACTAACACGAACTCATGTGGGCCAATTACTTACTTAGACTCCCTTATTCCTAGGGGTATCTCTTATATTTTATTGTTGTCTTGAATGATCACGAGGATGCATTATTGACTTATTTCGATAGTTATTTAGTCCGAAAATAAAGTGAACGATTTAATCAATAGTTAGCTAAAGGACAAAATCTTTTAAAACTGCTTCTCGGGACCTCATAAAGTTCATATCTTGGCATAACTCGCTTCGCGATTTGAGACCTTTCTCGGACCGATATTTGGCAGCGACTTGATACTTCAAACCTTGAGAGGCGTTCATGAAATAATGGTCTTCTCTTCATAATAGGAATTTCTTCACTTGAAGTTTTGAGAGATTCATACTTGGACCACGACTTCTTCATTTTTCTCCAATCTTTATTTTGGACTTTGATATACAACGATCCGCCTCCTTTTATGACTTGGATATATTTATCCTCATACCTTGCTAGGGTATTTTCGGATGCACTTCTCCATGACTTTTGGGGAGTATTTGCTTTTCGTCGTGTGTCTCGATCCTTCATATTGATTTTTGATAAATGATTCTTCACATCACTTTGGATCTTTAGCAACAAAATATAGCCCTCATGCCTTGTTAGGACCTTTTTGGACTCGCCAATCTTCGCATACCGCTTCAATAAGTTATGCTGTAACACTCTCATTTTTCGTATCGGTACAGCGGAAGGGTCTTTCAGAGTGTTACGGGATAGCACAATAACTCCAATCATAGACAACACATAAAAATGGTTGTACAAGGTTTAACAAACATTCATTCGATAAAAAGTTTCAAAAGCGTACAACAGGTCCCAAATTATACAGGTCATTAAGTTTACAAAACACAGATCGAATGAACATTTTTAATATTAAATGTGGGCCATCAAAGTCGATCTCCATCCGGATTACCTTCAAGCACCTGAGATAAAAACATGCAAAAATCATATCAGCGAATGCCGAGTGAATTCATAGAGTTTAATGAAAACCGTTATATAAAAACAATCATTTACAATCATTTAAAATCAGAACACAAGTATAATATCGGAAGTAAGTCCTCATATTGCTAGTCAGGCAATATATAAATCAAGCATACATCTTAAACCGTCCATGAGACCGTAGTCTCTATATTACCATGATAGGTAATATATTCATCGTTAATAGCGTCGTATCATATCGTTTTGTATTTATGTTTTATATTGTATAGGATACATGGTAGGATTATTATTAGCCGCATGACATTGTTACCTTACTATGAAAATAGCGGGCCACGAACCCGACAAACAATTTTCCCATCTAA
Source organism: Glebionis coronaria (assembly GCA_025667525.1). Lineage (NCBI taxonomy): Eukaryota > Viridiplantae > Streptophyta > Magnoliopsida > Asterales > Asteraceae > Glebionis > Glebionis coronaria. Next base: position 154,436,319 of record CM046880.1, read on the forward strand.
GTTAGCGTGTCGTCACAAGAATCACGCTATGGAATCTTCTCATACATAAATTCGCTTACCAATCAATGTGGTACGACGGGGATCAACCGTCAAGGCGCGAACTGGGGTGATCATCCCCAAATAGTACTATCAAATGCATAAGCGTCTACCAAATCCCGGTAGTTCACAATTCATGCTAATGGGACTTTAAGTGACATAACCTAACTACTAATAATCCTTTTAGTCTCGAATATAGGGTCATAGCATCATTCGGGTCCATATCATTAACCATACAATCGGGACTACTTGTGTTCTATTTTTATAAAAATCTAGCATGTTATCTCCCTCGCGGGTTTACAAATCATTTTATAAAACATTTAAAAGAGTGTGAGGCTATGAACTCACGTTGTTAATGAAAGGCGGATTATCGGCTACGGGCGTGCTTCGGTCACGGAAACCTATATAAATAATAATCGGTCTTAGACTCGGTCCAATGACTTTTATCAAAATAACAATATACATATGATGATTTTGTACATATGATGATGATCAAGTGGGTGTATACATCCTTGTTTACTCATTTTAGTGTTTACGTTTTGGTAACGTCTTACTAGTTCACTAGTTTTACCGATTTTACCTATTTTAAGTCCTTTAAGTCTTTTATAAGTTCTTTAACTTGTTTTTACCCATTTTATACCTATATTATCAGTATATATATACTTTTCATGTTGGGCCCAAATGGGTTAAGCCCAATAAGTTCTTTTTACAAGTTTTTATCTTATTAAGTCCAATTATTAGTCCAATATGTTTAGTTAGCTCGTAAATGTCCGTATTTCTTATAGTTCGGGTTTTATCGGTTTTTACTTGTCTTAGTTATCTATACATCTTTATATGAATTTTATAAACTTTACATTAGACGGGTTTGGTCGTCTAAGTTTTATTTGGCGAAAAACGTTAATTTTACGGCGATAGCCGAAAAAGTCGTAAAAATCAAGTTTATAGTTTTTATTACTTATAAATATTATTTTACCACCATTTATATAATTTACCCATTTAATTAACCTTTTATACATTTATATAAATAAGTTTTATAAGTTAGTGGGTTTATATTTTTACATTTTATACATTATAATGTGAGTGCTTATATAATATTAATAAACATTATTTCCAAAAATCTGATTTTTAACTTCATGTTCATCATTTTTAACATATCTAGAGTTCTATAACGAATTAGAAGCTCATTTTTGGATGACATGTTCTTCATAATATGTGCTACATATAACTTAGTTATAGCTACTGCCCATTTTGAGTTTAAGTTGCCTTAACAGTCCCTACAAAACTGCTTATTCAGATTACACCACCTAACTTGTTTTGATCATATCTCACTCATTATTTTGATTCCATTGCATGGCCAACTCTAACATGTGTATAACATCATATACTTACTGTAAATAGATCAAACCATGCAATTTTATCAGTTCATCTTTTAGTTATCTACTGTTTTTATACAGCCAACTAAATAGTCAAGATTTTAGCTTCATTTCTTATAGTTATCATCATTTTTAAGCATATTTATCAACACTTGATCCCCACACAACATTTTTATCATCAAATATACATCATATAAATATACAAAATGAAAGAAAATACATTTGTTCTTTACAAAATAACAAGATAAAAATGGAGAGGATGATCTTCTTTACCAATCCAAGTGGATTTCTTGTTTTAGGAAGACAAGAACTTGATGAACACAACAAGTATCTCCAAGAACATCAAATATCAAGAACATTGGTTGGAAAATCAGCCCTAGGACATAAGCAAATCACCTCCAAAGTTGTTAATATGGCCACCAAATGATCAAGGCTTCAAGAGAACACCTTAATAGAACTAGTAAACATGTGGTTTATGGCTAGAAAAGATCAAATGGGGTGTTTGTTGGTTAATAGTGGACGGCACAAGGGAGGAGTTGAGAGAGTTTTTGGAGTGGATTGCATGTAAGAAAGATGGAAATGAATACAAGTTGCTAGTTTAGCTAGTTTAGTGGTATGGTAAAGCTTAAGATGTAAGCTAGCTTACACTTGGTGTAAGTTAGCTAAACTTGATGCCACCTATGTGTTGTGGTGTCAAGTTAGCCGTCTCATATAAGCTAGTGGGGTGGGACAATGTGTTTTGTCCCATCTCACTAGTTTACGGGTATTTCTCGATTCTAGTTTTCTCGATTTGCGTGCCCTCGGGTCGTTTTACGAAAAACGTTTTTATAAATTATGAATCACCGTCACAAAACGAATCCAATAAAAATTGTCTCATCAAAAACGGAGTTAAAAAACGTAAATACGTAATCCTAAGGTTTCCGGTTTAGTCGTAAAAGACGCCAAATTATGCACGTGAGCCCAAATTTAAATCCGTAAATTGTGAGTTCGTCAACCAACACAAAAATAAGTTTCAAAATATTATACGGGAAAATATTTTACTACCTGAAAATGTTAGATTGTCACAGCTTTTCATCCTAAAAGGGATCAACGTCCTCGTGATCCATTTCATTTGGATTTCCGTTTCTTATTGAAATCGAAGAGATGCGGATATTTCTTCCACATTTCATCCTCTCGTTCCCAAGTATACTCCGGTCCATGCTTTGAATTCCATCGGATCTTGACAATAGGTATCCGACTTTGTTTCAGTTGCTTTACCTCACGGTCCATAACTTCTACGGGCTCTTCGATAAAATGCAACTTCCCATCTATTCGAACCTTACCTAACGGAATTTTCTCATCACTCACTGCTAGACATTTCTTCAGATTAGATACATGGAATGTGTTGTGAACACCATGAAGTTCTGGGGGTAACTCTAGTTTGTAAGCCACCGGACCTACTCTAGATAAAATCTTAAAGGGTCCAATATAACGGGGATTCAATTTTCCTCGCTTTCCAAATCTTATAACGCCTTTCCATGGAGATACTTTCAACATTACTCAGTCACCCACTTCAAACTCCCTTGGCTTCCGCCGCACATCCGCGTAACTTTTCTGTCTACTACGGGCAGTCAACAACCTCTTCTTAATCTGAACTATCATCTCTGTAGTCTCCCGGATCAATTCCGGTCCCGTGAGCTGGGTATCCCCAACTTCACTCCAACATACAGGAGATCTACACTTCCTACCATACAAAGCTTCAAACGGTGCAGCCTTAATACTAGAATGGTAACTATTGTTATACGAAAACTCTGCTAACGACAAATGTTTATCCCAATTCTTACCAAAGTCTAACACACAATCTCTCAACATATCTTCTAGTGTTTGTATCGTCTTTTCACTCTGCCCATCAGTCTGGGGGTGATAAGCAGTGCTCATGTCGAGATTCGTTCCCAAAGATCTTTGGAGAGATTTCCAAAAATTCGATGCGAATCTAGGATCTCGATCTGAAATGATCGATACAGGCACTCCATGCTTGCATACAACATTATCAAGGTATATTCGAGTCAGCTTCTCCAGTGAGAACTGCTCCTTAACCGGAATGAAGTGTGCTGATTTGGTCAGTCTATCGACAATAACCCACTCGAATTGTTTCCAGATGATGTTCTAGGAAGCTTTGTGATAAAGTCCATTGTAATTCGTTCCCACTTCCACTCAGGAATCTTTGGATGTTGACGTAGTCCTGATGGCTTTTGATGTTCGGCTTTAACTCTAGCACAAGTCAAGCATTGAAGAACATACATAGCTATGTCAGCTTTCATATTCGGCCACCAGTACAACTTCTTCAAATCATGGTACATCTTATCAGATCCCGGATGAATGGAATACTTAGATTTATGGGATTATAACATAATCAAATCTCTTAATCCTCCAAACTTAGGTATCCACATACGACCTCTTAAGCATTTCACTCCATCAGCTCTAACCTCTAAAGGATCTCCTTCTCTTCGGAACCCTTCATTTACAAAATTCTCCTTCTTACAAGCTTCTATTTGCGCATTTCTAATTTGCTCAGGCAAATTATTGTGCACGGTCAAGACTAGAGAACGCACCCTGATAGGCTCTCTATCTTTCCTACTCAACGCATCAACAACAACATTGGCTTTTCCTGTGTGATATTTTATATCACAATCATAATCACTTAACAACTCTATCCATCTTCGTTGCCTCATGTTCAATTCCTTCTGGTCGAGAATATACTGTAGGCTTTTGTGATCGGTGAATACCGTACACTTGGTGCCATACAGATAATGTCTCCACAACCTAAGAGCAAAGACTACAGCTCCTAACTCAAGATCATGAGTAGTATAATTCTCCTCATTCTTCGTTAATTGCCTAGAAGCATAAGCTATCACTTTCTCTCTCTGCATCAAAACAGCTCCATAACCTCTAAGAGATGCATCACAATACACTACAAAATCTTCACTCCCGTCGGGTAATGATAAGATTGGCGCACTACATAATTTTTCCTTCAATGTCTGAAATGCTCCATCTTCATCACTTCCCCAAACGAAAGGTTTATTCTTCTGAGTAAGCTTAGTCAAGGGTTTAGCTATCAAAGAAAATTCTTTAATGAATCGCCTATAATAGCCAGCCAATCCTAAGAACTGTCGCACTTCCGTTGGCGTTGTCGGTGCAGACCAATTCTTAATAGCTTCAACCTTTGCAGGATCAACATGAATTCCATCTCTGTTAATCACATGACCAAGAAATTGCACAGAATCTAACCAGAAATCACACTTCGAAAACTTAGCATACAACCTTTCATCCTTCAACAACTTCAAAACAATCCTCAAATGTTCTCTATGCTCATCTTCATTCTTAGAATAGATTAGAATATCGTCAATAAACACAATCACAAATTTATCCAAGTAGGGCTTGCACACTCGATTCATTAAATCCATGAAAACCGCAGGTGCGTTAGTTAACCCAAATGGCATTACTTGAAATTCATAGTGTCCATAACGAGTTCTAAATGCAGTTATAGGAATATCTTCTTCACGGACGCGAAGTTGGTGATATCCTGACCGCAAATCTATCTTAGAATACACACTAGATCCTTGCAGTTGATCAAACAAATCATCAATCCTAGGTAAAGGATATCGATTTTTAATTGTCAACTTATTCAGTTCCCTATAATCAATGCACATACGAAAAGATCCATCCTTCTTCTTAACGAACAAGACTGGAGCTCCCCAAGGCGATGAGCTCGGTCGATTAAAACCTTTATCAGACAACTCCTTAAGTTGCTCAGATAACTCCTTTAATTCAGAAGGGGCTAATCGGTAAGGCGCACGTGCCACCGGTGCAGCACCAAGAATTAAATCGATTCGAAACTCTACTTGCCTTATCGGTGGAAGTCCGGGTAAATCTTTAGGAAATACCTCAGGAAATTCACAAATAATTGGTACATCTTCCAATCGTTTCTCCCTAGACTCATTCCCGGTCACTTGAGCTAAGAATAACTCACAACCGTTCCTGATGTACTTTTGGACTTTAATACATGAAACGATTTTCAAACGGGATTCACCTCGACTACCATCAATCACTAACGTCCTATTCCTAAGAGGAATCTTAACCTTCTTCTCTCCACATAAAATAGTAGCATTATTCAACGACAACCAATCCATACCAATGATAATATCAAAACTACCTAATTCTATCAACATCAAATCAGTCGGAAAGGAATGGTTCAAGAGATTTAGAGAGTATCCTTCTAATAGCTTATTAGTTTTCACTAATTTACCATCAGCCAATTCCACCTCGTAACTGGTACTTATCTCAACAGGTTCAATGTCAATAGGGGCACTAAATTTAGTGGATACAAAGCTCCTATCGGCACCCGAATCGAATAAAGAAACAGCATAATGATTGTTGAGTAAAAACGTACCGGTAACGACATTCGGATCCTCTTTCTTCACCTCAATTGTTCCAAGTTGGTAGATACCACCCTGGGGGTTTCTTCCAGGTACAATCGCTTTCAACTTGGGGCATTCCGATTTCCTATGACCTTCTTCATTACAGTTGAAGCAAATGGTTCCCTTCTTACACCTTTCAACCTTGTGTCCAAGCTTTCCACAATTTCGGCACTTCCAGCAGTCGCCAGCATGCCTCTTGTTGCCACACTTAGGACATCTATCATCGTTGCGCGGTGCATTGTTGGTAAGAGCATTTGCATTCCCCTTTCTCTTGTTCTGACGGCGATTGAAATTCTTCCTATTATCACCTCTATCTACACGATCACCGTCACCCTTTCTTTTCTCACCTACACGGGCTTCATCTTCCTTATCCTGAATTATCTGTCCAATGAGTCGGTAAGCCATTCGAACAGCATCATCAATGGTCAGTGGTTTAGATGATGTTACGTCCCCCCGGATATTCCTGGTCAACCCTTTCACATATTGCTCAATTCGGATCTCTTCGGGTTCAACCAATCGAGGACATAGCAAGGCCAACTCATGGAATTGGTTCGTGTAACTATCAATGTCCACACCTTTCATTCTCAAATGAATCAACTCCTGTTCTAACCTAATGATCACACTACGAGGACAAAACTCCAAAGTCATCCACTTCTTAATTTCAGCCCAAGGAGTAGCATTAGCAGCATCAAGACCCATGAAAGCAATTCTCCCGTTCCACCAAGTCAACGCACGACCTTTAAGAGTAGCCATAGCAAAAGTCACCTTATCTTCCTCCTTACACTTACTAATCCTAAACACCGATTCAATCTTTTCAATCCACTGGCTTAGTCCTACAGCACCTTCAGTTCCATTAAAAGGTAGAGGTTCACACTTCATGAACGTCACATAAGTACAACCACCAACTACAGGTGCATTCGTTCCAAGTCCTCCTACATTTCCTCCAGCATTAGCATTCACATTATTAGCATTCACATTCACATTAGTACCGCCAATTCCACTACCGCCAGCTCCACTACCGCCAGCTCCACTACCGCCAGCTTCATTACCGCCAGCTCTACTACTGCCAGCTTCATTTCTAGCATTTGCCATAAATTCAGTCATAGATGCGGTAACTTGCTCCGTAATAATCCTACGTACATCATCCTCAGTCACAGCCTTCTTGGGCGGCATAGTTCTATAATTCCACAATTTCAAAGTATTAAGCATTCATCCAACAAAGGATTCATATAATATGGATTGAATTCATAATCAAGATACAAATAAGGCACAATATGGAATTCAAGACAAGATACATATTTCATTCGATCTGAAACAAAAGTATTGTCTTAGTACATCCCATATCAAAGTTCTAGCACTATATACACTCAAAATTCGTGCCAAGTCTATTACTAACAAGACGGTTCAGTCAAAGCTACAATAGCACAAAAGATATAAAGGTCACTACTAAACACAGACTGGTCTACTGAGAACCGCTAGATGGTCCATCATCCATCGTCTTCTGGATCTTCGCCGGACGATCACTAGACACATCTTCAGCTGGGCGCTTACGGATTACTCCTCTTTCAACCATGTCAGCATAAAATCTACTATTCCATCCCACAGATATATTCAGCTCCTTTTCGGCTTTCTCACGCATCGCACGAGCCACACTCAACTGAATCTCCATAGTATTCACCTTTCTCTTCATTTCAGCATATTCACCACTTTCCAACACCGATAACCTCCTGAAAGCCTCATTCAACCCACGTTCTACATCACTCAATTCCAAACTAAGCAATTCTCGCTCTTTCTCGCCAACCTTAGTCTTCGACTCCAAATAAGCAACCTGAGTCTGAACAACATCTAATCCAACCTTTGTCACACAACTCTTAACACGGGAAGCATCTAGATCACGTCTCAAGGCCCATGGTGCAAGACCATCAATATGAGTAGCCTCTCGAGTACTAGACGACTCTTCTATCTCACGTCTACGAGTAGTAATACCATCGGTACCGTCAGGTGCATCGTCATCCTCATCCTCCTCTGATTCAGAATCAGATTCAGACGATTCAGACATTTCATCCCTAGGTAACTCATCCTCAGAATCAGACAAACAAACTGGTGGGGGCAAAGGCTCGCCCTCTGGAACATCATACGGATAAATAAGCTCAGCTTCCTCATCGTCATCAACCTCAACATCTATACCTACATCCTCCTCGACATCCTCGTCCTCAATCTCGTCATCTAAATTATCTAACCCAATCTCATCATCATTCTCAATATCGACATTCTCAATATCCACATTCTCAATCTCATTCTCTACTAAGTCAACCTGAGTGGCAATCTGATCTCCTAGTCCTAACTCGGGCTCGGGATCCTCAAATGGTTCCTCCTCATCATCAATATCATAATCTACTAAGTCTAAATAAGGATCATCTTCTATATTATGTTCGAGAATAGCATGGTTTTCTACAGGAATATTAGGGTCAGCCATGACAATCTGCATTTATATATATATCTTGTATTAGGATAACATACTAGTTAAACAATTACATAATGAAATCACGATATATACATATATATAAATTAAATTATATATATCAAAATATATATATCTTCTCAATAGGGCTTGTTGGTAACGTCGGAGATCTCTGGCACCGTTATAGTCAAAAGATTTTTCAAATATTTTCTCAAATGTTCATTGTCAAAAGATTTTGAAAAGTTTTGGTCAAAACCTTGGTTTTTAAAATCTTTTGTTCTCTACAACGAGAGCTCTGGTACCAAACTGTAACACTCTCATTTTTCGTATCGGTACAGCGGAAGGGTCTTTCAGAGTGTTACGGGATAGCACAATAACTCCAATCATAGACAACACATTAAAATGGTTGTACAATGTTTAGCAAACATTCATTCGATAAAAAGTTTCAAAAGCGTACAACAGGTCCCAAATTATACAGGTCATTAAGTGTACAAAACACAGATCGAATGAACATTTTTAATATTAAATGTGGGCCATCAGAGTCGATCTCCATCCGGATTACCTTCAAGCACCTGAGATAAAAACATGCAAAAATCATATCAGCGAATGCCGAGTGAATTCATAGAGTTTAATGAAAACCGTTATATAAAAACAATCATTTACAATCATTTAAAATCAGAACATAAGTATAATATCGGAAGTAAGTCCTCATATTGCTAGTCAGGCAATATATAAATCAAGCATACATCTTAAACCGTCCATGAGACCGTAGTCTCTATATTACCATGATAGGTAATATATTCATTGTTAATAGCGTCGTATCATATCGTTTTGTATTTATGTTTTATATTGTATAGGATACATGGTAGGATTATTATTAGCCGCATGACATTGTTACCTTACTATGAAAACAGCGGGCCGCGAACCCGACAAACAATTTGCCCATCTAAGTTAGCGTGTCGTCACAAAAATCACGCTATGGAATCTTCTCATACATAAATTCGCTTACCAATCAATGTGGTACGACGGGGATCAACCGTCAAGGCGCGAACTGGGGTGATCGTCCCCAAATAGTACTATCAAATGCATAAGCGTCTACCAAATCCCGGTAGTTCACAATTCATGCTAATGGGACTTTAAGTGACATAACCTAACTACTAATAATCCTTTTAGTCTCGAATATAGGGTCATAGCATCATTCGGGTCCATATCATTAAGCATACAATCGGGACTACTTGTGTTCTATTTTTATAAAAATCTAGCACGTTATCTCCCTCGCGGGTTTACAAATCATTTTATAAAACATTTAAAATAGTGTGAGGCTATGAACTCACGTTGTTAATGAAAGGCGGATTATCGGCTACGGGCGTGCTTCGGTCACGGAAACCTATATAAATAATAATCGGTCTTAGACTCGGTCCAATGAATTTTATCAAAATAACAATATACATATGATGATTTTGTACATATGATGATGATCAAGTGGGTTTATACATCCTTGTTTACTCATTTTAGTGTTTACGTTTTGGTAACGTCTTACTAGTTCGCTAGTTTTACCGATTTTACCTATTTTAAGTCCTTTAAGTCTTTTATAAGTTCTTTAACTTGTTTTTACCCATTTTATACCTATATATCAGTATATATATATATACTTTTCATGTTGGGCCCAAATGGGTTAAGCCCAATAAGTTCTTTTTACAAGTTTTTATCTTATTAAGTCCAATTATTAGTCCAATATGTTTAGTTAGCTCGTAAATGTCCGTATTTCTTATAGTTCGGGTTTTATCGGTTTTTACTTGTCTTAGTTATCTATACATCAGTATATGACTTTTATAAACTTTACATTAGACGGGTTTGGTCGTCTAAGTTTTATTTGGCGAAAAACGTTAATTTTACGGCGATAGCCGAAAAAGTCATAAAAATCAAGTTTATAGTTTTTATTGCTTATAAATATTATTTTACCACCATTTATATAATTTACCCATTTAATTAACCTTTTATAAATTTATATAAATAAGTTTTATAAGTTAGTGGGTTTATATTTTTACATTTTATACATTATAATGTGAGTGCTTATATAATATTAATAAACATTATTTCCAAAAATCTGATTTTTAACTTCATGTTCACCATTTTTAATATATCTAGAGTTCTATAATGAATTAGAAGCTCATTTTTGGATGACATGTTCTTCATAATATGTGCTACATATAACTCAGTTATAGCTACTGCCCATTTTGAGTTTAAGTTTCCTTAACAGTCCCTACAAAACTGCTTATTCAGATTACACCACCTAACTTGTTTTGATCATATCTCACTCATTATTTTGATTCCATTGCATGGTCAAGTCTCACATGTGTATAACATCATCTACTTACTGTAAATAGATCAAACCATGCAATTTTATCAGTTCATCTTTTAGTTATCTACTGTTTTTATACAGCCAACTAAATAGTCAAGATTTTAGCTTCATTTCTTATAGTTATCATCATTTTTAAGCATAATTATCAACACTTGATCCCCACACAACATTTTTATCATCATATATACATCATATACATATACAAAATGAAAGAAAATACATTTGTTCTTTACAAAATAACAAGAGAAAAATAGAGAGGATGATCTTCTTTACCAATCCAAGTGGATTTCTTGTTTTAGGAAGACAAGAACTTGATGAACACAACAAGTATCTCCAAGACCATCAAATATCAAGAACATAGGTTGGAAAATCAGCCCTAGGACATAAGCAAATCACCTCCAAAGTTGTTAATATGGCCACCAAATGATCACGGCTTCAAGAGAAACCTTAATAGAAATAGTAAACATGTGGTTTATGGCTAGAAAAGATCAAATGGGGTGTTTGTTGGTTAATAGTGGACGGCACAAGGGAGGAGTTGAGAGAGTTTTTGGAGTGGATTGCATGTAAGAAAGATAGAAATGAATACAAGTTGCTAGTTTAGCTAGTTTAGTGGTATGGTAAAGCTTAAGATGTAAGCTAGCTTACACTTGGTGTAAGTTAGCTAAACTTGATGCCACCTATGTGTTGTGGTGTCAAGTTAGCCGTCCCATATAAGCTAGTGGGGTGGGACAAAGTGTTTTGTCCCATCTCACTAGTTTACGGGTATTTCTCCATTCTAGTTTTCTCGATTTGCGTGCCCTCGGGTCGTTTTACGAAAAACGTTTTTATAAATTATGAATCACCGTCACAAAACGAATCCAATAAAAATTGTCTCATCAAAAACGGAGTTCAAAAACGTAAATACGTAATCCTAAGGTTTCCGGTTTAGTCGTAATAGACGCCAAATTATGCACGTAAGCCCAAATTTAAATCCGTAAATTGTGAGTTCGTCAACCAACACAAAAATAAGTTTCAAAATATTATACGAGAAAATATTTTACTACCTGAAAATGTTAGATTGTCACATATGCCTTGGCTATGAACTCTAATCCGTACAGAGCAACTTTTAAACGATCTTGGGCTAGAAGCTAAGTAACTTTTCAAATCGTACAACCTTATTTATTGCAGATAAATTTATTAGCAGACGATGGGAGAATAGGCTCATAATTAACTCACATAAATTCATGAAAGAATACTGAACTTATAATTGGCTCTATCATCTCTCGTTCTCCACAGTTTAAATTCTCAAGTAATGACACTCGTGGATGCTTAGCCTATTAAATCAAAGTTTTGGGTTTTCGAGTCGCCTATAGGATCATGCAAACTCTTATACTTTTTCAAGTTTAGAATTCGCATTTTAAAGTTCCCTTGATAAGCAACTCTCTAGGATCAATTATAGGAACTTGCGAAAAAATCTTGTTCTTAACCCGTGAGAGTTAAGACTTTCGCGTTTTATAGCTCCCTATATAAAAGCCTAGCAAAACTTGACTTAAACACGTTAAGGATACTAGCTAAAGTAAACTTAGACAAGTAAACTCGGGTTGAGTCAAAAGATTCACAACGTTTGAATATTTAAAACCACTTTATTAAAAATTTATTCTAATAAGGAAAGAAAATAACTATATAAAGGTAAAAACAACTATACAACTAGGCCAAAATAGATTAAAATTTTTGAAAAATGTCGAAAAATCAAATTTTCCGGTTAAAATGAGGACAAATACAAGGAAAAGGCCACTTAACTTCGATAGAAGTCCCCCCTACACTTTATATAAACATTGTCCTCAATGTTTAAGCATGTGGGAGTAAACTCCCCTACACTTAGGACATTTTGCACTTTGTTTAAATCTCGCTAAGAAAGGGACAACTAAAGAGATTCCTATTTTAATATTGAGAAATATAAAATAGTGAATCGAAAAGAGTTTAGGATAGAACTGGGAAGAAGGGAACACGGAATCACGGTTCGTCAAAAGTCATCAAGAGTGTGTCTTTGAAGCTCTAATCCCTGCACATGATAAGAAAGAAAGCAAGAAGCACCACGGGGATCCCCCCTACACTTATGGTGAAAATAGATAGTTAATTGGTTTGCCTACCAAAAAGCGCTTGTTTTTGTTAACCGATTCACGATCCTGACTCGTCCCCGAATTAAATTGTCCATGGGGAGCCTCGAATGCAATACCGGGATCAAAGACCTTGTCCTCGTTCCCGGTTGACATCAACAAAGGAGAGGCGGGGGGATTAGTCTTGAATGGGAGAAAAACCCTTTCAACATACGAGAAGTATGTGAATTCAAGATCCACGGGAGGTGGGGTGGGTAGGTCAAAGCACTCATCCTCCGTAATAGTGGCTAAAGGGGAGGATGAAAGGTGCTCGGGAGGGGGACTTGGGACAATACCTTCTTGCAGCAAATTATCAAAAATAATGTCCCCCTCCATGTCATCGTCATCATTACCTGGTGGTATGGAGTGAATATCGATTTCTTCCAGCAATGGGTCATTATCTTCAACGGGAGGAATAGATGGAGGCAAAGAATCGGAAAGAGAAGGAGAAGTGAACTCTTCGATTTGAGCAATAAGAAGGTTCACTTTCCGTAATCTATCGCAAAGAAGCACGTCTTCCACCTCATCCACAAGATCAAGTTCATCGGTGAACTTCTCGTAGGCAGAAGAGAATAAATCGTCATCACCCGCATCTCCCGGTGGAGATTGAGAAATTTCAAAAGTGAAATTCTCATAGCAGAGAGAAGAATCGTCATCACTAGGATCGACCTCTTCCGTAAGAGCAATGTCGTCCTCAGGCTCCATAGCAGGTAATTCACAAACCTCATCATCCAATACCTTGTCGAGACCAACATCACTAAGCTCATTCAACGAATCTAGATCCTTAGGCGCAATAGGAACATCGAGAGTAGGAGCAGCAACTTCAGAAGATTGGTTGAAAGTGTAGACATCATCGTCGTCGTCATCATCATAATAGATGGGACGAGTCCAGTTAGGAGTGACGTAGTCGGCTAACTCTTCCTTGATAACCTCCACATCTTTAAGAAGCTCATGCAACAACTTTTGTTGTTCATCTCCCCGAGTATGTTCAATTTCACCAATTCTATCCCACGCTGTAATTAAACATTTTGGTGTAGAAAAGAAGGGAAAATAACTAAATTGGCTCAAAAAGATGTCGGTGGTTTTCAAGCTTTCGTCCACATCAAGCAAAGGTTGTTGTTCCGGATGCAAGTCAGCTCGAAGTTGAGCTATACTTTCTAGAATGCCATTCAAAGAAGTGAGTTGTTGATCAAGACTTTTTTGCTGAGAGGATTGATGATTGAGGGTGTGAAGTGGGGGCTCAAAGTTATAGACACTAGGATGATAGCACGGTACTTTCTCAAAGACTTGCGACGGATCACAAAAAGAAGCATCGTGAGGGCCCCCACAAATATAGCACCATGGGTATGGAGAAAAATTGGGTGCTTCTTGTGGATAGCTATTATCATTGTCATAATTGTACCCCGGTTCTTGCTCGTGACCATACGGGTATTGAACCGGGCACGAAACATGCCAATGAGAATCGCTTCCACAATAGATGCACGGGGGAACAGGAGAAGGTGGGTTCAAAAAGAGTGAATTAGTCGAGTTGCACAAGGGACAAAATCCGAATAGGAATTATGTATTCTCGATATCGTTTCTGCACCGCTCACATGTACACCATTGACAAGAGTCGTTCCCAGATAATTGTTTCCCACACCGGACGCAATGGACATAAAAATCCATAAAGAAAAATAGATGAGTAAGAAGAATATTTTTGATGCAAAACTTTGAAAAAGAAATGCTTTTTATGATTTTTCAAATGTTTTTGGATTTTTTAAAATTTTTGACACAAAAAATAACGTTCACGAGTGAACGGATCCCAAAAGCCAACTTGTCTCTCACAAAAAACTTTTAATCCTCACGAAAAGAGCCGGCAGCGGCGCCATTTTAATAACTAGATTTTACTAGTTGAAATTGTTCGTTTCTCGGAATCTCTTCGAATTGATTTCCGGTTAGTTGTGCGACTCAGTTGTTCTTGGTGAATCAAATAAAAGAGTTGTCGTTGTTTAAAACTAATTAAAAGTAAAAACTTGAAACAATTAAAAATAAAGTAAAGACGGTAAAAAGAGACAACAAAAGATAAAAACTTGGCGAAAAGTAAATGACGCAAATTAAAACTTAAAATAAAAGGAAAGCAAACAAAAATGCAAATAAAGAAAAAGGCGGGAAAAATAAAGTTTAAAACTAAAATCTGAAGAACTCTATTCGGAATAATATCCTACCCGGAATTAAAACATCCTACTCGGGATAAAATAAAAAAGGACTATGCGGAATAAGTATGTTATACGGAATAACTCGCTACTCGGAATAAAGTGTCCTATCCGGAATACTGATTATTCTGCATAAACACCCTATCCGGAATAACTGACATTCCGCATAGAGGAATAAGAAAGCAGATGATTCGGAATATTAGAAATATTCCGCATAGAAGGATAAGAAAGAATTCTATTCGGAATATTCTGGGCAAGAAACAGTAAACATGAATATGAAGAACAATAAGATGAAAACCAAACACGAATTCGAACAAATCTAATCAAAACAAACCAAAAGATTAAACCAAAACAACCAATAAGCATCAACTAACAATAATTAATCAAAACAAATCATCAAAACTAACAAATAAAGACAAATCAATCAAAACCACTTGATCAAAATCATAAAAACTCAAGAACATGAACAATGAAAATGAAGAACAAATCAAACAAGAAAGGTAGGAGGAGATTAACAATAAAGTAAAGATTAACAACAATTAAATGGAAACTTACTTGAAAATTAAAAGGAATTTAAAGGTGCATAACATGAAATTAAGGTGCATAAAATTAAAGAACAAGGAATGAAAAATGGGGAAGGATGGGTTGTCAAGCCACCAACAACTTGAAAATGAATACATGATTATCTATATATAGGGAGATTAGGGAGGAGCTTAGGAAGCTTCCTCCCTCTTTCTTCTTTTCTTTAATTGCACACTTAAGTCCTTGATCTTCTTAATCTTTTGTTAATCTTCTTAATACTTGGACTTTGTCTTGGGATTTCTTCAAACTCGTCTTGTAATTTTCAATAAATTAGACTTGAGTTCTTCGGCTTTTAAGTAAACTTTCGTCTTTTGACTTTTTCTTCGATAAATCTTCAGAATTGGTCTTGGACTTCCGTTCTTTTTCCACTTTTGATCTTTCGACTTTGTCTTTTGCCTTTTTCTTCGATAAAAGCCCATGAAATCCCGTGTTTTCTCCACTTTTCACCTTTTCGTCCTAAATCACAACAAAAACACAAACCACGCATAATTCCGACATAAATGACATAAAATACACGTTTTGGCTCGGTTATTATTGTAATTAAGTGGTAAAAAGGATGGGTGTTTTCACACCTATCAGTTAACATGGGTGAAATTTCTTGCAACAAAAGACGGGGCACCTAAAGTCATTATCAATTTTCTTAAGATGATTCAAGTGCGTCTCAACACTACTGTCCGACGCATTCGTACATATAATGGAACAGAATTTGTGAATAAAACCTGGCGTAAGTATTAGGAAGAAGTTGGCATATCTCATGAAACATCTGTTGCTCGCACTCCACAAAAAAACGGTGTCGTTGAAAGGCGAAATCACACAATTATGGAAGCAGCTCGAACGATGTTAATTTACGCAAAGGATCCATTATTTTTAAGGGCAGAAGCAGTAACTAAAGCCGTGTACACCCAAAACTGGTCACTAATTCGTAAACACCATTGTAAAACACCTTATGAGCTTCTCAATGGAAAAGTACCAAATTTATCATATTGATACAAGGTTTTTACCTAGTAAGAAAGATTCGTTTAAGTATGTCTAATCGAATTGATCCGGTTAACTATGCGACTCAGTCGTTCTTTGGTGGAAAAAATAGTTGTGTCGTTGTAGTAATTAAAAACTGAAAGACTTAAAACTAAATGACGTTAAAGTAAATCTAACTCTGATTAAAATAAATGGCAAGTATTTAAAAGCGTGACGGAAATTAAAAGGCACTAAAAGTAAATAACGCAAACTTAAATCTATCTAAGGCAAACTTAAAACGCAACTAAAAATTAAATTAAGGCAAGGCTAAAATAAATCTAAGGCAAGTAATCTTAAAGTGTGACTAAGGAAAAAGGCGGGAAAAGTAAAGCTTGAAAGTTAAAAACAGAAAGTTAAAAACTGAAACTAAAAAATAACCTGAAAACAGCTCATCCGGAATAAACCTTCGTTCGGAATAATCACTCATCCGGAATGTCACCTTTGTTCGGAATGATTCTTCTTCACTCGGAATATTTACCAAAACCCTTTGATCCGGAATAAATCCTTTATCCGGAATATGTCACTTATCCGGAATAAAGTCTTGATTCGGAATACTTAAGCTTGATCCGGAATGTTGCTGATGAATCCCCTTGATCCGGAATGTTGAAGATTCCGGATGAAGACCTTGATCCGGAATATGTCACTTATTCCGAATGAAACTCTTTGATCCGGAATATCTTCCTTGATCCAGAATGTTTCTTCACAAAGCCTTGATTCGGAATGTTCCGAATGAACATCTGATCCGGAATGTTTGGTATTCCGAATGAAAGGTTTGATCTGGAATAATAATTTATTCCAATAAACACTACTGATCCGGAATGTTTAATATTCCGGATGAACAACCCTTGATCCGGAACTTCTTGAACAAAACCTTGATTTGGAATGTACCTGGGAAAGATTAGTAACAGAAACCGAAGAACAAGGAAGAACAAAATAGCTCGAATCTTGACAAACTTAATCAAAATCAACCAAAAGATTAAATCAAACTAATCACAAAACATCTACTAATCATAAACAAACAATCCAAAACAATCAAACTAACAATACTAATCAAAATAATCAAAACCCACTTTAATCAATAAAAACTCAAAAACATAAACATGAACATAAACATAAACATAAAGATTAAAGATTAAAGAAAGGTAGATAGGAGATGAACAATAAAAATAAAGATTGACAAGAATTTAAAGGGAACTTACTTGAAATTAAATGTATTTAAGGTGCGAGACAAGTATTTAAATTGACATGAAAATTAAATGTGCACAAAATTAAAGGTGGAAGAACTAGTGTCACTCTAGCCAACAAAGTAAAATGAAAATCCTAATGTTCTATTTATAGGGGAGGATTAGGAGGTGCTTAGGAAGCTTCCTCCCCTCTTTCTTCTTTCCTTAATTGCTTCATTAAGTCCTTGCTCTTCTTAATTCTTTGTTAATCTTCTTAATTCTTTGACTTTAACGACTTTGTCTCGGGATTTCTTTGAACTCGTCTTGTAATTCTTCAATAAATTAGACTTGAGTTCTTCGGCTTTTAGTAAACTTCCGTCTTTTGACTTTTTCTTCGATAAATCTTCAGAATTGGTCTTGGACTTCCGTTCTTTTTGCACTCTTGACTTCTTGACTTCGTCTTTCGTCTTTTTCTTCGATAAAAGCCCGTGAATGCCCGTGTTTTCTCCACTTTTCACCTTTTCGTCCTAAAACACAACAAAAACACAAACCACGCATAATTCCGACATAAATGACATAAAATACACGTTTTGGCTCGGTTATTATTGTAATTAAGTGGTAAAAAGGATGGGTGTTTACACACCTATCAAATCCCCTACACTTGACCATTGCAATGTCCTCATGCAATGCATTAGTTACAAAGCACGATTACACTTTTCATCATAGTCAATCCACGTTGGCCTTTATTACAGAGATAGAAATTTATAAACATTCAAAGTAAAGAAATCAAAAACGTACCTTAGGGTTTTGAAAATATCATGAATAATCATCATCCTCAAGTTTTCACTTTCTCCAAACCAAGCTTAAAAACGAGATCATTGTTATTATAAGTTAGCAAACTAACATGAACTCATGTGGGCCAATTATTTACTTAGACTCCCTTATTCCTAGGTGTATCTCTTATATTTTATTATTGTCTTGAATGATCACGAGGATGCATTGTTTGACTTATTTTGATAGTTATTTAGGCCGAAAATAAAGTGAACGATTTAATCAATAGTTAGCTAAATGACAAAATCTTTTGAAACTGCTTCTCGGGACCTCATAAAGTTCATATCTTGGCATAACTCGCTTCGCGATTTGAGACCTTTCTCGGGCCGATATTTGGCAGCGACTTCATACTTCAAATCTTGAGAGACATTCATGAAATAATGGTCTTCTCTTCATAATAGGAATTTCTTCAGTTGAAGTTTTGAGAGATTCTTCATATTTGGACCACGACTTCTTCATTTTTCTCCAATCTTTATTTTGGACTTTGATATACAACGATCCGCCTCCTTTTTGGACTTGGATCTATTTATCCTCATACCTTGTTAGGGCCTTTTCGGATAGACTTCTCCATGACTTTTGGGGAGTTTTTGCTTTTCGTCGTCTGTCTCGATCCTTCATATTGATTTTCGATAAATGATTCTTCACATCACTTTGGATCTTTAGCAACAAAATCTAGCCCTCATGCCTTGTTAGGGCCTTTTCGGACTCGCCAATCTTCGCATCCCGCTTCAATAAGTTATGCCTTGGCTATGAACTATAATCCATACCGAGCAACTTTTAAACGATCTTGGGCTAGAAGCTAAGTAACTTTTCAAATCGTACAACCTTATTTATTGCAGATAAAATTTATTAGCAAGCGATGGGAGAATAGGCTCATAAATAACTCACATAAATTCACGAAAGAATACCAAACTTATAATTGACTCTATCATCTCTCGTTCTCCACAGTTTGAAATATCAAGGAATGAGACTCGTGGATGCTTAGCCTATTAAATCAAAGTTTTGGGTTTTCGAGTTGCCTATAGGATCTTGCAAATTCTTAGACTTTTTCAAGTTTAGAAATCGCGTTTTAAAGTTCCCTTGATAAATGAATCTCTAGGATCAATTATAGGAACTTGCAAAAAGTTCTTGTTCTTAACCCGTGAGGGTTAAGACTTTCGCGTTTTATAGCTCCCTATATAAAAGCCTAGCAAAACTTGACTTAAACACGTTAAGGATACTAGCTAGAGTAAACTTAGATAAGTAAACTCGGGTTGAGTCTAAAGATTCACAACGTTTGAAAATTAAAACCACTTTATTAAAATTTATTCTAGCAAGGAAGGAAAAATAACTATACAAAGGTAAAAACTAATAAGCCAAAATAGATCAAAAATTTTGAAAATTGTCGAAAAATTGATTTTCCGGTTAAAATGAAGACAAATACAAGGAAAAGACCACTTAACTTCGATAGAAGTCCCCCCAACACTTAATATAAACATTGTCCTCAATGTTTAAGCATGTGGGAGTAAACTCCCCTACACTTAGGACATTGTGCACTTTGTTTAAAATCTTGCTAAGGAAAAGACAACTAACGAGATTCCTATTTTAATATTGAGAAATATAAAATAGAGAATCAAAAAGAGTTTAGGATAGAACCGGGAAGAAGGGAACACGGAATCACGGTTCGTCAAAAGTCATCAAGAGTGTGTCTATGAAGCTCTAATCCATGCACATGATAAGAAAGAGAACAAGAAACACCACGGGGCTCCCCCTACACTTATGGTGAAAACAGGGAAAGATAGATAGATAATTAGGTTGCCTCCCAAAAAGCGCTTGTTTTTGTTAACCGAGTCACGAGCCTGACTCGTCCCCGAATTAAATGGTCCATGGGGAAGCCTCGAATGTAATACCGGGATCAAAGACCTTGTCCTCGTTCCCGGAGGAATATAATAACGGAGAGGCAGGAGGATAAGTATTGAATGGTAGGAAGGTCCTTTCAACATACGAGAAGTATGTGAAATCTTGATCCACTGGAGGTGGAGTGGGTAAAGGAATCACATTGTCATCCTCCAAAGACAATGGATGCTGACCAATTGGCAAATCCGTAAGGTTATCAATCATAGAATGGTCATTGTCACCTCTCGGGTCAAAGCACTCATCCTCATTTCCCGGAGAGTGAAATTGATACATGATAACTTGGTTTTACTCAGGTTTAATTGTTCGTTTCTCGGTATCTTAACGAATTGATTTCCGGCTTAAAGTATGACTCTATTGTTTTTGGTGAAAAAGAATATTTTGGTTGTTTTTAAATAAAAAGTGCAAAACAATTAAAGTAAATGGGTTTAAAAGTAAATCTAAGTCTAATTAAAGTAAGTTCAAGTATTTAAAACGTGACTGAAATTAAAGGGCACTAAAAGTAAATGACGCAAATTTAAATCTATCTAAGGCAATCTTAAAACGCAACTAAAACTTAAACTAAGGCAAGGCTAAAATAAAGCTAAGACAAGTAATCTTAAAGTGCAATTAAATAAAAAAGGCGTGAAAAATAAAGCTTGAAAATGAAAGACAGAAATTTAAAAAACAGATACTAACAAAAACCTGAATGAAACCTTGATTCGGAAGTTTCTTGTTATCCCTTGGTTCGGAAGTTCTCAAGTTCCGAATGAATTGGCTTGACTCGGAACTTCTTGAGTTCCGAATGAACACTCCTGAGTCGGAACTCCTTGATTCGGAAGACTTCCAGATGAAGCCTTCTTGATCCGGAACTTTTTGAGTTCCGAATAAACCTTGGTGATCCGGAACTTTTCGTTCGGAAGTCATGACCCGGAAGATTTCGTCCGGAACTTGACTCGGAAGATTCGTTTGGAACTTCTAAAGTTCCAAATGAATTTGCTGATCCGGAACTTCCCCTTGATCCGGAAGTTTTCGTCCTGAAGTCTTCGTCCGGAAGTTTTCGTCCGGAACTTTGAATGTTCCGGATGAAGCCACCTTGAGTCGGAACTTTCGTTCGGAAGTCTTGACTCGGAACTTTGAATGTTCCGGATGAAACCCACTGGTTCGGAACTTTGAAAGTTCCGAATGAGCAGCCTTTCTTATCTTTGGCTCGGAACTTATCTGGGAACACAGAAACAGAAACAAACACTCCCGAAGAACAAGGGATCACAGTTATACCAAATCTACACAGATTAATCAAAATCAAAACAAAAAATTTAACCAAATTAATAACGAAACAACAAACAATCATAAACAAACAATCTATATCAATTAAACTAACAAATTGAACCACAACAATCAAAAACCCACTTGATCAAAATAAAGACATGAACATAAACACAAACATAATCATAAAAATCGAAGATCAAGAAAGGTAGATAGGAGATTAACAAGATAAAATAATGATTGACAAGAATTAAATGGAAACTCACTTGAAATTAAAGGAATTTAAGGTGCAAGACAAGGTATTTAAATTTGACAAGTATTTAAATTGACATGAATTAAAGGTGCAAGGTAATTAAAATGGAAGACTAATTGTCACACTTAGCCAACAAAGAAGAAAATTAACTAGTCCTAATCTATATATAGGGGAGGAATAGGAAGCTTCCTCCCCTCTTTCCTTTTCTCTTAATTACAAGATTAAGTCCTTCCTTCTTTAATCTTCATTAATTGCATGCTTAGTCCTTTTCTTCTTATCTTCTTTAATCTTGGACTTTTAATGACTTTTGGCTTGGGATTTCTTTGAACTCGTCTTTTAATTCTTCGATAAAATAGACTCGAGTTCTTCGGCTTTAAGTAAACTTCCGTCTTTTTCTTCTATAAATCTTCAGAATTGGTCTTGGACTTCCGTTCTTTTTGCACTCTTGACTTCTCGACTCCGTCTTTCATATTTTTCTTCAATAAAAGTCCGTAAATGCCCGTGAATTCCCGTGTTTTCTCCACTTTTCACCTTTTCGTCCTAAATCACAATAAAAACACAAACCACGCATAATTCCGACATAAAAGACATAAAATACACGTTTTGGCTCGATAATTATTGTAATTAAGTGGTAGAAAGGATGGGTGTTTACACACCTATCAAATCCCCTACACTTGACCATTGCAATGTCCTCATGCAATGCATTAGTTACAAAGCAAGTTTACATTTTTCATCACAATCAATCCACGTTGGCCTTTATTAAAGAGATAGAAACTATAAACATCCAAAGTAAAGAAATCAAAAGCATACCTTGGGTTTTGGAAATGTCATGAATAATCATCATCCTCAAGTTTTCACTTTCTCCAAACCAATCTTAAAAACGAGATCATTGTTATTATAAGTTAGTAAACTAACACGGACTCATGTGGGCCAATTACTCACTTAGACTCCCTTATTCCTAGGGGTATCTCTTATATTTTATTATTGTCTTGAATGATCACGAGGATGCATTTTTGACTTATTTCGATAGTTATTAAGTCTAAAAATAAAGTGAACGATTTAATCAATAGTTAGCTAAAGGACAAAATCTTTTAAAACTGCTTCTCGGGACCTTATAAAGTTCATATCTTGGCATAACTCGCTTCGCGATTTGAGACCTTTCTCAAACCGATATTTGGCAGCGACTTCATACTTCAAACCTTGAGAGACGTTCATGAAATTATGGTCTTCTCTTCATAATGGAATTTCTTCACTTATCCGCCTCCTTTTATGACTTGGATCTATTTATCCTCATACCTTGTTAGGGTCTTTTCGGATACACTTCTCCATGACTTTTGGGGAGTATTTGATTTTCTTCGTCTGTCTCGTTCCTTCATATTGATTTTTGATAAATGATTCTTCACATCACTTTGGATATTTAGCAACAAAATATAGCCCTCATGCCTTGTTAGGGCCTTTTTGGACTCGCCAATCTTCGCATCCCGCTTCAATAAGTTATGCCTTGGCTATGAACTCTAATCTATACCGAGCAACTTTTAAACGATCTTGGGCTAGAAGCTAAGTAACTTTTCAAATCGTACACCCTTATTTATTGTAGATAAATTTATTAGCAAGCGATGGGAGAATAGGATCATAATTAACTCACATAAATTCACGAAAGAATACCAAACTTATAATTGGCGTTATCATCTCTCGTTCTCCACAGTTCAAAATCTCAAGTAATGAGACTCGTGGATGCTTAGCCTATTAAATCAAAGTTTTGGGTTTTCGAGTCGCCTATAGGATCTTGCAAATTCTTAGACTTTTTCAAGTTTAGAAATCGCATTTTAAAGTTCCCTTGATAAACGACTCTCTAGGATCAATTATAGGAACTTGCGAAAAGTTCTTGTTCTTAACCCGTGAGAGTTAAGACTTTCGCGTTTTATAGCTCCCTATATAATAGCCTAGCAAAACTTGATTTAAGCACGTTAAGGATACTAGCTAGAGTAATCTTAGACAAGTAAACTCGGGTTGAGTCAAAAGATTCATAACGTTTGAAAAATAAAACCACTTATTAAACATTTATTCTAACAAAGAAAGAAAAATAACTATACAAAGGGCAAAACTAATAGGCCAAAATAGATCAAAAATTTTGAAAAATGTCGAAAAATTGATTTTCCGGTTAAAATGAGGACAAATACAAGGAAAAGACCACTTAAGTTCGATAGAAGTCCCCCCCTACACTTAAGATAAACATTGTCCTCAATGTTTAAGCATTTCGGAGTAAACTCCCCTACACATAGGACATTGTGCACGTTGTTTAAATCTTGCTAAGGGAAAGACAATTAAAGAGATTCCTATTTTAATATTGAGAAAATATAAAATAGTGAATCGAAAAGAGTTTAGGATAGAACCGGGAAAATGGAACACGGAATCACGGGTCGTCAAGAATCATCAAGAGTGGATCATTGAAGCTCGAATCCCTGATTATAAGAAGAGAGGAGAGGAAATAGCAAACCAAAGGGTCTCCCCCCTACACTTATGATAACGAAAGCGAAAAGATAGATGCATGGGTTGCCTCCCAAGAAGCGCTTGATTTTTGTTAACCGAGTCATGAGCCTGACTCGACCTTGATCATCAACGGAAGAAGCATGAAACATATCCACCAGGATCAAAGACATAGTTTTCGTCCACTAAATAGCACGAGCTTAAGGCGAACAAGGCAAGCGAAATAAGAAGTCGCAAGGTTCCCTTAAGCAAAGATGGAGCACGGTGGAAGCAAGGTTGAAGTGGTGCAAGCAGATTTCCATAAGTTCCAAAGATTTGTCCTTTTATTTCATCAGGTGGATACTGAGATGGCTTAAAGATGTCAATACCGGGGTCGAACACCTTTTCCTTTAGGGGAAAATAGCACTCAGGCTCAGTAGAGTGTGAAGAAGATCCGCGAAGAAGCACAACCTCGTCCGCAGAAGGGGGACAAAGAGGTGTTAACTCATACGTGCTGCGGATTTCAGTGTCGACCGGTTTCTTCTCCTTTGAAAGAATGTGCTTCAAATCCAAAGTAGGATCAAGACGATAATCTTCAAAATCTAAAGGAGGTGCATCACTCTCATGAGGGAAGTAAGTGTTAAGAAATGCAAAGAAGTCTTCCTCAAATGAGTAATCGTCCAAAGTAGGATCGAGTGATGTAGGTGGAGGATCTTCATCATGTGAAGAATCGCTCGAAAGAGTATCAGCCTCATCGAAATCATCATACGTGGGCAGATCAGGATACTCAGAAGTAAGGTCATCATAATCATCCGAGTCTGAGCTAGAATCATCATCATAAGCATCAAAGACCGGTGGAGAATCATAAATGAGAGAAGCTTCCAAAGTAGGGAGAGAATCATCCACAAAATCTTGAAAAAGTGGGTTATCATTGCAAGACTCTAATAGAGGATTGTTGTAGATGGTAAAATCATCAAGCACATTAATCATATTCACTGATTCTCGGCCTCCAAAGGATTTACTTGTAAGCTTCCCCATTTTGAACACTTGTGCATCATCCCCAACTCGTAAGATTAACTCACCTTCGGCAACATCCACTAAAGCTCGTCCGGTTCTCAAGAATGGCCGACCAAGTATTAAAGGAATACGAGGGTCCATTTCATAATCAACAACCACAAAGTCAACCGGGAAAGTAAATGTGCCAACTTTGATGAACACGTCTTCGGCTATACCAACGGGGTAAGCTAGTGTGCGGTTTGCAAGTTCAAGAGTCATCTTTGTTGGAGTGAGGTCGGGTAATGATAGTGTTTTCCAAACACTCAAAGGCATCAAATTAATACTGGCCCTGAGATCAGCAAGGGCAGTAAATTCTTCAGTTTTGTTGATCACGCAAGGCAACACAAAACGACCGGGATCTCCAAGCTTTTCCGGAAGTTCTTTAAGAATAACTACAGAACAGTTTTCATTTAAGCGTGTGTTGGCGAGCTCAATAAGCTTCTCCTTCTTGTTAAGCAATTCCTTAAATGCTTTAACAAATTTGGGCATGTGGACAAGTGCTTCAAGAAAACTAATGTTGAAGTTCATTTGAGAAATCATCTTGATATAGTTTGTTATTTGAGAGTCCTCCTTTGTTAGCAAGTTAGGCTTGTCCAAGCGAGAAGGTTATGGGATGTTGGGTTTATAGGTGGAAGGTGTAGTTGGTGATGGTTGAGATGTTGAAGGTTTCTTCTTGGGGGCATCGTCATGATGAGGCGGAGACGGTAATGGTGCACTAATACTAGGTGTAGGAGGAGTAGGGATAAATGGTGGTGGAGGAGGTGTAGATGATGGGGGTGGGATTGGTGGTCCTACGATGGTGACTCCACTACGAGTAGTAATAGCACTCACATTGGCTCGCGGATTGGTGATGGTGTTTGAAGGTAGAGAACTTGAAGTAGAAGGTTGAGTGGAGGGCAAGAAACTAGCCAACAAATTCTTTAATTCATTCGTTTGAGTGCTGAAGGAGGATTCAATATTATCGCGAACCTCGGATCTTATCTCATTTCCTTGCTTCGTGATATCTCCTTTCAAATTGATTATTTGGCTCTGCAGATTCTTGATTTGCTCACCTTGAGTTCTCATGATGGCTTCAACATCGGGATTAATGGGTGGGGTTTGTTGGGTGGGTGGTTGGTAAGGATTAGAAGCTCTTGGTGGGATTTGGTTGCTCCTATTGTAGGTGTTTGAGGGGTTTTGGTTTTGAGGAGAAAAACCGGGGGAAAGGTAGTTGTTTGACAGGTAACTCAACAGATTTCTATCCCCTTGAGGTCGAGCTTGGTAATTTTCCGGTGAATAATTACCATAAGCTGCATACACATTTTCCGGATTTCCTTGTGTAGAAGGACAATCGGTGTATGAGTGAGGACCACCGCATGTTTCACAAGGAGCAGGAACAACTTTAACTTGTTGTTGTTGTTGGTTTGAAGCCAAGAGTTGCATACTTCTGTTCATTTCAGTCATCATGCGGGTGAGTGCGGTCATATCAGGGTTTGCTGAAGTAGAAGAAACATATACTCTCGGATTGTTCCTTGAAGAAGCAGAGGAATCCTAGTTTTTGTGGTGAGTAGTCATGTTCTCAATTAACTCTCTACACTCCTCGGGTCTCCTTTTCATGAATGTGCCACCGGCGGCTGCATTGATCGTATCACGATCTCGAAAGGTCAATCCGTTGTAGAAAGTATCAATTAAGGTCACAGGGAGCATGTTGTGGTTTGGACATCTATCGATCAAGAGATTATATCTCTCCCAAGCATCAAAAAGAGATTCATCAGGGTCTTGCATGAAACCGCTGATTTGATTGCGAAGGCTCGTGACCATGGATGGTGGAAAGTAGCACGACAAAAAGCGTTGAGTCATATCATCCCAAGTGTGAATAGAATTCTTCGGGAGACGATCAAACCATTTCTCTGCATGATGCGATAAAGTATGTGGGAAGAGTTGTAGGCGAAGAACATCCATTGTGGCACCAGGCAACTTCATGCTTTGGGTGATTGTAATGAACTTGTCGAGGTGTTTGTTGGCATCATCATCAGGCAATCCACGGAAAGGATTTGTTTGCACTTGCTGAATCATGTGGTGCTTCAACGAAAACTCAGGAGCGTTGATTTGCATTGGCGCAATCGGTCCTCCTCGTCAAAACATGGTAGGTTGACAAAGTTCCTCCATGGTCCGAAGATCGGGCTGTGGAAGAACATTGTTGTTATTGTTGAGGTGCGGTGGAATGTTGTTGACACCTAACATACTTAAATTTTCTTGAGGCTCGGGCTCTTGATAATTAGAAGATCTAGTACGCATACACCTGAAAATGCAAAAGAAAAAGAAACCAAACACAAAGACAATATATATACACAATAAAGATAAAATCTTTTTGGATTTTTGAAATTTTTAATTTTTATGGATTGTTATCAATTTTTAATTTTTTTGGTTTTTTGAATTTTTTATGCAATAAAATAACGCTCACAAGTGAACGGATCCCAAAAAGCAACGCGTCTTTCACAGAAAACCGTTAATCTTTACGAAAAGAGCCGGCAGCGGCGCCATTTGATAACTTGGTTTTACTCAGGTTCAATTGTTCGTTTCTCGGTATCTTAACGAATTGATTTCCGGCTTAAAGTATGACTCTATTGTTTTTGGTGAAAAAGAATATTTTTGGTTGTTTTTAAATAAAAAGTGCAAAACAATTAAAGTAAATGGGTTTAAAAGTAAATCTAAGTCTAATTAAAGTAAGTGCAAGTATTTAAAACGTGACTGAAATTAAAGGGCACTAAAAGTAAATGACGCAAATTTAAATCTATCTAAGGCAATCTTAAAACGCAACTAAAACTTAAACTAAGGCAAGGCTAAAATAAAGCTAAGACAAGTAATCTTAAAGTGCAATTAAATAAAAAAGGCGGGAAAAATAAAGCTTGAAAATGAAAGACAGAAATTTAAAAAACAGATACTAACAAAAACCTGAAAGAAACCATGATTTGGAAGTTTCTGGTTATCCCTTGGTTCGGAAGTTCTCAAGTTCCGAATGAATTGGCTTGACTCGGAACTTCTTGAGTTCAGAATGAACAATCCTGAGTCGGAACTCCTTGATTCGGAAGACTTCCGGATGAAGCCTTCTTGATCCGGAACTTTTTGAGTTCCGAATAAACCTTTGTGATCCGGAACTTTTCGTTCGGAAGTCTTGACCCGGAAGATTTCGTCCCGAACTTGACTCGGAAGATTCGTTCGGAACTTCTAAAGTTCCGAATGAATTTGCTGATCCGGAACTTCCCCTTGATCCGGAAGTTTTCGCCCGGAAGTTTTCGTCCGGAACTTTGAATGTTCCGTATGAAGCCCCCTTGAGTCGGAACTTTCGTTCGGAAGTCTTGACTCGGAACTTTGAATGTTCTGGATGAAACCCACTGGTTCGGAACTTTGAAAGTTTCGAATGAGCAGCCTTTCTTATCTTTGGCTCGGAACTTATCTGGGAACACAGAAACAGAAACAAACACTCCCGAAGAACAAGGGATCACAATTATACCAAATCTACACAGATTAATCAAAATCAAAACAAAAGATTTAACCAAATTAATAACGAAACACCAAACAATCATAAACAAACAATCTATATCAATTAAACTAACAAATTTAACCACAACAATCAAAAACCCACTTGATCAAAATAAAGACATGAACATAAACACAAACATAAACATAAAAATCAAAGATCAAGAAAGGTAGATAGGAGATTAACAAGATAAAATAAAGATTGACAAGAATTAAATGGAAACATACTTGAAGTTAAAGGAATTTAAGGTGCAAGACAAGGTATTTAAATTTGACAAGTATTTAAATTGACATGAATTAAAGGTGCAAGGTAATTAAAATGGAAGACTAATTGTCACACTTAGCCAACAAAGAAGAAAATTAACTAGTCCTAATCTATATATAGGGGAGGATTAGGAAGCTTCCTCCCCTCTTTCCTTTTCTCTTAATTACAAGATTAAGTCCTTCCTTCTTTAATCTTCATTAATTACATGCTTAGTCCTTTTCTTCTTATCTTCTTTAATATTGGACTTTTAATGACTTTTGGCTTGGGATTTCTTTGAACTCGTCTTTTAATTCTTTGATAAAATAGACTCGAGTTCTTCGGCTTTAAGTAAACTTCCGTCTTTTGACTTTTTCTTCGATAAATCTTCAGAATTGGTCTTGGACTTCCGTTCTTTTTGCACTCTTGACTTCTCGACTCCGTCTTTCATCTTTTTCTTCAATAGAAGTCCGTAAATGCCCGTGAATTCCCGTGTTTTCTCCACTTTTCACCTTTTCGTCCTAAATCACAATTAAAACACAAACCACGCATAATTCCGACATAAAAGACATAAAATACACGTTTTGGCTCGGTTATTATTGTAATTAAGTGGTAGAAAGGATGGGTGTTTACACACCTATCAATACATCACCCGCTTGGGTGTGCATTCAGTAGGATGAGGGGGCAATATAGTATGAGAAGTAAGAGAAGAATTACCTTCCATCCGTGTCACCTGTCCAGTAGAGTCAAATCTCTCCACCTCTGCTATAGAAGGGGGCATGGCTAACAAAGTATGCTCATCAATAGCAAGAGTAGCAGAGCTATCAATGTTCTCAATCCCTTCGTCAAAGAGACGATTCACCTCACTAGATATGTAATCGTCATCAAAATCAAATAAAGGGTTCGAATAAATCTTGAAAGTTTCCTTCGGAACGTCTTCATCGGATAGTGACTCGTCATCACTAGAAGTAAAATCATCATCTTGATCAAAAAGAGGATTAGAGAAAGCCAAAGAATCCTCTCCCTAAGTGTTGGTGGAAGGAACATCATCAGAAGAAAGCGCATCATACTCATCGTCACTGTCGGATGTCAACTCAGATTCACTTGGAATTGGGACAAGGTTATCAGCACTAGACTTATTGAATTCGTCGGATTCCTTTGCAGGAATTGTGCTAAGATCCTCTTCCCCTAGGATGGGTGAATCCTTAGGCTCCAGAGCTGGCAAGTCGGGTGAAGGAATACAATTCTCAACGTTCCAAGAAATAGGACTCTCATCATCATCACTATCATAATAATATAGAGGCACAAGAGGAGGAGTATAAGCATTAAGGTTAGATACTTGCTCTTGTTGCTGATCCGCTTGACATTTCTCCATGATTTTGTTGCAAGCTTCTTGAACTTTTTGAAAGGTCTCAAAAAGTGTGGCCATTTGCTCAGGAGGAAGTGCACAAAAGGGTTGACGATTGACGGTGTGACGTGGGGGCTCAAAGTTATACACACTAGGATGATAGCACGGAACTTTCTCAAAGACCTTCGACGGATCACAAGAAGAAGCATCGTGAGGGCCCCCAAAAATATAGCACCACACGTATGGTGAAAAACTTGGTGCATCTTGAGGATAAGGATTGTCATAGACGGGAGAGGGTGAGAAAGTATTGTAAGAGGAGAAGTATGAATTTGTTGAATTGCCAAATGGACAAAATCCAAATTGTGTATCGTCGATATCAAAACCACACCGCTCATAAGTACACCATTGACATGTGTGAAAATCCTGCCATGGTCTCCCACACCGTACGCAAGACGAATCCATGAAGAATTATAAATAAGAGGGGTAAAGAAAAGAATTAAACATAATAGAGGATAAAGAGGAATATTTTTGGTGCAAAACTTTGAAAAAGAAATGCTTTTATGATTTTTCAAATGTTTTTGGGATTTTTTGAAAATTTTTGACACGAAAAATAACGTTCACGAGTGAACGGGTCCCAAAAAGTAACGCGTCTCTCACAGAAAACCGTTAATCTTTACGAAAAGAGCCGGCATCGGGGCCATTTTAATGTAGAGATTTTGCTTAGTTAAAAAGATTCTTTGTCGTATGTCTAATCGAATTGAAAAATGGTTTTAAGTGTGACTCAGTTGATCTTGGTTAAGAAAAATATTTGTCGTTGTTGAAAAATAAAATGTGCAAGACTTAAAACTAAATGACGTTAAAGTAAATCTAACTCTAATTTAAAATAAATGGCAAGTATTTAAAAGCGTGACGGAAATTAAAAGGCACTAAAAGTAAATAACGCAAACTTAAATCTATCTAAGGCAAACTTAAAACGCAACTAAAACTTAAATTAAGGCAAGGCTAAAATAAATCTAAGGCAAGTAATCTTAAAGTGCGACTAAGGAAAAAAGCGGGAAAAGTAAAGCTTGAAAATTAAAAACAGAAAGTTAAAAACTGAAACTAAAAAATAACCTGAAAACAGCTCATCCGGAATAAACCTTCGTTCGGAATAATCACTCATCCGGAATGTCACATTCGTTCGGAATGATTCTTCTTCACTCGGAATATTTACCAAAACCCTTTGATCTGGAATAAATCCTTTATCCGGAATATGTCACTTATCCGGAATAAAGTCTTGATTCGGAATACTTAAGCTTGATCCGGAATGTTGCTGATGAATCCCCTTGATCCGGAATGTTGAAGATTTCGGATGAAGACCTTGATCCGGAATATGTCACTTATTCCGAATGAAACTCTTTGATCCGGAATATCTTCCTTGATCCGGAATGTTTCTTCACAAAGCCTTGATTCGGAATGTTCCGAATGAACAGCTGATCTGGAATATTTGGTATTCCGAATGAAAGGTTTGATCCGGAATAATAATTTATTCCGAATAAACACTACTGGTCCGGAATGTTTAATATTCCGGATGAACAACCCTTGATCCGGAACTTCTTGAACAGAACTTTGATTCGGAATGTGCCCGGAAAGATCAGTAACATAAACCGAAGAACAAGGAAGAACAAAATAGCTCGAATCTAGACAAACTTAATCAAAATCAACCAAAAGATTAAATCAAACTAATCACAAAACATCTACTAATCATAAACAAACAATCCAAAACAATCAAACTAACAATACTAATCAAAATAATCAAAACCCACTTTAATCAATAAAAACTCAAAAACATAAACATGAACATAAACATAAAGATTAAAGATTAAAGAAAGGTAGATAGGAGATGAACAATAAAAATAAAGATTGACAAGAATTAATAGGAAACTTACTTGAAATTAAATGTATTTAAGGTGCGAGACAAGTATTTAAATTGACATGAAAATTAAATGTGCACAAAATTAAAGGTGGAAGAACTAGTGTCACTCTAGCCAACAAAGTAAAATGAAAATCCTAATGTTCTATTTATAGGGGAGGATTAGGAGGTGCTTAGGAAGCTTCCTCCCCTCTTTCTTCTTTCCTTACTTGCGTCATTAAGTCCTTGCTCTTCTTATTTCTTTGTTAATCTTCTTAATACTTTGACTTTAACGACTTTGTCTCGGGATTTCTTTGAACTCGTCTTGTAATTCTTCAATATATTAGACTTGAGTTCTTCGGCTTTTAGTAAGCTTCCGTCTTTTGACTTTTTCTTCGTTAAATCTTCAGAATTGGTCTTGGACTTCCGTTCTTTTTGCACTCTTGACTTCTTGACTTCGTCTTTCGTCTTTTTCTTCGATAAAAGCCCGTGAATGCCCGTGTTTTCTCCACTTTTCACCTTTTTGTCCTAAATCACAACAAAAACACAAACCACGCATAATTCCGACATAAATGACATAAAATACACGTTTTGGCTCGGTTATTATTGTTATTAAGTGGTAAAAAGGATGGGTGTTTAAACACCTATCACATATCTTCATGTATTTGGTTCTCTTTGCTATCCAAATAATGATGGTGACAATTTGGGAAAACTTCAACCAAAGGCTGATATTGGTATTTTCATTGGTTATGCACCCGCAAAGAAAGCATACCGAATCTATAACCGTAAGTCTCGCAAGATCCTTGAAACTATGAATGTTGATTTTGATAAGCTGAAAGCAATGGCTTCTGAGCAAAGAAGCTCTGAACCCGCACTTCATGAAATGGGACCCAGTAACATTAGTTCTGGTCTTGTCCCAAACAACCCTACTTCATCATCATTTACACCACCTTCTAGGAATGAATGGGATACGTTGTTTCAACCGTTCTTTGATGAATTATTTACTCCTCTGAGTATTGTTGCTCCAAAACCTGAGGTAATAGCTCCGGTAACCGAAGTTGTCGCTCCAGCAACCGAAGCACAATCGAATACGTTTGCACCTACAATTGGTCAAGATATACCATCAACGAGTAATTCGCAACCAACACCCGAATCAACTACCCATGTCATGCCTATTGATGACGAAGAGGATGATGATGATCACGATTTGGAATTCGCTCAAATGCGCGAACTTCCATTCTTTGGTGTACCAATTACCGACCATAATCAAGTCGGGTAGTCCACCCTAGAGGAAGCTCCTACTACAGTCTACTCCAATCCACGGATTCGTGAACATGACATCAAGTGGACAAAGGATCATCCTATAGCTTCTATTATTGGTGACCCTAATCGTCCGGTATCCACACGAAGTCAGTTACAAGAAAGTGCAATGTTTTGCCATTTTGATGCTTTTCTCACTGAAGTTGAACCTAAGACATGGCAAGAAGCTTTTACTCAATCCTATTGGATAGAAGCTATGCAAGAATAACTTAATGAATTTATATGTCTTGAAGTATGGGAACTTGTCCCATGCCCGGATCAAGTGCAATTACTCACTTTGAAATGGGTTTATAAGGTGAAACTCGATGAGTTAGGCAACATATTGAAGAATAAAGCTCGACTAGTAGCTCGTGGATACAAGCAATTATTAGGCATCGACTTTATGGAATCCTTTACACCTGTTGCCCATTTGGAAGCTATTAGACTATTCCATGCTTATGTAATCCACATGAATATGATCGTCTATAAGATGGATGTGAAGACAGCATTTCTTAATGGTGAAATCAAGGAAGAGGTCTATGTTTAATAGTTGGATGGTTTTGTGAATCCTAAATATCCTAATCACGTGTATAAGTTTAAAAAGGCTCTCTATGGGTTGAAGCAAGCTCCACGCGCATGGTATGATCTATTGTCACAATTCCTCATCACACAAGGCTTCGCTAAAGGCAAGGTGGATCCCACGATGTTCATTCAGAAACGAGGTAAAGATATGATTATGGTACAAATATATGTTGATTATATTATATTTGCTGCCTCGACCAAAACCTTATCCGATGAGTTTGGGACACTCATGTCTTCCAAGTTTAAGATGTCAATGATGGGCAAGGTATCATTCTTCTTAGGACTTCAGATATCTCAGAGTCCCATAGGCATCTTTATCAATCAATCCAAGTATGCCCTTGAATCTCTTAAGAAATATAAGATGGAATCTTACGACCCCGTGGACACTCCAATGTTGGAACGAACTAAGCTTGATGCAGATCCACATGGACTTGCCGTTGATCTGACACTTTATCGTGGAATGATCGGTACCCTTCTGTACATCACAGCCAATCGACCTGATCTTCAGTTTTCTATATGTATGTGTGCTCGGTATCAAAATAGACCTACTGAGTTACACTTAGCCACTATTAAACGGATCTTTTGGTATCTTAAAGGAACCATTAATTGGGGACTTTGGTATTCGAAGGACTCTTCGATTGCACTAATGGCATATGCGGATGCGGATTACGCGGGTTGTCTAGATACAAGGCGTAGCACGAGTGGAACTTTGCAACTACTAGGAGATCGACTAATCAGTTGGGCATCGAAAAGGCTGAAAAGCGCTGCAATTTCAAGTACGGAAGCAGAATACATAGCTATGTCCGGTTGATGTGCTCAGATTCTTTGGATGAAATCACAATTAACCTACTATGGTCTAGGTTTCAACAAAATTCCGATGTACTGCGACAACAAGAGTACAATTGACTTATGTTGCAGCAATGTTCAATTCTCCCAGTCGAAGCATATTGACATTCGCTACCACTTTATCAAGGAGCAAGTGGAAATTGGCGGATATTTTCACGAAGACTTTGGATCGCGCTCGAATGGAATTTTTGGCCGACAAGCTAGGATTGAGAACTTTCTCGCCCGAGACTATAAAGGAACTGGAAGATGAAGCGAAAGAATAGTGGTGGTAAACTGTTCTCCATATCCTTGGTGATCATCTGTATATATATTGTTTATATTTTTATCCACAAAAGCAAAATACAGAAATATAAAACCATATAAAGACCATAAAAAATTAAAATTTTTATAAAAATCCAAAAATATTTTTACTTTATTTTCCAAAGGTATGTCTTTTGGTACGATAATATTTACGGCCTTAGAATTGTCGATTAATATTGACATGACGCCATAAATAGAGTTCGTACAAAAATTGTAAATATTTCATAAACATGCCCAAATGGCTTGTAGTTATTTCAAACTGCAACCCGATTTTCACATTAAAGTCAAGTATTTCTTATGAAAGCTTTGGCCCACAACAGGAATTATTTATCTCAGGCATGGTTTACTTTATAACCATGTAAGGGATTGTGTTTACGTTATAACACAATCTAACACGAATATATGTACGCTTTAGTGCATTTATTTGTTAAAACAAGAGATATCTTGTTTTTATGAAGTTATCATCTCTACAACCATAGCTATCTACATTTGGTATCTACATACTCGACCATGCGACTACTCAAACGACGACTACAACTCTTTCAATAGAACACGGGTCAACAATTGAGGGGGAGCAATTGTCAAACATTCAGAATCCTCGATGCCGAAAGTGCCAAGTTCACAAACTGGTGTCAAGAAAAAAATACCAATCGTACATGTGGTTTCAAGAGATGACTTCAGAAGTGACGAGGCGACCAACATTTACAGACAAGAACCATGTGAATTTATCATCTGATGTTATCATCAATCATGTCCAACGTTGTCAATTTAATCTTATATGGTGAATATGTGATCATGTTACATATCAGTATCATATCTCACAAATTGGTCTCATGAAAATTAAAAGGACTTGCATTTTTCTTCCCAAAACCTTTGTTAAAACTTCATTAAATCAATTGATATTAAAAACATCGATTGGGTTAATAGTTTTAATATGGGGAGAAAATGTGATTTAATATGGGAAATTATCACAAATGGTTTGACTTAACGTGATGGCTCATCCCGACATGTACGAAATGTCTTCGAATATCATGGTATATGTTAAGGGGGAGCAAAGTGGATTTGCTATATCAAAATGGATTCCATGGTGACATATACTTACCCACAACCTATTTGTTTCACGACGATGAAGATTGTGGTGACATAAGGATGGTAGGATAGGTTAAGTCCAATGATTCTTCCAAAACCGTAGGAATCTTCCCAAGGACATTCCATAGCTAGAAATAGTAGTCCTTAGGAAAGATTGAGAAAGATTGTGAGCGTAGATGAATGCCGACCAAGTACTTAAGTTAGCACTGGAACAATCACAACAAGTGCTAGTTATGACGTATTGGTAAGCATTGAAGGGGTTGAAGAATGAAAAAGAATTTTAAAGATAAAGGGTGTAAAAAAATAAGCCCTCCTTACAACCTTAGGTAGAAACCGTGTCAATACAAATGCTATTGAGATCATTTTTAATGATTCTTGATATTGAAGATAGACATCATGGACCCAGTGATGCAATGCACAACCCATCCCAACTAACTCAGATATCTCTTAAAAGATATTTGTTTTAATCACACAGAGACAACACATTATCTATTGATTTATTCACTCGGAATAAATTGGTATTGAAAAGGTGGCTGATGAGACTGTATTTATACATAGTCTCATCGTCCAAATCGGGCTTAAAACGCTTAAAATATCATCAAAATACCCAAAAATGTGCTTGTATTTGTTCATTGTGTATTTCAGGTACGGATATCGTGAATTCACCAAAAGATCACAAGAATAGAGAAAAAACGAACACGGGAAACGAAGCCGCACAAAGAACCGGGCCCGAATCATGAATTTCCTTCAAGTCCTTGAAGTTTGAAGAATTGGCAAGATTGGTCCCTAATCTTTGGAGAATTTTCAACTTTAGCCCTTGAAGAATCACTATTTACAACATTGGTCCTTTAAGAATGAAGATTGTACAAGTTTGGTCCTTGAAGATTAGGTTTATTACACTATTGATCCTTAAACAAAGTTTTTAAACCTATTGTGCCAAAAATGACAAGTCTTTGAAAGTTATTTCAAAGGAAATGAGATTGAAAAGCTGTTAGAATTGAAGTGGAAACAATTTGGGAGTGCAGGGACTGTTTTTGCCACAAAATAAACCCATATCCACTAAAACCCAACCAAACCCGACCCTACCCTGTCCATACCCACCACTTTTACCCGACCAAACCCAATACCCGGCCCAAGTCAACAACCTGGTCAAAACTACCCACTAACCCAGTTATTTTTAAACTCGTTTTTTATTAATTTAAAAACAGGGGAATATAATACTGCTCACTCACCATCCCTAATTTTCCCCTAATTCAACCCTATGAACCCTAATTACTCATGCACCCTAATCAAAGGTTTTTTAACCCTAAAACTCCAGAACACTAATCAACCTTATTCTCACCCCTTTTCCCCACCCAGAAAGTGACAACACCCACTCTTGTCCCCTCACAAGGCTCCCCTGACCCCACTTTTGTGCAAGAAAACAAAGGAAACAGCAATCCAACGTCCCATTTGTTAAAACTTGTTCCCAAAGACTCCAATGAAGGGCCAAGATCATCTAAAGAGAGCTGTCATCACATGGGCTAATTTTGACCAAGAATTTGAGTTGAAGATGCTTCAAAGATTCGGATATTCACAAGGGCTTAAGTGGAACTTCACTACTTAGGGTTTCTTGTTCTAGATCATTCTTCCCTCTTGTATATATAACATAGGCAGAATGTATTTCAATTTTTGTTCCAGTTTTTATGTATTTTTTTAATGGATTAATGAAAATGAAAATTTTTTGAATTTACATTTGACTGAGTTCCCAAGTTTTATACTTGTTTTAGTTTAATATTTACTTTCATTTGCAATTAGTTTATGGTTACAAAAGATTTTCAGTTTTAAACAAGGCATTTTCAGAAATATCATGTTTTAAGAATTAATGAAAAAAAAAGTTTTTCAAAAGGGGTAAAATCAGTGTTTTATTGAAGTGATAGTGGATGTAAAACACTATTTCCACATTTGGATAATTTTTTCATTAAGGTTCTTGGGTGTCCCAAATTTCAGATTTTTCTAAGATTTTTATAAAATCTTATTTTCTTTTTTTAATATTTTACTATAGCAAAAGCTACAAGCCAAAAGCTTGTAGCCTTTGCTACTTGAACTGTTCTCTTGGTCTTGTGGTGTTTGTGCAGGTTTGAAGAACAAGAAGACAAGATCATTTCCTTTTCAGTTTTCTCATTTATTTTGAAGACATTGTATGCCTTGGGTCCACTTGGATTCCACCAGCAGGCACCTTACACATTGCATAAGCTCACGTAAGCCTTGAAAGGTCCAAACAGAAGGCATTCAGCCAAGGTATCTAAGGCTTGAACCCTGTTTGCATTGTTTTTTAGTCCTTTGTGAATTTCATGGAGATTTGTGTTTTACCTGTTTAAGTGTTGATTTTATGGTTGATTTATACTGATTTAAGTTTAGTATGCATGTTTAAGCTCTTTTCCATCAGTTTGATTTAGTTTAAGAAGCTTTTGATTATTTAAGTTTCAATTTCAGAATATAAAGGGGTGTTTGGGACTAGGTTGAAAAGCAAGTAATAGATCAGTTCTTGGCTTCAAATCAGTCTTAACATACTCCATTGGTTAGTGGTAGGTAATATTAGTATCTTGTTTTAAGTTTCATCGGGTAATATTCAGTTTTGCACATTCATTAGTTGGTAAAAAAAGTCAAAAAAATCAGTAGGGTAAATCTTCTTGGTTTTAGCATTCTAGACATTCAAATATTGGAATCTGATAGAAAATAGGTTAAGATAGGCTTATGTTTGGCTTATATGTGATTTGGTTAGATGGTATGCAAGATATAAGCACTTGAAATTCGTTTTTGTGCCTTGTAGACAAGCTCACTGTTCACCAGACCCCATACTCTTCATAGTGACTGAATTTGAGCAATTTGAGTGTGATTTTTGCTTTGTGGTTGTGTTTTTTTATGCATAATCTGACTCCCCACACTTCCATGAGTGTGGGGGTGCCCCTCTTGTCCATCAAATCCAACTAATCAAACAAGTTCTAAGCCAAAAACCTCCCAGACCTATTTTTAACACTAGCAGTGGGAACTAAGTTACCCCTGCTAGTGCTTTTGTTAGTACTGCTCAACTAAAAGGCAGAAACACTCCAAGTGTCACTTTCAGTTTGCATCTTTTTTGTCTTTAGTGGGCAAATATAGGAATTAGGGTTTCAAACTGGTTTCATTATTTTTCTTATTTTATTTTTGATTTTTTAGTTTAATTTAATTTTCAGTTACTGTTCATTTAGTATTTTTTAGGTTTAATTGCTATTTTAATTAACTTTTAATATTTCCGTTTTTGTCTTTTAGTGGTAAAATTCATTATTTTTCAGTTTTAAAATTTTATATTTAGAAAAGTATTTTAAGATTTTTAGTTTAAAAAGTTTTTACTGTTCACTTTTTAATTATTTTTATAATTAATTTAGTTTAATTAGGGTTTAATTATTAATAAGTTTTGTCTTTTAGTGATAAAATTTTATATTTTTCAAACTTTTTCGATTTTCTACTGTTGATTAGTGTAATTTAGGATTATTAAAATTGTCAAATTATTTTTGGCATTATTTTATTATTTTTTTTGATTATTTTAGTTTAAAAATAGTTTTAAGTGTTTTAAAAATATAAAAATAGTTTTTAAAATTTAGGAAAAATACTTTTTAGTCTTTAAATAATATAAGTGAGTTATTAGTTCTATAAAATAATATTTTGGGCTTTTTCTTAATTATATTTGATTTTAGGGCTTTAATTAGCACTTAAAATTGAATATTTAATTAATAAAAGGTTTTAAAATATTTTTGTTGGATTTTTATTCTTATTTATATTATTTTAGACTTAGTTTAATCTTTTAATTAATTTTTAGGTTTAATTTTTAATTTTGTCGCGTTTTACGTATCTACGTTCGCGTTTTACGTCAACGTCGTAGTTTAATCGTAGTCGTAGCTCGTCTTTACTTTTTTCTCTCTTTAAACCAAAAAACGTCACTAATCCAAACTTGATTTCATATATATTGGCACATTAATACACACACCTCCTTCGAGAACGAACCCGCATTTATTCGATTCTTCGGTTTTCCTAAATCGTCGAGTTTACTACTTGCCGCACTTATACGTTCTTTTTCCTAAAAGACGTATTTTACTCAACATCATTTTGGCGCCGCTGCCGGGGAGGTGTTTTTAGTGTGCCATTATTATTACTATCTGTTTGTGTGAGTAGTGCGTTTTAGCTTTTCATTTTTTGGAAAGCGTGAATATCGTACATACTCATTTTTGTTATTTTTACTTATTATATTATAGTATCCAAATAAATCGTGTTTAATTTTCCTAAATTAAACACTCAACAATCATTTTACTATATTGTAGATATATTAGTTTTCGTTTTTATTGTGAATATATTATTACTATATTGTATCTACGTAAGAACAATAAAAATACAAGTACTCCAAAAGCGTGAAAACGCAACCTTGATTCGGGATTTCATCACTCGATCATTGTATTCGAATCTAAAGCAAAAGTTTTAAGGCAAAATAGATAAATACTTTCGTGAGGCTTAATTTCAATTAACACAAACTATAAGGTGGGTATAAGGCGGTTGTATTTCACGACCTAAAGGAAAAAGGCTCTTAAGTGCTTCGCGCCGCCTCGTTTCCTCCGCTTGCTTGTGCGTGTTTTGAGAAAGAAGGCTAATCGAGGGTTTGCCACCCAAGTATTATCTACGTATATTATATTTTCTTGTGTTTTCAAGATTAAACCCTCTTGAACGTTTTGGTGTTCCACCAACGTTCTAAAGTCATCGAGGACGTTCACTCCACGTGATCGTTTTCATTCCTTGAGGCTCCTTTAATCGAGAAGATCGATTCGAGGGGGATTTGTAGATTTGTGTCTACGTAATACATTCAAAAATCCAAAAAAATTTAAAAAACCAATCAAAAACCAAAAAAATTGAAAAATCGAAAAAACGCAAAAAGAATCTTCTTTGCTACCACCCATTCTACGCTTAGTGCATGCGCACTCGATCGAAGGATTATTCCAATTCTAGCGAAGTTTCGAATCGACGCAATCGTAATCGAAGGAATCGACGACGTAGACAAGAATTAGAAACCGACGTTCCTAATATCGTTGTTGAAGAAACCATAGAGGAGATGGCCGACAATCGTTCGATGATGGAATTGCTCCAAGCGCCCACCGAGGGTTATGGAGACGCGATCGTAATTCCCTCTATCGAAGCGGAGAATTTTGAGATAAAGAGCGCAATGCTTTCGTTGATCCAATCTACGAAGTTTCGAGGTCGTGAAGCCGATAATCCTCACGACCATATTCGGAATTTTGATCGTCTTTTGGCCACGAGCAAGTTTAAGAACGTCGACACCGATGTCGTCAAGCTTATGCTTTTTCCGTACTCGCTCGATGGTGCCGCCAAGGATTGGTACGAGAAAGAGACACCTAATTCCATAACTACGTGGAAGGATCTCGTTTCCATGTTCGTTAATTATTTTTTCCCACCGTCTAAGACGACGTTTTTCAAGAATGAAATTACGAAATTTGAGCAAAAACCGAATGAATCTTTTAGAGACGCGTGGGATCGTTTTAAGGAATTTCTTAGGCAATGTCCTCACCATGGTTTTTCCGAGTTGCACCAAATCGATACGTTTTACAACGGTCTTAACTTTCAAGAACAAGATTCGTTGAATTCCGCCGCCGGTGGCAACTTTTTGTGTAAGACTCCGAAAGACGCTTTGATAATTATCGAAAACCAATCCAAGGTTTACCAACTCCGCAACGCACCGAGTGTTGCCAATGTCGCCAATGTTAGTAGTTCTAATCGCGACATTGAGAGAGTTGATGCGAAAGTCGACAAGTTGACGAATGTGTTTACGTCTTTACTCGTTCAGACGCAAAAGAAAGACGCTCCCGCTACGGTGAAAGCGGCTGAGGTTTCGTGTACGTTTTGTGGTGGACCTCATAAATATTACGAGTCTGCGGCTACGGATGGCCAAACGTCGAATGTGAGTGCGTTAAATGGAAACAACAATTTTCAAAATCAAAATAACGCGGGTCCATCACAACAAGGAAATTATAACCAAGGCAACAATTTTCAAAATCGAAACAATTTTCAAGGAAATAATCAACAAGCAAATTTTTCGAATCAAAATCAAGGAGGTTATAATCAAGGTCGTAATATAACTTGGCAAAATCGAGACAATAATCAAAACTCGAATTTTTCAAACAACAACAATCAAGGCAACAATTTTTCAAGTGGTAATCAAGGAAATTTTCAAAGAAACAATCAAAACCAAGGGAACTTTAATTCAAATCAAAATAGTTCGTCAAACGATTTTCAAAATTACATGAAAACGAATGAGGCTAATATGAGACGATTAGAGGGAGAAATTGGTACTTTGAAAAACGACTTTTCTAATACATTGAAATTGCAAAACACGAAGATTGAGCAAGGGCAAATTGATATAAAAAAGATGTTTTCGGCCATAATGAACAAGTCCTAGGGTGCGTCATCGAGTTCGTTACCTAGTGACACCGTAGCAAATCCGAAGGAACAATGTAAAGCCGCCTCGTCTCGTGAGAAAGGTCGTGTGATTACCCCTAACCTTGAAGGATTCCGTGTTGTTTATTCCTCTCAACCCTCGACTTGTAAGACGTCTTCTTGTTCTAAAGTCGATGGGGTGAACGTGGCGACCAAGGAAAAGAGTGCACACCCTCGTGTACCTCAAATTCCATCCACGGTTCAAAAAGAGAGCTTTATCGACCTTACCAAAGTAACCCTTGAAGAAACTTGTGCTTCAATCCTTCTTAAAAAACCCAAAAGGCGTATGCCGAGAAAGGAAATGGATCCGGGCCAATTTCTTTTACCTTGTGATTTTTCCGAGATTGAGGGATGTTTAGCCCTTGCCGATTTAGGTGCTAGCATCAATCTCATGCCTCATTCTCTTTGGAAATTGATGAGATTGCCTTCGCTTACCCCCACGAACATGACTATCGAGCTTGCAAATTGTACGCCACTTATACCAATTGGAATAGCCGAGGATGTCTATGTTAGGATTGGAAAGTTTGTTTTTCCCGCGGATTTCGTTATATCCGATTACGAGTGTGACCCTAAATGTCCCATTATTTTAGGCCTACCATTCTTATCGACGGCTAGAACCGTAATCGACGTTCACGAGGGGAGACTTACTATGAGATATGGGGATGAGAAAATAGACTTTTTCGCTAGAAAATCCCAAGGATTTAATGAGAATGAAAAAAACGAGGTTTCAAAACCTAATGATTCAAATCCTAATGATTTCAAAATGTTCACTTTAGCGGAAAGAATGAAGCTTGATGCATGTTTTG
Organism: Glebionis coronaria; assembly: GCA_025667525.1. Classification (NCBI taxonomy): domain Eukaryota; kingdom Viridiplantae; phylum Streptophyta; class Magnoliopsida; order Asterales; family Asteraceae; genus Glebionis; species Glebionis coronaria. Next base: position 154,480,275 of record CM046880.1, read on the forward strand.
AAAGAATTAAGAAAAACGGTTTTAAAGATGATGATTTTAATGATAAAGAATACGTGTACCTAATTGAAAAAGGTATGTGTAAATTTATGGATGAAACTTACTTTGGGATGTTTTCAGCGACGTTAGTGCCATCACGACAAAGACCAATATGGGCTCGTCTTCACCACCTTCTAAGGACCACGTCTTTGAGGCTTCAACTTCTAACTCCATCGAAGTGCCTCCTTTGCCTAGCCCAACACCCGTTGAGGCTAAAGGGTTTATCGACATCGATCCTCTCGTCTTAGAAAAGTCACCTAAGCATAGTCATTCGACTTGTAAGACCATGGTTGTGAGTGCTCACATCGACTCTTTCTTTGACGATGACGATGGCGATTTTGCCGAGATTGATCACGTACTTCGAAATCCACATGCTATTTTTTATTCTCCTAAAAAGAAACATGTGAAGTACGATGATTACGAGTTTGATCCCGAGATTGAGGAAATCATTGAACGAGAGCTAGCTCTTATGCCTTCACTTCCACCTACGAGTGAGGTCGATCTTTCCAAAATCGAGGATGAACTAAATGAGTGGGAACGTCTTATTTTCGATGACGAACCAACTCATGTGACCACTATGAATCCAATTCTCGAGGAGTTACCTAATCAACACTCCTCATTTGAGAATGACGTTTACCACATTCGTGAGGATCTAACTTATCAACGATCCCCACAAAAGAATGATGGTTTCGTGCTTCATCGTGATCTTTTCGAGAGAGTTTCTAAGATACTCAAGGAGGGGAATGACAAACCATGGTTTGACAAGCCTATATTTGATGAAGAAATTGATGAGATCGACGTTCATGAGGATGACGAGTATGTAGACCCCGAGGGGGCGGTGTTCTTTATTGATAAACGTTTTGAGAACTTATATAATCCGCCACCCCCTGACCATGACTTAAATGTGAGGATTTTTAGCGCGACTAATTTTCAATTTGACACGCCAAATATTTTCGACATTATCAAATCGGGTTTTCATAAAGAGTTTTTGAACGATGAAAAAGGAAAGGATTTTAAAAATGTTTTAAATGATTTTTCTACATGTTTAACTCCGTCATCACCGCGTTTCATGAGTGCTACCACCTCGTCTACTCCTTTTGACGATGGTGTGTGTGGTTTTAGTGTGGGGGAAGCCCCAAATGTTCCCTCCCATTTCTCCACTGAGGACGAGATTTACGATCCTGGAATTGCTTGTAAAGGGAAATCTCGGTCTTCCACCGATGCAATAAATGGAAATTGTATCTATCTGCTTGGTGTGAGTCTACCTCGAGTAGCTCATGATTTTGACTTACCCATTGCCCCACCTTTCTACTTCTTATCTTTTTTCTTCTACCCCATTGGGGTTCATGTTGAAGTAGCGTTGTTTCGTCTTTCATCCGAAAACGAAGACGCTATCTTTGACCCCGGTATTCGTGTATCGGGTTTTTAAAGTACTCCATGTACTTTTGGGCATTGTTTATCATATAATCCCCACCAAAAATGACCAAACCAAGATTATCCCTAAATGATCACATTTATGGGGATCCAAGTCGAGCTTTTGACTCGGTTATCAAAAACAAGGTGCCTCGTGGGGGATTCTCATGCTTATCCTTGTAAATATTATTGCTTTCTTAGTTAATGTAACCAGGGGACTTGTGCTCTTCCAACCTTTGTCCCGTGGTTGTTTGTGATTGTGATTTATTAGGTTCATCGTCATCATTGAAGCCTCTCGTGTTCGTTTTACGGATCACTCGAGCTTCGATCGTTGCCTTTGGAGATTCCGATATCCGATGATATCCTTTTATGTTCTAACGTTTATCTTATTAGCATAATTCATAAACGGCTTTTAGGTTATTCGTTTTACCCTTTCCATGCTCGAGATTAAGCATTCGACTTCGTCTCTAGTATGGGGGTGTTTTCACCCCTAGACTCGAAACATTGAGGACAATGTTTAGTTTTAGTATGGGGGGTGAGTAGATACTTCACCTTGCTTACGTCAACACGCAATCCAAAATTTCATCTTTTTGTTATCATTTTGTTGCAAATAAGGCTAAAAATGGCCAAATTTTAAAATTTTTCTAGTTTTTCATAAGTGTTTAAGACACGAATGTAGGTTTTCCGATGGTGAGAATAAGAGTAATTTTTTACTCGACGGTGCGTGTTGAGCACTTAGCTTTGATTCCTTAACTTTTTAGGCTAAGTCTCTTAAATGAGGACGAGAAATGATTAAGTTATTTATAAGTCTCGTAATCGTCACGATCTCATGTGTAGTAATTATTAGCTTATTCTCCCCACGCTTTTGCATAATAAATTGTTAATAAATATTGATTTGGCGGTTTAGTCACTATTGTTGGTTTCTAATTTGTTTTAGTAGCTTCCATGTAATTAAATTGGGAAAACATTAAGGTATCGCCAGCGTCACGGATTTGAAGTATTGGCACCTGAATAATCGAAAGCTTCACCTAATAATAAGATTTCAAGTGCTCACCTAAATTAAGCAAAAATTTGAAGCTCACAAGGCCAAAAAATCTATGCCCAAATTGAAAGTGAATCAAGCCTTAATCTTCGAAGCTTTAAAGATCCAAAATTCGCTTTAGCGTGAGGATATACGTCTTTGGCTAATAAAAGCACCGATGAGGCGGATAATAAAAGGTAAGGCAAGACCGAAGTCATAATAAAAGCTTCATGGCGAAGTTGAATAAAAGATTGAGGTAAACCATGATAATAAAACCACTGATGATGGCGGATAATAAAAGTCATGGTAATAAGTCTCATGTTCAAAACCGTTATAAAACCGTGTTTATCGATCCTTCTTGTTGACTTAATTTTTTGACATCGTTGTCTATTAGGTTGAATTATTAATTTAATGATTTTGGTTACACCGTTAAGACTCTATTTTTAGACTTAATCTCTATTCACGCATAAGTCAATGATGTATCCTCGTGATCATTAAGACATAATAAAATATAAGAGATACCAAGTAGGAATAAGGGAGTTTAAGTTCGTAATTAACACTCATGAGATGTGTTCGTGTTGCTAACTTATAATAACAATGATCTCGTTACACTCTTAGCATGGAATTGGGTGAAAATCGAGGACGACGAAATTATTTTAACGAAGCATTCACGTGTTCTTGTTGTATGATCCTAAAAGTCACTTAATCGTGATGAAAACAATACATTATGTCTAAAACACGTGTAGTAGTTTATTTAAGTTTATGTCTTTAATAAAAGTCATCATAAAATGAATTTTGGAAGTGCTACGATACTTAATTCTAGCATTGCGTGGGGACACGGTAATGGTTTAGTATGGGGGAGTGATGAGACTGTATTTATACATAGTCTCATCGTCCAAATCGGGCTTAAAACGCTTAAAATATCATCAAAATACCCAAAAATGTGCTTGTATTTGTTCATTGTGTATTTCAGGTACGGATATCGTGAATTCACCAAAAGATCACAAGAATAGAGCAAAAACGAACATGGGAAACGAAGCCGCACAAAGAACCAGGCCCGAATCATGAATTTCCCTTCAAGTCCTTGAAGTTTGAAGAATTGGCAAGATTGGTCCCTCATCTTTGGAGAATTGTCAACTTTAGCCCTTGAAGAATCACTATTTACAACGTTGGTCCTTTAAGAATGAAGATTGTACAAGTTTGGTCCTTGAAGATTAGGTTTATTACACTATTGATCCTTAAACAAAGTTTTTAAACCTATTGTGCCAAAAATGACAAGTCTTTGAAAGTTATTTCAAAGGAAATGAGACTGAAAAGCTGTTAGAATTGAAGTGAAAACAATTTGGGAGTGCAGAGACTGTTTTTGCCCCAAAATAAACCCATATCCACTAAAACCCAACCAAACCCGACCCTACCCTGTCCATACCCACCACTTTTACCCGACCAAACCCAATACCCGGCCCAAGTCAACTACCTGGTCAAAACTACCCACTAACCCAGTTATTTTTAAACTTGTTTTTTATTAATTTAAAAACGGGGGAAACTAATACTGCTCACTCACCATCCCTAATTATCCCCTAATTCAACCCTATGAACCCTAATTACTCATGCACCCTAATCAAAGGTTTTTTAACCCTAAAACTCCAGAACACTAATCAACCTTATTCTCACCCCTTTTCCCCACCCAGAAAGTGACAACACCCACTCTTGTCCCCTCACAAGGCTCCCCTGACCCTACTTTTGTGCAAGAAAACAAAGGAAACAACAATCCAACGTCCCATTTGTTAAAACTTGTTCCCAAATACTCCAATGAAGGGCCAAGATCATCTAAAGAGAGCTGTCATCACATGGGCTGATTTTGACCAAGAATTTGAGTTGAAGATGCTTCAAAGATTCGGATATTCACAAGGGCTTAAGTGGAACTTCACTACTTAGGGTTTCTTGTTCTAGATCATTCTTCCCTCTTGTATATATAGCATAGGCAGAATGTATTTCAATTTTTGTTCCAGTTTTTATGTATTTTTTTAATGGATTAATGAAAATGAAAATTTTTTGAATTTACATTTGACTGAGTTCCCAAGTTTTATACTTGTTTTAGTTTAATATTTACTTTCATTTGCAATTAGTTTAAGGTTACAAAATATTTTCAGTTTTAAACAAGGCATTTTCAGAAATATCATGTTTTAAGAATTAATGAAAAAAAAAGTTTTTCAAAAGGGGTAAAATCAGTGTTTTATGGAAGTGATAGTGGATGTAAAACACTATTTCCACATCTGGATAATTTTTTCATTAAGGTTCTTGGGTGTCCCAAATTTCAGATTTTTCTAAGATTTTTATAAAATCTTATTTTCTTTTTTTTTTAATATTTTACTGTAGCAAAAGCTACAAGCCAAAAGCTTGTAGCCTTTGCTACTTGAACTGTTCTCTTGGTCTTGTGGTGTTTGTGCAGGTTTGAAGAACAAGAAGACAAGATCATTTCCTTTTCAGTTTTCTCATTTATTTTGAAGACATTGTATGCCTTGGGTCCACTTGGATTCCACCAGCAGGCACCTCTACACATTGCATAAGCTCACTTAAGCCTTGAAAGGTCCAAACAGAAGGCATTCAGCCAAGGTATCTAAGGCTTGAACCCTGTTTGCATTGTTTTTCAGTCCTTTGTGAATTTCATGGTGATTTGTGTTTTACCTGTTTAAGTGTTGATTTTATGGTTGATTTATACTGATTTAAGTTTAGTATGCATGTTTAAGCTCTTTTCCATCAGTTTGATTTAGTTTAAGAAGCTTTTGATTATTTAAGTTTCATTTTCAGAATATAAAGGGGTGTTTGGGACTAGGTTGAAAAGCAAGTAATAGATCAGTTCTTGGCTTAAAATCAGTCTTAACATACTCCATTAGTTAGTGGTAGGTAATATTAATATCTTGTTTTAAGTTTCATAGGGTAAAATTCAGTTTTGCACATTCATTAGTTGGTAAAAACAGTCAAAAAAATCAGTAGGGTAAATCTTCTTGGTTTTTGCATTCTATACATTCAAATCTTGGAATCTGATAGAAAATAGGTTAAGATAGGCTTATGTTTGGCTTATATGTGATTTGGTTAGATGGTATGCAAGATATAAGCACTTGAAATTCGTTTTTGTGCCTTGTAGACAAGCTCACTGTTCACCAGACCCCATAGTCTTCACATTGACTGAATTTGAGCAATTTGAGTGTGATTTTTGCTTTGTGGTTGTGGTTTTTTGTGCATAATCTGACTCCCCACACTTCCATGAGTGTGGGGGTACCCCTCTTGTCCATCAAATCCAACTAATCAAACAAGTTCTAATCCAAAAACCTCCCAGACATGTTTTTAACACTAGCAGTGGGAACTAAGTTACCCCTGCTAGTGCTTTTGTTAGTACTGCTCAGCTAAAAGACAGAAACACTCCAAGTGTCACTTTCAGTTTGCATCTTTTTTGTCTTTAGTGGGCAAATATAGGAATTAGGGTTTCAAACTGGTTTCATTTTTTTTCTTATTTTATTTTTGATTTTTTAGTTTAATTTAATTTTCAGTTACTGTTCATTTAGTATTTTTAGGTTTAATTGCTATTTTAATTAACTTTTAATATTTCTGTTTTTGTCTTTTAGTGGTAAAATTCATTATTTTTCAGTTTTAAAATTTTTCTTATATTTAGAAAAGTATTTTAAGATTTTTAGTTTAAAAACTTTTTACTGTTCACTTTTTAATTATTTTTTATAATTAATTTAGTTTAATTAGGGTTTAATTATTAATCAGTTTTGTCTTTTAGTGAAAAATTTTATATTTTTCAAACTTTTTCAATTTTCTACTGTTCATTAGTGTAATTTAGGATTTTTAAAATTGTCAAATTATTTTTGGCATTATTTTATTATTTTTATGATTATTTTAGTTTAAAAATAGTTTTAAGTGTTTTAAAAATAGAAAAATAGTTTTCAAAATTTAGGAAAAATACTTTTTAATCTTTAAATAATATAAGTGAGTTATTAGTTCAATAAAATAATATTTTGGGCTTTTTCTTAATTATATTTGATTTTAGGGCTTTAATTAGCATTTAAAATTGAATATTTAATTAATAAAAGGTTTTAAAATATTTTTGTTGGATTTTTATTCTTATTTATATTATTTTAGACTTAGTTTAATCTTTTAATTAATTTTTAGGTTTAATTTTTAATTTTGTCGCGTTTTACGTCAACGTCGTAGTTTAATCGTAGTCGTAGCTCGTCTTTACTTTTTTCTCTCTTTAAACCAAAAAACGTCACTAATCCAAACTTGATTTCATATATATTGGCACATTAATACACACACCTCCTTCGAGAACGAACCCGCATTTATTCGATTCTTCGGTTTTCCTAAATCATCGAGTTTAATACTTGCCGCACTTATATGTTGGGAATAAATTTAGGCCAGAACACTTGAACGCTGACAAGAACAACTTAAGCGTTGACAAGAGCAAAGTGAGCGCTGACAGCATAAGCGTTGACAAGTTAAAGTCAAGCGTTGACAGATTGAAGACAAGCACTGATGGAAGATGTGAGCTACACGTTTATTATATTCTAGATTACTTCTAGTAAGGATAGAGACGACAATGTATTTTCTATGTTTATCTTTACCTAGAATAGTTGATTTGTAGCTTATTGTACAAGACTTCTTGTTCTATAAAAGAAGATCTTTTAGGTTAAAGTTAATATCAGTTTTCATAAGTATTCGCAAGTTAAACCTTTCATTGTAATCAACAAGATTATTCTAATACAAGTGAAAGTTTGTTTAACATCTTTGTGTTTTAGATCAAGTGTTAATTCCGCATAACACTTTGTTACTTTACTCATAAGCAAAGGTTTCTCTACGTGTAGTACTTGATCTAATCTCGTATACACAAAGCTTAATCGATCTATGTTTGGGATCAACAAGTGGTATCAGAGCTTGTTGAGAAACTTTTGATCTTTAAGTAACGCAAGAACCCTAAAACACCAAACCCTAAAAACCCTAAATTCTCAAAACCCTAAAAACATCATGTCTGGCACAGATCAACCTGCTTCTTTGCTTCAAAACAACTTCTCAAACCCTAGTATCAAAATTCCCATGTTTGATGCCAGGAACTTTGAGCATTGGAAGTCCAATTTTGAGCAATACATAGCTATTCATGACTACACTCTTTGGGAGATTATCGAATATGGGAACACATTCGATAAAGCAGCAAAGATTACTGCTACAATTGCCACAAGGACAGCTGTTCCTAATTGTCCTGAATCTGATAAGGTGGAAAAGCCTGGAGATGGGAGAGCTGTAGCTGTTGAAGACATAGCCAAGAAGAGGGTGGACATGAAAATCCTGAATATCTTGAAACATGCCCTAGGTCATGAGAATCAGCACAAGTACAAACGCTTTGAGTCTGCAAAAGAGCTTTGGGAAGCTCTTGAAGTAGCACATGGTGGCAATGCTGACACAAAAGAAGGAAAGAAGAAGCAACTATTGCATGAGTATGCTGTCTTTAAAGCTCAACCTAATGAGAATCTCAGCAGTGTGAGAAGTAGACTTCTTGACATCACAAGTCAACTTTCCTTCATGGGAAAACAGATTGATGACCCTGAATTGAATGCTACTTTTCTCAAAAGCCTTGGTGATGTATGGAAGATTGAGACAAGATCCATTCTTGTCGATAACACCCACAAGACTTCCAGGTTTGATGACATCTTCAACAAACTAAGACTGTTGGAGAATGAATGGCAATTGGAAAGTGATAATAAATCTCCCAGCAGCAACATGGCCTTCTTCTCACAAAGTGAAGGCCAATTTGATTCCATGAACTTCTATGGACATTCAGCAACTGGATCTCAAGGTGTCAGCGCTGGATGTCAATCTGTCAGCGCTGGATCATATCCTGTCAACGCTTTGTACTCAAGCGCTGACATACACAATCATGGCGCTGATAGAATTAAACCTGCTGGTTTTGATCTAGATACTGTGTGTGCATTCATTGCTTCTTTGCCCAGTGATTCAAGAATCACATATGAAGATCTTGAGCAGATAAGTGATGAACAATTGGAAGAGATGGACATCAAGTGGACTATGGCTCTTGTAAGTTTAAGAGCAAACAGGTTCAATAAAAGGTTCAAGAAGAAGATGACCTTTAATGCTAAGGATGTTGCTGGATTTGACAAGTCCAAGGTTGAGTGCTACAACTGTCATAGGATGGGGCACTTTATGAGGGAATGTAGATCTCCAAGAAGATCTGATGCTGGGAAGCCTTCAAGCCAAATGATTAAGAGCCCAGATCCCAAGGCCATGGTTGCTGTTCAACAAATTGATGGTGTTGGAGAATGGGATTGTAGCTGGATGGCTAAGAATGAAGAAGAGGACAGAGCTTTGGTTGCTGAAGTTAAAGAAGAGCATGTTGAATATGCTCTCATGGCACACTCCTCCTCTTCATCAGATAATGAGGTATATGATGATGCTTTCTGTTCTAAGGGTTGTCGTTTAAATACTGAAAAATTAAAACAAGAGATAGTTAAATTATTAGATGAGGCAAGTACTGAAAGATGCAAAGTATCTAATTATCAAATTGCTCTTACCCAAACAGAAAAGACAGTAGCTGAGTATAAGAAAATGGAGTTTGATTTAAAGGATCAAATAAACATCTTAAAACATGAGTTATTTCAGAGTAAAGATGTTCAAGATATAGTAAATAGGGTTAATCTTGATTTGATAGCTCAGTTAGAGGAGGCTAACAAAAATAAAGATAATGTGAGTCTTAAAATCCAGAGATTTGATAAGGCCTCACAATCCCTAGGAGAGTGTGTTAGTAAACAAAGAGACTCTAAGGATATGAGTGGGATTGGGATGAATAATTATACTGTTGTTCCACCACCAGCTGGGGATTTCTATGGTGTCCAATCAAAGGACTTATCTTGGACTGGCTTGCCAGAATGCCAAGAGGAGGAATTCATTCCTCCACCTAGAGTGATTTCCCCAGTTGAGCAATACAAGCAAAAACTGACTGACCTAGATGAGTGGAAGAAAGCTAACCACACCTTGTTTGTTAAGGGAGGGTTGTTGTGTGAAATTCCAAATGAGCCCACACCAAACATGATACCAATTGATGAGTCCATTGATCGTAAACCCATTAAGGTCACACACCCTACTACTGGCAAAGCTGTTGACCTTGGCCCACAAACTGTTAGAAAACCTAGTGTTAAGTATGCTGAGATATATAGAAATACTAGGTCACCAAAAAGCCAAGTTAGTAACCATGGAACAGGCTTCTTTGCTTCTAGACCTAAGACTATGTCTAGAAAAGCTTGTTACACATGTGGTAGCTTCTCACATTTGGCCTACAAATGTGTCAACGCTTCCAATGTCAACGCTGATAGGAACCATTTCAGCGTTGACAAAAGTCAACATAGGTCAAACACTGTCAGACCCAATACCTTTGTGAACAAAAGTTCACAAGTTGTTAGACCAGCCCCATTCTTTTCTAGAGGGTCTAACACACAAGGCCTAAGACCTTTTCAAAAGTCAAACACTTGGTCAAATAGGCAATGGGTTCCTGTAGCAAACCCTAGGTTGAACGCTGATACGAGCAATCGGGGCGCTGACAAGAGAAATTTCAGCGCTGACAGACACACTGCTAAACCTAGGTATTTGCAACCACAGGGAAATAGGTCTAAAGCTTCTACTAGCTTAACATGGAGACCAAAACAAGACCAAAACCCTAATTCTACTGGTATTTCTATGACATGCAACAGGTTTCATTATATTTCAAAGGCATTGTCAACACCAATTGGGGTTAACTGGGAATTTCATTCAAACAGGGATGAAAATGGGGTTGTTATGAGAACCAAGTCTGTTCTTGTTGAACAACCAAATGAATCCAAGTCTTCCAAGGCTTGGGTTCCCAAAGAAAACTAATGTGTTTTCTTTATGTGCAGGGCATTCAGAAGAAGATCAATGATTATGGATACTGGGATAGTGGATGCTCAAGGCACATGACAGGAAAGGAAGACTATCTGACCAATTTCTCTCCTATTCAAGATGGTGATAAGGTATACTTTGGAGGGGGCTACGGCACCATTACTGGAAAAGGAACTCTTGTCACCAACAATCTACGGTTTGAGAATGTCTTCTTGGTAAAAGAACTGGATTATAATTTGTTTAGTGTATCACAAGTGTGTGATAACAAAAATAAGGTTCTTTTCACAGATACTGAGTGCTTGGTGTTAAGTAAAGATTATAAGCTCCCTGAGGAGAAATACATAGATTTTAGAACACCAAGGCATAAAGACATATATAATGTGAATCTTAATGGAATTAAGGTAAATAATAAAATGTCATGTCTGTATGCTAAAGCCTCAGTAGATGAAAGTAATCTTTGGCACAGGAGATTAGGGCACATAAACTTTAAGAATATCAATAGACTTGTGAGGCTTGGTTTAGTTGATGGTTTGCCTGAAAAGGCTTTCCACAATGACCACTCTTGTGTTGCATGCCTTAAGGGCAAGCAGCACAAGGTCTCATTCAGGTCTAAACAGGTGCACTCTAGTTCTAAACCACTTCACTTATTGCATATGGACCTCTTTGGTCCAACTAATATAGAAAGTTTGAAGGGTAAATCATATTGTTTTGTTATTACTGATGATTACTCCAGGTTTACATGGACTTTCTTTTTAGCCAAGAAAAGTGAAACTGCCCTAAGTCTGATTAATTTCATTACCCAAATAGAGTAGAAGAATGGTAATGAGGTCAAAATTATTAGAAGTGACAATGGGGATGAGTTTAGAAATCAGTTGTTAGATGATTTTTGTGCCAAGAAAGGGATTACTAGGCAGTTTAGCATAGCTAGAACCCCACAGCAAAATGGGGTTGCTGAAAGGAATAATAGGACCCTTATTGAAGCAGCCAAAACCATGTTGGCTGATGCCCACTTTCCTATAGCCTTTTGGGCTGAAGCTGTTAACACAGCCTGTTATGTTCAAAATAGGGCATTGGTCAACAAAATACATAATAAGACACCTTATGAATTACTTTGGGGAAGGAAGCCAAATATTGGCTTTCTCAAGCCTTTTGGTTGTCATGTAGTTGTTTTAGAAACTAGTGAGGCCCTAGGTAAATTTGATTCAAAAGGTGATGAAGGCTACTTCATGGGTTATTCAGTGCAGAGCAAAGGATATAGGGTTTACATTAAAAAGGAAAAACGTATACTTGAAAAAGTACATGTTAGGTTTTTAGAAAGTAAACCTAGTGATCCTGAAAATGGTCCAAATTGGTTGTTTGACTTAGAACCTTTATCTAGAGCTTTAAATTATATTCCTGTTACTGATCCAGACATTGTGAAGGTAACTTCAAGTGTTTTGGAAAAGAGAATTGGTAATGTTTCAGGTATACAGGTTGCTAAGGAGGTTGGACCACCAGCAGTTGAATCATCTCCCACACAAGAATATGTTACACTTCCTATATGGACAGATGAGTATTATGCTACTGCTGCTGCTGCTAGAAAAGATAATGGTGGTTTTCAGATACCACCAAGTACAAACATGCATACTTCTTCAGGCGCTGACAAAGGGAAATCAAGCGCTGACAAGAGCAATTCAGACGCTGATGGATCAGACACTGACAACAATAGCTCAAGCACTGTTAGCCCAAACGCTGACAAGCAAGGTTCAGAGTTTGATGACACCTTTGCACATCTTTTCTCTTCCCATTTTGAACAGGGTGGACCTTCTAATGTCCATGAAGAGATTTCTGTTGATCAAGAAGAATCTGAAGAAGATATTGGCAACATGGAGCGTGAAATTGAGGACACCAGACTTTTTGAAGGAGGAGTTCTCACTTCCACAACAAAGGATCACCCCATGTCTCAGATCATTGGTGATGTTATGGCTCCAGTTCAGACAAGAAGATCCCATCAAGGTCTTGGTGGATTTATTGCCAATATACACAAGAAGGTTGATACCCCTCTTGTACAAGCATGTTTGTTTGCCTGTTTTCTGTCACAGGAAGAACCCAAGAAGATTTTTGATGCTCTCAAAGAACCAAGTTGGGTGGAAGCAATGCAGGATAAGCTTCACCAATTTGCTATACAGGATGTTTGGGAGCTGGTTGATTGTCCTAGATATGTGAGACCAATTGGGACAAGATGGGTTCTAAGGAACAAGAAAGATGAAAGAGGCATTGTGGTCAGAAACAAGGCACGTTTGGTAGCTCAGGGATATACACAAGAGGAAGGCAAAGATTATGAAGAAGTTTTTGCACCAGTTGCAAGAATTGAAGCTATCAGAATTTTCCTGGCTTATGCATCTTGCATGAACTTCACTGTTTATCAAATGGATGTGAAGAGTGCTTTCCTCTATGGCACAATTGTTGAGGAGGTATATGTCATGCAACCTCCTGGTTTTGAAGATCCTGAAAATCCAGACAAGGTTTATAGAGTGAAGAAAGCAATGTATGGACTTCATCAAGCCCCAAGAGCATGGTATGGTACATTGTCCACCTACTTGGTGGAAAATGGTTTCAAAAGGGGCACCATAGATCAGACACTATTTACAAAGAAGAAAGGAAAACATGTGTTGCTTGTGCAGGTCTATGTTGATGACATCATTTTTGGGTCTACTGATCCAAAAATGAGTGAGGAATTTTCCAAGCTCATGACAGATAAATTCAAGATGAGTGCAATGGGTGAGATGAACTTCTTTCTAGGTTTACAAGTTCAGCAGAAAGAAGATGGTATCTTCATCTCCCAAGACAAGTATGTAGCTGAAATCTTGAAGAAATATGGTTTTTCTCCACATGAAAAGGAGGCTTCCACTCCTATGGATAGACAACACCCTTTGGGAAAAATTGGAGCTGGAAAGGATGTGGATGTTAGGCACTATAGATCAATGATTGGATCATTGATGTATCTTACAGCCTCAAGACCTGACATCATGTTTGCTGTGTGTGCATGTGCACGCCATCAAGTGACTCCCAAAGAATGTCACCTTTTTGCTGTGAAGAGAATTTTTAGGTACCTAAGATGTTACCCAGATCTTGGATTATGGTACCCAAAAGATTCTCCATTGGATCTTATTGCATATTCAGACAGTGACTATGGTGGTGACAAGTTTGATAGGAAATCCACAACTGGTGGATGCCAATTTCTTGGGAGTAGATTGATATCTTGGCAATGCAAGAAACAAACAGTGGTGGCAAACTCTACAACTGAAGCAGAATATGTTGCAGCAGCTGCTTGTTGTGGACAAGTCTTATGGATTCAGAACCAGCTGTTGGATTATGGGTATAATTTTATGCATACCAAGATTTTTGTAGACAATAACAGTACTTTATGCATTATTAAAAATCCTGTACATCATTCTAAAACCAAACACATAGAAATTAGACATCATTTTATAAGAGATTGCTTTGAGAAAGGTTTAATACAACCAGATAGGGTAGATACAGAAGATAATGTGGCTGATTTATTAACTAAACCTTTTGATGCTGGAAGATTTCAATATTTGGTAACAAATATTGGAATGGTTAATCTCACTTAATATGTGTTTTGGAACACTTTTTGTAAAAGTATGTACAGGATAATGCATTGTTATTGGTCTTTGTGATGATTTAGATTTTCCACTTTATTTTGCTAACACTGACAAAGGTAGATGTAACGCTGTCAAGTGTTATTTTGCCGTTGTTAGAGATATTATTGTCTAACGCTGACAAGAGTTCCTTCAATGCTGATAAGTGTTGTCGGGACGCTGTCAGCAACAAATGTTAGTTTTGTGGTTTTCATCTAAATGTGCAGGTAGGTGGTAGCTTTATACCATTGGATACAGAGTTGCTTATGGATCTTTGAAGAGCTATTTGGACATGTTTTGTTTATGGATGATGGTTGGAATATTTATATTCCTATCTTGACATAAATTTTTAATGTTCATATATATTTTGAGAACTCATGTATCATAGTTTAAGGGGAGGTTTAAGGAACCTTTAGGACTCTTGGGTATTCTTAGAATACTCTTATCACAATTCTAGATTGTGTCCACAGGTGAGTATGGGTTAGTTTTACTAAACCATGAGGCACTGTAGCATGTATAGTATATCAACTTTGCATGCTGCCAAGACATTTTTGGCCTAGAATTGGTTGTGGTCTGTTGGGAGGCTTGGGAATCATTTTGATATGGGTTTTACCTGGGAGTAACAAGGATTTTATGAGGTAACTTGGTTGTTAAGAATTTTGGTTAGCAAGGGACACTAGAGGACTGTTATGTCTATCTTGCTTATGCAAGTGTGCATAACTGGACAGTGCTTGCCGCCCTATGATAATTATCAGCTTTTGGTTATCTTCTCTAGGATAAATTACTTGTTAAGGTCATTTTTCACTTTTTAAAACAATTTTATTTTTGGACGCTGACAAGATTTTTCCAAGCGTTGTTGTGACCAAAATGGACGCTGACATGGCTTTAAGCGAACGTTGACAAGATTATAGCCGTTGGGCGTTGATGGGTTATATTTGACCGTTGACAAACAATGGGACCTACCCAGTTGTTACTTTTTGACATATTTTCAAGCCGTAATTTTAGGAGTTGTTACTTTCATTAAATGCATGAGATAACTTATAAACTTTTTCAATATTGTCATGATTGATTTTTGAAAATCTTTGCCTATTTTTGGGCCAATCACGTGCATTCATCCACTCCTATAAAATTGGCTCCTATTTTAAACAGGGTATCTATAATTCTTGTCTAACACTTTTCTCTTATCAACCTTCATCTTTTATACTTCAACTTAACAGCTTTCATCAATGGCACCACGATTTAACTCAGCAGAATTGGATTTGGGGTTCAAGTCTCAACACAACATGATTGCTTATCTTGTTGCTGATAATACTTTGTTCCCTCAATACACACAGATGGTGGAGTATTTGAATGCATCCCCATTAAGGTATGCTCTTTCTCATGTACCACTCATTCCAGTCACACACATTAAACAGTTTTGGAACACTGTTAGTTCCTCAACAGTTAATGGAGTGACCACATTGACTTCTATTGTACATGGGAGACCTTGGGTGGTTACTGAGGCCTTGGTACACCAGGCCTTGCATCTTAATGATGCTGATGGTATAACCATTCTTCCCATATCTGAAATAGAACAAGGGCTTAGGGCTTTGGGATACCCTATTCCTGATGAAGGTACTCTTAATAAGTACCATAAGCAGGAATTTCCCCCAGCCTGGAAGTACCTAATTCACATTCTCCTTCAATGTTTGAGTCCCAAATGTACTGCACACAATGAGATCAATAGATCCATTGCAACTACTATTGTGTGTATTGCAACAGGGCAAAATTATAACTGGTCTAAAATGATTTTTGAAGGAATGTGTAAAAACAAGGGGACAAAAATGACTTTAGCTTATCCCCGTTTTCTGCAAATGGTTTTTGATGCTCAAAGATATTGTTCAAGGGATCACAATGATTTTTATAAGATTCCTGAACAAAAGAAGGCTATTTTTACCAAGATGAATTCACCACCTCATAGAGACCTACCTTTAACCCCAGCCATGCTTGCTGTTATTGCAGCAGCACAACCCCAACCAGACCCCCAACCTCATATTGACCCTCACCCACAACTTGAACCTATCCCTGAACCTTTACCCTCACCTGACCAAATGCAAATAGACCAAAATCCCTTCGACGCTGACACATCTAATGTGGGCGTTGATGTGCCTATTTCCAACGTTGACACCCAACCAGCACAATCCCAAACACCCCTTAACCAACCCACATCTACACCTTCTTCTACACCATCTTCCACACCACCTGAATATAGGTTGATTAAACGCCAAAGGACTGCTGGAGTGTTCTCCTCTGGTGGTCCTAGCCATGAAGCAGAGAGAACCACCACCACAAGTGTGGCTGGTGACCTGGATGAGGCTGGGACTATTGGTTCTGGCTTAGAAGCTGGCCAAGGCAGTCCCACCATAATTAAGTCCTCATCCATGCCCAATGAACCTGACTTGGGAGGTCAAATCCCCATTTTGGAAGAGGGCAGACTGGAACCAATGACGCTTTTAGAATTGACGGCTGTCTGCATTCGCTTGCAAAAGCAAAATGCAGACTTAGTACAAATTGTCAGTAACCAAGGCCTTGAACTCAAAGAATTGAGGGAGAGGATTGTTGTTTTGGAGAGTGCTCATTCAAGGGGAGGTATGGAGGAGTCTTCCAAAGGGGAGGAAGATCAAAGAAATCTGAGTGATAAGAGCAGTCAAGATGGACAATCATTGGATGTTGCTGAAGCTCTTACTACTTTGAAGGAACAAACAGGTTTTGATACGTCCTTGATCTCTCCAACCAATTTAAATTTATCATTTACAGATATGTTGAGAGAGGTTACACAAGGCGCTGAGGGAAAATATTTGAGCGTTGATAAGACAAGTTTGGACGCTGACAGAAGTATTTTGGGCGCTGATAGAGGAAATTTGGGCGTTGACAGATCTGCATATGGAGGTGATGTATTCCAGTCATCATCTATCATCAAAGATGTTCCTACTCAGGTATTATCATCTACCCTACCAACAATTGAACCAACAGATAAGGGTAAGGGTAAGTTGGTAGAAGAAATTGTTCCAAAGAATGCAGCTCAGGTTGAATTTGATAGAAGATTGGCTGAGCAAATGATGGAACAAGGTGAAAAGGAAAAGTCACCATTTGTTGTGACTTCTGAAGAAGAAAGTGATGAAGCTAGCTCAGATTCAAGTGTGATGATTGTTGAACCAGAAAGACTTGAGTATGGTGATGAGCTTGCTAGGGAAAAGCTGAGAGATTTGAAGTTGCAAATTGATTTTGATATGCCAGAAGTAGTTCAGATGTACAATTCTTGGGAAGAAAGCTGTATGGATAATCCAGACTTGACCATTTCAGATCAGATATGGGGTTTGGAAATTCTTCTTAGAGTTCAGAAGGATTGTAAGGTGATGTTGAAGTACAAGGCAAGCAACATTCTCTCTGAATTGAAAAGGGATAGAAGGAAGCTCTACTTTATGTTGCTCAAATGTCCTGGAGTTGGATGGACACATCAGAAGCTGAAGGCTTTGACATTTGATGAGTTGGAACATAGGGCTTATCCTATTTGGGTGAAAGTGCAGGAAGAAAACACTTTCAGACTTCTTTCAGATGAAAGAAAGGAGCAACTTGCAGAAGAGATGGCAATCAAGAAAGCTATGATAGTTCCTAGACCAGTAAAGAAGGGATTTATTCTTGAGTTTCCAAAAGATATGAATCAACTATATCCAAGTGAAGCAATCATTAGAAAGAGCCTCAAGCTCTCCCCATTAGAAGCTTCAGATATGGTGCATGTGTTACCACTAGATTCCAGGAATCCAATTGTAAGTTATGAGGAAGATGAATGTGGATTCTGGAAAATTGGAAGATTTGGCAAGGAGGTACACACTTTTACCACTCTCATATCTTTATTTGCAAGTTGTGACAGAGAAGACTTGGTGGACCTTTGGAGGTTGCTAGAGACCAAGTATGAGGCTGAAGCACCAACTTCAGCCAATGGAATAAAACTTTGACCACATTCAAAAGAATGTGTGGGACAAAAGAAGAAGATCCTGAAATATGGAAGGATCTTGAAGATGACCTCAGTGGTCTTCAATGGAGGTTATATTCAGCTGCTGGTGTATACCATTTGAGTTCTACAAAGTTTGCTGAGTATTTACTTGTAGATGCTCAGTATTTCATATCCAAGGCTGTTTTGGAGAAGATGAAGGACACCCAGTTGGAGATAGACTATACATGTGACGTGGCAAAGAATTTGATCAGATTTATTTATTACCAATATGATAAGGTTTGTCAGACTTCTCCAAGTTCTTAATGTTTATTCAGAAACTTGATCATAAGAGTGGATATCAAGTTTAGGGGAGGATTGTTGGGAATAAATTTAGGCCAGAACACTTGAACGCTGACAAGAACAACTTAAGCGTTGACAAGAGCAAAGTGAGCGCTGACAGCATAAGCGTTGACAAGTTAAAGTCAAGCGTTGACAGATTGAAGACAAGCACTGATGGAAGATGTGAGCTACACGTTTATTATATTCTAGATTACTTCTAGTAAGGATAGAGACGACAATGTATTTTCTATGTTTATCTTTACCTAGAATAGTTGATTTGTAGCTTATTGTACAAGACTTCTTGTTCTATAAAAGAAGATCTTTTAGGTTAAAGTTAATATCAGTTTTCATAAGTATTCGCAAGTTAAACCTTTCATTGTAATCAACAAGATTATTCTAATACAAGTGAAAGTTTGTTTAACATCTTTGTGTTTTAGATCAAGTGTTAATTCCGCATAACACTTTGTTACTTTACTCATAAGCAAAGGTTTCTCTACGTGTAGTACTTGATCTAATCTCGTATACACAAAGCTTAATCGATCTATGTTTGGGATCAACATTATACGTTCTTTTTCCTAAAAGACGTATTTTACTCAACATCAGTGGCACTCCTCTCCAACCTCCGATCACTAAAATCCAAAATGCACGATCGAGTCTAGAGCCATTTGAGATCATCAAATATCTAATTAGGACACACTTTCATAATTCCTTGCATCTTCACACACTGTGAATAGTAAGAAAGATCTTAAGAGTCCTACGCAAAATCTTCATGATCTTGCCTGAACATCCGAGTAATACGAAAGTATTTACAATAAAGATGGAAATCCTTCTTGAGTGAATATCAAAAAGCTCATGGTAGGTGACTTGTGCGATTCTTTATGTATCAAACTTGTGATAACTAGATAGCAATAGTGGTTTAATTCTTAACTGAACTTAAACACGTTTCAGACTTCTACGCAATATCTCAGTGATCTTGCTAGAACACTCAGAGTGATACCTTAGTGTTCACAGTGATGAGTGGAAATCCTTCTAGTGTTAACCTCAAACAGCACTTGGTAGGTAACTTGCAAGATTATATATGAATCGCGCTCGTGACAACTGGAAAGCAACGATGGTGCGATTCATTAATGAATCAAACTTGTTCTAGGAATCGGAATTGACGCCTTCAATCATTCGGATAATTTTATCTAAATGATTCACTCTTTACGTTCGAAGTCATCTTTGGACGGTCGAATAAAGAGAACGCGTTTACCCGCGAAATCTTGTCAAGGAGATTTTTAATTAAATCTACCTGCCAAAAGTACGACATTTTATATCGTCCAACGATCTTCACCGACCGAGGTAAAATGCTACCGAATTAGAATGAAATTTTCAAAGCCATTTCGTTCGTGTCTGCTTATGTTGCGGCATTTGAAGACGGTGGCGTTGCGGAATCCGAGAAGAAGTCGTCCCCGCATGCTTATACTTTATGCACTTAATACATCATCTAATTCAAGAAAGCCTAAAAGTTAAGTCTTCCGCTGTATCAAACTCTGAAGCTTTCAAGAATTACAAAGGTATAAGTATGTGGGACATGAAGTCACGAAGAGGCGAAGATCACAAGTGAAGGATGTACAAGATCAAGGCAAGAGATTAATGCTAAAGATTGATATCAAAGATCACATCAACATGCTCACCAGAAAAGAAAAAGAAAAGAAAGACGAAGACTACGAGCTCAAGACAAGCATAGTATGCTAGGTGTATTTTATTATTGTGACTTGGGTAACGCCCTTGTTTGGAGTGACCTCCCTTAGGGGGAGATTGTTAGAAATACGTTTTTACGTATTTAGGAAGATTCGGTCACTCCGACAATATATTAAGTAGTAGCTCGTAGTCTAGATATCTTTATATATATCAACCAAGGAAAAGCCCGGTCCATGCTTGTATGGTCGACCCAATTGTAAGCCCAAGCCCATCTTATGGGCTTGGTATATAAACCCTCTCCTTAGATGGAGAGAGTGGTGGTTTTGTCATACATTACACATAGTAAAAGTGTGTTTTCTTACTTTCTCTCTCTAGTGTGTGTGTGAAATCTACCATCTTTCTATCTCTTTCTCTCTCTGAACATAAGCAAGATTTACAATATCCTACACTATTAGTTGCTTATCTGCAGGTTTTGAGCTTTGTATCACCCAAATCTAACTTTTGGCTATAAAATCTTTATTACTTGTTGTTTTGGACTAATATTTTGAGGATACCTAGAGTATAAGCTATACTAGGGGTTAACAAGTGCTAAATATAAGTTTATGTAACCTGACTAAGAGATATAGGGTTTTGAATTTGGATATGTGGTCAACTAGTTAAACAAAAAGGAGTTGTGTTCATCAGTAAGCAGCTTAGGGTTTTAACTAGATCTAATCATTGAACCAGTGTCTGGAATGAGTTGCTTTGTGTTTCTTTAAGTTTTATTGAGATTGTGTAAGCTTTTGGTACAATCTAGTGGGCTTATTCTAGCTTAAACGGCTTATTTCATCATTCACTATTCATTTATCATATCTGTGTCATATCTGGGGACTGTTTGAATTAACTGTATCATTTGACTGGATAAATTTGTGTTTAATTTCTTGATTTTGACTCCTTAAAACCCACTGGTTGTAAGGGTGTCCTTTTTGTCCATTGAATCCAAGTAGAACTTTCTAAATCATCAAGTCAAATAGTCAAAGCAGTGGGAACCCTTTCCCACTGCTACTAGCCACTGCTAGTGTTAATCTTGGCTTAGCTTATCAATAACCTATTCTATCTTATTAAAACGTGCAACAACTTTAATTTGGTAATCACTCTTCCTCATTTGAACCATTTGTTCATTCTAGAGCTTTTGGGTTGTTGACTTTAGGGATTGACTAGAAAACCAACTTATTTGACTTTTACATAAGTGCTTATTGACTTATTCAGCTTATTTGGCTTTTCTTAATGGATTTTTCGTGATTGATTTGTCTTAATTTAGTCATTTAGAGTCTTTTGCAAGTTGAATCAAGTTCTGAGGTGGTCTAAAACTATAAGTCGACTATTTTGTCGTTTAGTGAATTTGTACTTGGCTTATTTCTGGCTTATTGGTTGAGCTTTTTCAAAATTTCTTTTTATAGATCTCTTAAGCATCCCAAAAAAGGTTGTGTGTCAAGTTAGAGCTTATGGCATTGGCTTATAGCTTAATGGGCCAAAAAGCCCATTAAGAATAAGTTGTTGACTTATTAAGCTGTGATAAGCACATTTTCAGATTTTGGGCCTTTAGACTTTTGTGCTTAAAATTGAATTTTGAATCGGACTGGTGATTTTCAGCTTATTTGGTTGAGTTTGATTTTATTGGTCCAAAAAGCCCATTAAGGTGGTCTGTTTTTTTTTTAGCCCATTTGGGGGCCCAATAGGGGTATTTTGGTAATTTAACTTTCATTTTCTGTTTATTTAGGTTAAAATAAACTAGTTTGAAAGTTTTTAGAAATTTTTATAATTTTTGGGATTTTTAATATTATTTTATTATTAAATTTTTTTAGGATTTTTGCAACTTTTACATTTTTACTAGGTCATATACATTAAGTTAGGATTTTTAAAACTCTTAGATTATTTTTCTCATCATTTTTTTTAATTTTTAAGATTATTTTAAGATTTTAATAGTTTTTAATCACTTAAAAAGTGTTTTAATTGGTTTTAAATTTCATAAAAATAGTTTTTAGTTCACTTAAGTCATTTTAGAGTTTTAAAAATTTAAAACTCTTTATTTGGGCTTTTTACTAATTATTTGGATTTTTAGCGCTTTAATTAGCATTTAAAAATTAATATTTAATTAATTAAAAGGTTTGAAAAAGTTTTGATCATTTGTAAACACTTATTATATTTTTAGCTATTTTTGATAATTTTTTTGAATTTTTTGAATTAATATTTATTTTGTCACTTTTTACGGGTTTTTTCGTTTTATCGTCGTAGTGTAATTTTAACATATCCGTCATTTCCATTTCCCTTCTTTTTCTTTCTTCTATATTAATCCAAAATCATTACGAATTATTCACACACAAATACCTTCTTGGGAAACAAACTTATTTGGGTCATTAACACTTGATTTTCCTAAATCACTTGTTTAATACTTACCGCATTTACGCCTTTTTCCTAAAGGGTGTAATTTACCACAATCATTTTGATGCTACTGCCGGGGAGGTATGTCGTGATTAATTTGTTCATTTTCTTTTTAATATCTAACCATAAATCGTATTTGTATTAGTAGAACTCTACTAATACGTATTATCGGTTTTTTTTTCATTTTTCTTGTGAAATATTATTACTGTATTGTATAAGTATCACAACAAATTCAAAATATCTCCAAAAGTGTGGAAACACAACCTTAATTGGGATTTGATATCCTAATTATTGTATTCGAATCTCAAACAAAAAGAAAAATTCAAAAATAGGTAAATACTTTCGTGAAGCTCGATTTTGAAAAATACGAACTATAAGGTGAATAGATAGGCAACGTGCTATAAAAGGCCGTTAAAGGGAAGATAGGTACTTAAGTGCTTCGCGCCACCTCATTCTCCCGTTCACTTGTGAGTATTTGAGATTGAAGGCTAATCGAGGGTTTTGCCGCCCAAAGTATTATTATGTATCATATATATTTGCTTGGTTTCATTATGATTAAACCCTCTTGAACAATTTGGTTTTCACCAAGGTTCTAAAGTCAATCGAAGGCGTTCAGTCCACGTGATTGTTTTCATTCTTTTGATGCTTCTTTAATCAAGAGTCTGATTCGATGAGAGACTTGGTAGATTGTTGTCTACGAATACACCCAAAATCCAAAAAAAATTAAAAACAATAAAATACACAAAAAAATTGAAAATTCGCAAAACACCCAAAAGAATATTCTTTTCTTACCTCCACGTTCTACGTCACGTTTATGAAAACTCTTAATCAAGCAAAACGAGCTCTCAAACGTCGTCAAAATCAAAGAAATTTGATTGAAGAAGAAACTCCAATTGTCGAACCCGTTGTAGAACCAATAGTCACTATGGCTAATCGTACTATGATGGAGTTGCTTCAAGCACCCACCAAGGGTTTTGGAAAAGCTATTGTGATTCCCGCCATCCTTGCGGAGAATTTCGATATTAAGACGGGTTTAATGTCGATGCTACAAGCAAACAAGTTTCGAGGTCATGAAAAAGACAACCCGCATTATCACATACGTAATTTCAATCATCTCACCGCAACAAACAAGTTTAAGGATGTTCCACATGACGCCATTAAGATGATGTTGTTTCCGTACTGGTTAGATGGACCCGCAAAAATTTGGCTCGAGAAAGAACCGCCAAATTCGATTTTGACATGGGGTGATCTCGTCTCTAAGTTTGTGAACCAATTTTTTCCACCATCTAAGACAACACATTCAAAAAATAAGATTTCAAGGTTTACACAACTTAATAATGAGAGGTTTTCAATGGCATGGGAAGGATATAAAGAAATGTTACATGAATGTCCTCACCATGATTTTTCGGGATTGCATCAAATCGATACTTTTTATAATGGGCTAAACGATCATGAACGAGATTATTTGAATACCGTCGCGGGTGGTAATTTTTTATGCAAAACGACCGATGAGGCTTTAAAGATTATCGAGAATAGATCTAAGGTTTATAACCCTCGTAACACACCGAGTGTTGCCAATACGGGTTCATCGTCACCGTCATCGTCTCGTAACAAGAATGCATTACATGATGAAGCTAATGAGGAAAATCAGTTTTTCGATATATTTTTTATGCTTATGACACATTGGAAAGCACAAGATGCTTTGAATTCCACATCGGTTAAAGCGATTGAAAAGAGTTGTATATCTTGTGGTGGAGCTCATGATTTTTCTGAGTGCATTACCGCCGGTGGTAACACTTCGAGTGCTTACGTAGCAACGGGAACTTACAACCAAAACGGACAAGGTTCCCCCGCCCAAATCAAGCTCCCCAAAATCAAAATGTTAACAACTATCGAAACAACAATAAAAATGGTGGTTACTAAAGCAATCAACGGAACTACAACAAGGGTAATTACCAGAGTGGGAATGTGCAAGTTCAAAATCAAAACCAAAACCGTGATTTTCAAAACACTACACAAGGTTTTCAAAATGCTCATACTAAAAATCTTAATGGAGAATTTTTGGACTATGCAAAAGCAAACGATGCTAAGTTTGATAACATGCAACCGGAGATGATTAGCTTAAAATCTGAGTTGAAAAACGAGCTTAAAAACGAACTTGCTAATGAATTGAAAACTCATGCTAATATATTGGAAGGAAACGTTCAACGTCTTCAACAAAATCAACAAAAGATGGAACAAGGTCAACATGAGATTAAGAAAGAGTTGTTAAAAGCGGATATAAGGCAATCAAAATTTGAAGATCGAATGGCTAAAATGTTTGAAGCAATCATGTGTAACCCTCTTCCTCGGGTGGTCTTCCTAGTGATACCATTGCAAACCCAAAGGGATAAATGAAGGTTATTACTAATCGTAGTGGTACAATTTTCAAGGAACCATTCTCTCGTCCTAGTACTTTTATGGAGAAGGAAATCGAGAAAGAGCCCGGGGTGATGGTTGAAAAGGAGCATATCACAAGCCCACGAAGTACCGCTCATACCACACCTGCGGTTGAACCAATACCAATTATGGAACCCGAGATTCCAAGGCTGTTGCCTATGCCCCAACCCACACCATCCTTACCTTACCCATCAAGACGAAACAAAGAGAAAATACAAGAACATAACAAACAACAAATTGAGCTTTTTATAAAAATGTTTCAACAAGTGCATTTTAATGTGAGTTTTGCCGACGCGTTGTTATACATGCCTCGTTTCGCTTCCACTTTTAAAGGTATGATGAACGATAAGGAAAAGCTTTCAAAGCTATCTAATTGTTCTTCGGTTTATCTTAATCGAATACCGGAAAAAGTTGGTGACCCCAAGAAGTTTCTTATTCCTTGTGATATACAAGATATGAAAGAATGCCTCGCCTTGGCCGATCTTGGTGCAAGCATTAATTTGATGCCATTTTACATTTGGAAATCGCTATCGCTTCCGGCTCTTACTCCTTCGAACATGTCTATCGAGATGGCCGATCATTCTACGATTTTAGCATGTGGAGTAGCCGAGGATGTTTTCGTGAAAGTGGGGAAGTTTTACTATCTCGTTAATTTTATAGTAGTTGACATCCCCGCGGATCCTCAAGTTCCTCTAAATTTAGGACGTCCATTTTTAGACACCTCGAGATCGCTTATCGACGTTCATGCAAGAACTATTACTTTGAGATTTAACGAAGAGGAACTTGTTATAAACGCTACTCAAAACTCGACACCTTCTCATGTTTATGCAATCACTACCATCAACCATATTGACTTAGTCGATGTGGTTTGTGATGATTTTTCACAAGAAGTGTTAGGTTTTTCCGATAGTTCGTCAAGTGGCAATCCCACTATTTTGGATCCGATTCTTGCTAATTTTACACTGAAACTCACTCCATTCCAAAGAGGCGATTTTAGTTCAAATGAAATCGACAATGAAGATGAGGTGATTATTGGTAATGAAACTCTTATTCCACCATTTCTTCTGCCGATGGAAGTTATGAGTGTTGAACAAAAATCTTCAATCGAGGAACCGCCAATCCTTGAATTGAAAGATCTTCCATCTCACTTTGAATACGCATTCTTGGAAGGTGATGACAAGTTGCCGGTTATTATTGCATAAGATCTTGCTAATGATGAAAAAGCCGCACTTTTGAAAGCTCTTAAAGTTCATAAAGGGGCTATTGCGTGGAAAATTTCTGACATTAATGGTATTGACCCAAAATTTTGTACTCACAAGAATTTAATGGAGGAGGACGACAAACCTGCAATTCAAAGTCAAATAAGGGTAAACCCCAAAATTCACGATGTCATAAAAAAGGAAGTCTTAAAACCTCTTGACGCGGGAATGATTTATTCTATCTCCGTTAGCCCATGGGTGAGCCCAATTAATTGTGTCCCTAAGAAGGGAGGAATGACTGTTGTACCCAATGAAAACAAAGATTTAGTTCCCACTCGTGTTGTAACCGGTTGGAGGGTGTGTATTGACCACCGAAAGTTAAATGACGCCACTCGTAAAGACCACTTTCCCCTGCCCTTCATGGATCAAATGTTGGAGCGACTTGCGGGAAATGAATTCTATTGTTTTTAGATGGTTTTTCCGGTTACTTTCAAATCTCTATAGACCCTCGTGATCAAGAGAAAACTAAGTTTAAGTATCCTTATGGAACGTTTGCTTATTGTAGAATGCCTTTTGGACTTTTCAATGCACCGGGAACGTTTCAATGGTGTATGATGGCTATTTTTCATGATATGATCGAGAAATCGATGGAAGTGTTCATGGATGACTTTTCGGTGTTTGGTGATTCGTTCACATCGTGTTTATCTAATCTCGAGAAAATGTTAAAACGTTGTGAAGAAACCAACCTTGTGCTGAATTGGGAAAAATGTCATTTTATGTGTAAACAATGAATCGTCTTAGGGCACAAGGTCTTGAAAGCGGGAATTGAGGTCGATAAAGCTAAGATAGACGTCATCGCTAAGTTACCTCATCCCAAAACCGTTAAGGGAGTTAGGAATTTCCTAGGCCACGCGGGCTTTTATCTTCGTTTCATCGAAGACTTTTCGAAAATCTCTCGACCTATGACACACCTTCTCGAGAAGGATGCTCCTTTTAACTTCAATAAGGATTGTGTTAGAGATTTCGAAACTCTTAAAAAGAAACTGTAAAATCCATGATTTTACCATGATTTTATGTAATGAAATTTCACCATTTAATCTTAGAACACAAACTCATGTATTATATTTCTATAAGTCATGTGTGAACTTGTCCAATGTGCACATATATTTTACATACATACTTGTTGTAATAAGTTTGACTATGTAAACTATGTACATAAAACAAGTAGTATAAATGCATAACAAACATATGATTAAACAACACTTAACAAAAATTGGAAAAATATGCTACACCATGGGTATGTGGCCGTATATGTGTGTATGCATATTATAGGCATGCCTAAACTTTCTTGAGCTAGCCCAAGGTTATGTATTATTTATGTTCTAGCCCAACACAAGCCCACACACGCCCACCCTCTCCTTTGGATAGCCTTACACGACACACACATGCATATGTGAAAGAAGAAGGGTTGTCTTGGAAAGGGAAGAGCCTACACTTGGCACAAGTGTTCTTAACAAGGCAATCATGCCTTTTGCATTCTCTTTCCTTCTCTCATCTTTAAGCCGAAACACACACATTCCCATCTCTCATACATGCAACCACACTTCTCTCTTCATCTCTCTCTCTCTCTCTCTCTCTCTCTCTCTCTCTCTCTCTCTCAATATTTCGGCTATAAGCCACAAAACTCCAAAGTTTATTCATTAAATCAACTAAATCCTTGTCCCATCTTGATTACAAATCATTTGGTAGCATCATTTCTCTTGGAACCACTATAAACAAGCCCTAGCCGAATCATTATAGGCCACGGCTTGATTTATACATAGGGTTTTCTCCATCTTCAAGATTAGATCTCTAATCTCTTGGTTCATCTAGATCCTCCTTAGTAACTTTTTAGCAAGAAACGTATACACATCATGTTCTTCCATTTCTTCATGCATGCATCATCATACATCTATAACCACAAGTATATAAAATGTTAAAAATCAAGATTTATAAAGCCATGACCATTATAGGTCACGACATATTTATAAAGTCATGCTCATGAATTAAAATCTTTTAATAAGAAACCTATAACTTGTATCCTATGTCTAAACTTGATTTGAAAACCATATGAGACGTTTTGTAAATCTAAATGTGACATGAGTTACAAATTTTGTTTTATGGGACTATGGTTAAACCAATAGTCATAGATCTCATAAAATCAATGTGTGTAACCCAAAAATCTTGAAGACCATGACCTTAAAGGTCACGACATACATGGTTAGTATATATAGGATTTATGTGTTAAGTTTGGATGATGGAATATGAAATGTTACATGTTAAATGGACTATTAAAAATCATCAAAGTAACTTATGTGAATATATGTAGCCGTGGGTTACATATGACCCTAAATGAGTTAGATGTACATGCATGTTATAATACAACTTAGATTTAGTAATAAGTGTTAACTTAACATGATAAACATGAAATAAGCTTATAGATCTTATGGGAATATTGGGAGAAAACAATATAGCCGTGGGCTATATATTGTCTTCTTGGAATAATAGTAGCCTTGGGAACATGCATATAACCTAGATAATCATGATTGTATTTTTGTAAATATTTACAAGACTTAAAAACTAGCTAAAGTGTTCATCTTGGAAATACCAAGATCTAAAAATATAGCCGTGAGCTATATATGTGTGTACATGGATCTATGTTTGATTTTAGGTCTAGACATAGTTTAGATCTTATTTTGGACTTGTGACTTATTTTCTTGATGTGTACATAGTTAGATCTATCTTTTAACACTTATAAATTACATGCAACATTAAAAGGAGACTTTACTTATCTTAATAAGCTATAACTAATATTTGCCGTGGGATATAAGCTTCTATTAGGGCTTATGGCTTACTTGTAACCTTATAAGACACCTAGATCAAATTTGGGTAAAATACATAAAACAAATTATAAGTTTTATTCATCTATTTAGATTTAAACTAAATATAAATAAGCTCATAATAAGCTTATAAGAATTTCCTCAGCAAAAACATACATAAAATATAAAGTAATGTTAATGGACTAATTAAGTCCATGAAATGTTAATCTAAAACTTAATGGACCCAATAAGACCATTTGATAAATCTTAGTAACTTAAATGGACTTAAGATTACAACTTAGGCCCATTTAACTAATTAAAGGACTTGAATGTGTATTAAGCCCAATAAATGATTTAAAGGCCCATTTAAATAAATTAATGAGCCCATATAAAGTTTGAATGTTAAAATAAAAGTTTTTATAATAAAATATAACTTATAAAAACTTTTTGGATGGAAATAAAAATTAATGAAACTTAAGGACTAAAACCGTAACTTATGAAACTTGTTTTGATATACTAGTAAACACAAGGACTGAAAATGTAAATATCCAAAAGTCTAGGGTTTAATAAATACTATCCGTGGTAAATTAAACCCTAGGGACCATTTTGGGAAGTTTCTAAAATTTATTTTGACATTTTATAACCCTAAGGACCTTTCTTGTAAATAACTTAAAGAAGCCCTAGGGGCTGTTTTTGTAATTTTAGTAAAAGTTACAAAACCTAGATATAACTAGGGGA
The DNA here is from genome assembly GCA_025667525.1 of Glebionis coronaria. NCBI lineage: Eukaryota > Viridiplantae > Streptophyta > Magnoliopsida > Asterales > Asteraceae > Glebionis > Glebionis coronaria. Next base: position 154,509,959 of record CM046880.1, read on the forward strand.
CTAAATCTGCCATAAGCCGAAACTTAAACAAGCCCTAGGTACTAAATATGTAAACTCCAAAAGTTATATTATTTAAAAATATAGAGGGACTAGTTTTGCCATAGTCCGAAACATTAACAAGCCCTAATCCTAAAACCTATTTTAGTTATAATAAAACATAATTAAAATACTTAGACCATAAGAATTAAGGTATAAATTTTTTTAGGTTAAATTATTTTATATTAAAATAGTTTATGAAATTTTTTTAAGTTAAATAAAATAATATATCTTATTTTTTTATATATAATAAAATGTTTATATTTTCTTTAGGAAATAATTGTATAAACAACTATGAATATGTATTACAATGAATATGTATTACTCATAGATAAACTTATATACTTTTAGAAAATAAAATTTATGTGGACGTTGGATAAATTGAATGTTAATATTTAAATAGAACATCTTACGTCCTACTTAAAATATGAAACTTAATATTAAAAGTTCAAATGAATGTGTATAATACATAAACTACGAACATGAACAAATATTAAGTAAAATCTTTATGTTTGCCTAATAATGAAATTTAATAGTAAATGAGTGATTATAATACTTGAACAGAGAACGTAAATTAATATTTTAAGTAAGACATTATATGTCTACTTAAATAAGAAACTTAATTGTAAGTTGAATGATTATACATGTATGCTAACTGATATTAATAGCTAAACATTTTATGTTTACTTAGAAATGAAACTGATATAGATAAATTAAATGAATATTGATGATACTTGAACTACGGTTATTTAGATAAATACCGTAGCATAAATGAACTGACTAAAATCTGTATAAGCATACATATATGTTCTTTGTACTATCTATTAAGACTGTACTATCTGATTAGGCATAACTTTGGCGTGAGCTTTAACTGGATATTAATATTAAACAGCTATTGCCTACTCCCAGGTGAGTTTACAACCCCATATAAACTTTTGATAAAACTTACCCCTTTGGGAAAGAAAATATGCAAACACATAATGGACACAACTGGATTGTATAAACTTGAGTATGATTGATTATTATTGAAACTATTAAATTTTTGTAAATTGCCCGAATGTTATAAATAGATCTATTAGGGATTGACCATCCCCGTCTGGGTGAGTCATGCTCACTGTGCCTTGGCCGGGACAACAGACGTATACCACGTTGGAACTGGAATGGGTGTCTTTTTGTAAGACACTACGTCCTCATCTATTGAGGACTACGCAGGTTAAGATTCAGTTTCTAGTAATAAACAAACGTTATCTACATTTTAGTGAGAATGCTTTGTGCATTGTCACTTCTATGCTTAATGTATGTCCAAACTAATTAATTGTTAAAATCTGTAAGTTCACCAACTTTATGTTGACCCCCTTTAGTATGTTTTGCACAAGAAAATGAAGTTAGTACGTGGTGTGTGCATGGTCTCCAGCATCTTAGTAATCTGCATTGTAGGACTCGTCAGGGGTTCTATTTGGGAACCTCAAACAATCACTCTTCACCATGTTTAAGACAATTTTTTATTTATTTGTTTAAATAAACATGTAATCTGATTTGACTAACTTTTTATCTTATGTTCTATGGACTATATGCTATCGATCAACCCTAGTGACATCTCCGTGGATATTTCCGCATAATTTAACCCTACCCGGTGTGTCATAGAGAATGGTATAAGAGCATTAGTTATAGAGAACCAGATATAAATTTTAAATAAAATAAAAATAAAATGATTTTTCTTTTATTTAAAACTGGACTATAACTTACAAAAATCTTTTGGGATTTTATTATGGGACCGTAATAGTTAAGCATATAGATCTTAGGGCATTTTATGGTATGTGAACTAGTTGTATATATATATATTTACTAAACTTAATTATTAATACTGCTTAGTGAGATATTGCTATGAAAAATGTTAGACGTGCTAAACTTGAAAATTTTACACAACATAGTAAAATACTGAAATGAGAATATGGGTAGTATTAAACCAAACCTTGCACTTACAAAATTGATAAATGAACTACTTAAATTATAATACATATATATATATATATATATATATATAAGGTAACTCAAATACAACAAAGATACCCTAAATAGGCATAAATTGTTTAAAAGGGAGATATTTCCAAAAGCATGTAATCTAAAATAATATTGTTCTTTGTTTGTAAGCTTATACTCAATTCAAACTTAAAATAATACTATTTCAGAGCATCATGACTCCGCCTACTGCATCCTCGACTCTTCTACCCGTAGTAGCTCCTACTCTAGTTGTTTGTTCATCCCCACGATCGACACAGTGTGGATGGTTGTCAGCCTCGGATTCAGAAGATGACCCAGCCACCGAAGCTGTACTCCTAGAGGACCGTTTTTCTATCTCAGCATCAGCCACCCTGGCCCCAACCTCTATGGAGGAGTACCGGGTCCCTCCTAGCATACCATCTTCCATGCCTCCATCCTTATCATCAGGCTATTTCTCCGGGCCCGCACCAGTCTCCACTTATGAGACCGGGGAAGGCTCCGGGGCGAGACGTGTCGATTCTGTCCAGGCCCAGATCTCCGCACTGGCTGCACGCCAGAAGCGGGAGATATCCGATCTCCGCAGCCAGTTACAGTCAGTCAAAAGAGCCATGTCGTCCTCTATGAATGTATCGACACTCTTTTCCGCACTATGAGGGGAGACTCCCAGACCGCTAAGGGCATCCAGGCTAGGACGGACGAGGCACTAAAGTGGTTATTGGAGGGTCTACAGCATCAGACCCATGCTGCTCTCTCCGCTCAAGAGCAATCATTATCTATTTTCTTTGATCTAGCCACTGTCTGCCATGATGGGGTCACTGGGGAGGTGGCTTATCTCTGAGGGGTCGTCGATAGACTCCGGAACCAGCTACTGTCTGCACTCCGTACGCTCAAGGAGACCCGAACGACAGTTCGGACTTTGTGGAACACCAAGAGGAATTCTGCAGCCCCACCAGCTCCATCCGCACCGTCAGCCCCTGCATCATCTAGTGGACCATCCAGGCAGGATTAGTATAGACGTACTAGACTTCTTGTACGTCATGATAAGCTTACGGGTTGCATCTCGACTATCATGACATAGGACCTTTGTACTTTTATCTATTTTCACCTTTTGATGATGTAATCCCGTACTTATCTTTTGTTTTCTTCTGGAACATGTAACTTTGGGATATGATGTTTTAAAGACTGTGTGTATCATTACTTTGGATTAGGCCTGACTGGCCTATGACTTAGATTGTATTAACCTAGATGACTGTTAAATTTCTCATGGAAATAACATGTAATCACTTTCTTTATGATATCTGTTGTGCAATGTATTATATTATGAGATCTTGACAGGTTTTCCAAATTTGTTATGAAATCAGTGCATAAGTTTCCTCGTGCAAATAATATAAAAACTGTACTAACGCTTGAACTAATAATCTCATTTTGTATATGATTATAGACAAATCGTGATTACGAGGTCAAATCCCAATAATGCAACCACTTCCAATGCCGACAATGCTGAATCCCTAGAAGCTACTTGAAATGTCAATGCCGCACAACTACGGGAAATGATAAGTGAACGCATCACAGCAGCCATGGCAGCCAGAGTAGCTGACCCAAATGCAAATAATGATCCAAACATCGATGCACACAGAAACAACACCAACATAGGTTGCTCTTACCCCGACTTCTTAAAATGTAAACCCTCATACTACCGAGGGAAAGAAGGACTTGTTGAATTGATGCAGTGGTTTGAAAGACTAGAGACAGTCTTCCGCATCAATGGTTGTGCTGATGAGAACAGAGTTAAGTTTTCCACGTGCACCCTACTCGAGAGTGCCCTTACCTGGTGGAACTCTGTGGTCACCATCCTTGGACATGATGCTGCTTACACTCTCACTTGGGCTAACCTCAAGGAAAGAATGACCAAAAAGTATTGTCCCAGAGGATAAATGAAGAAGTTGGAAGTCGAGCTGTAGGATCTCAAGTGTAAGAACAATGATATCCTTTGGTACAACCAAAGATTTCAAGAGTTAAGCTTGATGTGCACCAGAATGTTTCCTCTAAGGAGTGACAAGATTGAAAAGTATGTCAGCGGACTCCCTGACAACATTCATGACAGTGTGCTAGCTTCACGACCCACTACCGTTGAAGGTGCTATGGAATTTGCGACTAAGCTGATCAGCAAGCGAGCCCGCAATTTGTCTGAGAGGCAAACGGACAACAAGAGGAAATCCGATGATAACTCTCGTAGCCAGCACCAGCAGCCTTCCAAAAAGCAAAACGTTGGGCAAGCGGATGACACTACTCTCATAACCCGCACCAAGAACTACTCAGGGACCAAGCCTAAGTGTTCAAAGTGCAACTACCATCATTTTGCTGGAGGAAAATGCCAAGGATGCTACAAGTGTGGCCAAGAAGGGCATTTTGCTCGCAATTGTCAAATCAATGTTGCTACCCCAGGTCGACCCAATTCCAATCCCGGGAACAGCAACAAGGGCAAGTCCAATGCACGTGGGAGTGGAAGTGGGCAGCAGGGAAACCGAAACCCCACAGGTGGGAGCAGTAGCGGACCGAAGAAAGCTGTGGTATGCTACGAGTGTGGAACCCCTGGGCATGTGAGACCTGATTGTCCCAAGTGGGCCAACCAGAAGAAGGACAACAAGGGAACATCTTCGCAAGTGTACATGTCCAGTAATGCCCAAGCAAATCCAGGCTCCACATCGTACCTGGAACGTTCGTACTAAACTAATGATATGCATCTATCTTATTTGATACATGTGTAGACCAAAGCATTACAATTTCTAAAATTAGTAAGGTAATGGAAATCCATCCGATAATTCTAGACTCTTATTATACGGTGGAATAGTCGACGGAAAAGTTATGATAGTTAAACACCATCATTCGAGGTTGTTCCTTAAAACATTCCAAGACGCCGTTTTACATCAATCAGATCATAGAAAGTCTTGATAGCTACGATGTCGTCATTAGCATGAATAGACTAGCAAGTATCACACAATTATCCTATATGACCAAAAATTGGTTCGTGTACCTTGGGGAGATGAAACCTTGATTATATGAGGAGCCATAACCCCGATATAGTTAGCACTAGATTTAGTGTCATCTCCAGCACCAACAGGCCAGAGAATACTTGGTCCGAGAATACCCTATTTCTCTAACCTGTTTCTCCCCTGCCTAAACCTGAAAGACACATCCAACTCACCATGGGTGTATTTTGTAGGGTTACATCTGCCTCTTAGGCAACCCTAAACCTGAAAGGCACATCCAACTCACAATGGGTGTTCTTTGTAGGACTATGTCCGACATCCCCCGTAAGGAGATGTTGAAATGTCCCATGTTTTTGGACATTCCTCTTTCCTCTTCGAGTCCAATTAGTTCGACAATACCATCACCCACTAGAATCTAGGAGATGTGATTTCCTCTCTTTAGAAGTCAGAATTTGTACAAATTTTGAACCATTAATAGTGAATGCATGACCCTTGTTACGACACCCTACAAGGCGCGCACTTCTTTATTCTTGGTATCTTCTTTTATTTCCACCATTTGAAGTACTTCTTTTCTGCGCCCCTGATAGTTGTGAAAACACCCATCCTTTTTACCACTTAATTACAATAATAACCGAGCCAAAACGTGTATTTTATGTCATTTATGTCAGAATTATGCGTGGTTTGTGTTTTTGTTGTGATTTAGGACGAAAAAGTGAAAAGTGGAGAAAACACGGCATTCACGGGCTTTTATCAAAGAAAAAGACGAAAGACGATGTCGAAAGATCAAGAGTGGAAAAGGAACGGAAGTCCAAGACCAATTCTGAAGATTTATCAAAGAAAAAGTCAAAAGACGGAAGTTTACTAAAAGCCAAAGAACTCGAGTCTAATTTACGAAGAAAATTCAAAGACGAGTTTAAAGAAATCCCAAGACAAAATCATTAAGTCCAAGATTAACAAACAATTAAGAAGAAAAGGGCTTAAGTGTGCAAATAAGGAAAAGAGGAAAGAGGGAGGAAGCTTCCTAAGCTCCTCCCTACTCACCCCTATATATAGTTTAGGCTAGCTTCATTTTCATGTTGTTGGCTAACTTGACAAATTAGCTCTTCCACCATTTTCATTTTCTTGCAACTTTATTTTTCATGTCATTTTAATTAATTGTCTTGCACTTTAATTTCTTTAATTCAAGTAAGTGTTTTTAATTTTGTTGTTTAATCTTTATTTTCCTTTACTCAAGATTTTCTTTATCATTCTCATCCTACTTTTCTTGCCTTTGATTTGATTGTGGTTCGGATTAAGCATTGATTTTGCTTAATCTTATTGTTTTTTTGATTAAAAAGTTCATCTTTTTATTTTCATCTAGGCTTGTATACGAATTAAGCTATAAGTTTGACAATCTTATTGGCTTATTTTGTATTTAGCTTATTGGATTTCAAAGTTTTCTAAAAAGTTTTATCTTTTTAAAGTTCCTTTAATAAAGTTTATGAATTTCATATTTTAAAAGTTGTCAAATTTATGCTTCGTGAGTTGATTTAGATTTGGTTATGTGAGCTTATTAAAAGTGCTTATTGAGATTTTTGCTTATCTCCATTTTCGGATTTGTTGGTATTCATCGCAATATTGAGGGTAATACACATTCCGACGGATTGCTTGTTTAGATCGCAATAACCCTTAAGGGTTCTACTTTGCGATCAATTTGTACCATCCCCCTTATTCCGATCGGGATTGCGATCGCTCATTGCGATCGCATATTCCGACGGAGTTTAAGGTATATTGCGACGAAGTGCTGCCCAAATTTTGATAGCCACATTCGGATAGAATTTGGCACATTAATTATTCCGACAATTTTTATTATTAGACATTCCGATAGTTCTTTTTTTAAAACATTCCGACAGTTTTCTTTTAGTATTCCGATACTTTGTTGTATTCTATTATTAAGACAGTTTTTATTTTTTTTACATATTACGATAGATCCAAATAAAACATTGCGACACAAAAATATATATATATATATATATATATATTACGATGGAACTTTTTTTTCTAGTACTATATTAGGATGGAACTCTTTTGTAGTACTATATTCCGATGGAGTCTTTGACATATTGCGATGCATGCATGCATGCATAAAGTATTGGCGCCAAATTGAGCTAGCAGGTTGCTAGCTTGAGCTAGCTGCCTGCTAGCTTGTTTATTTATTATTTTTGTTCCGTAATCGTTTAGTTTAATCTGAAAGTTGTTCCAATTTTATTTCTGAAAGTTACGTATTTTTAGTTGAATTTTTCTTTTAAATTTAAAATTAATATTTTTTCGTAAAGTTCATGTTTTATCTTTTATATAGTACCCGTTTTAGGTTTTGCCTCGCTTAGCTTTAAAGTACCATTTTAGTTTTATTCTCTCCTTTTTCATTTAGTAAACTTTATTTTCGAGTCGATAGTTAATTTCGTCTTTTAGTTCTATTTTTATTAATTGTTTCGCTTTAAATTTTGTTTTATTATTTGTTTTAATATTAGTTTTAATATCGTTTTAACTTTTAGTTTTTAATATTCACTTTGTTTTACTTTTATTATTTGTACTTGTCTTTAGTTTGTTTTTTTTAAATACTTTTCGCATTTACTTTTTAATTAGTTATAGAAAATCAACTTCACTTTTTCTTAACCAAAAACAATTGAGTCGCACATTTAACCGGAAATCAATTCGTTAAGACACCGAGAAAACGAACTTTTTCAACTAGCAAAATCTTAATTTCAGCCCCTCTCGCTTAACCCCACGACGAATGAAGCAGATTCTTTGCAACTTCTTACGCAATCGCCATCAACAACAACCTTAACCTCTTTGTTGGGTAGAAACTTTAGTACTATTAACTAATGTTTGTATCCCACCAGCTTGAGGTATAATGGTAGGTCTTTTCTTAAAGCTATTGATATAGGAGGGGTAAAGTTAAAATATTTTGTGTTACCTTCAACCCCCAATTTTTCCATCCTCGGGTGTGGGGGATATAACCTGTATCTCACCCGTGAAAAAGATGCAGATATAGTACAGCCCTAGCTTCCCCAACATACAAAACATGATGGCGTGTCCTCCTCATATCAGAAACCATTTGCAATGGATTTGTCCTCCTAACCAAATCCACAACGTCATTGGTCTCCTCCCAGATCTTGGAAGGGTATAGCTGCGACCCCGTTAAGCAGCCCACGCTTATCCATCCACAACAGCAGTCTCCGTTACTGCTCAATCGGATGTATAGTGCGATCTAGATAAAGATCTCTTTGCATTCCTTTCCTATTCATCCCCAGCAGCAGTCTCCTTTACTGCTCAATCGGATGTATAGTGCGATCCAGATAAAGATCTCTTTGCATTCCTTTCTTATTCATCCACACCAGCAGTCTCCTTTACTTCTCAACCGGATGTATAGTGCGATCCACATAAAGATCTCTTTGCATTCCTTTCCTATTCATCCACAGCAGCAGTCTCCTTTACTGCTCAATCGGATGTATAGTGCGATCCAGATAAAGATCTCTTTGCATTGCCTGCTGTCCATCCATAGCAGCGGTCTCTTTTACCGCTAAATCGGAAGAATAGTGCAACCCAGGTAAAAATCTCTTTGCATTCTCTTATGTTCACCTGTAATAACAGAAGCTTCCATTAATGCCTAATCAGACGTATAAAAGTAACCTAGGTATAGACCACTTCGCGTTCGTGACGCCCTTCGTGCATTAGAGAGAGCCTGAAACGAATCATATACTTAGAACATCTATCACTTAAAAGATAACTACATTTTTAATAGCTTTGAGGACAAAGCTAAAATAACGGGGTGGTGTTGTAAAATCCATGATTTTACCATGATTTTATGTAATGAAATTTCACCATTTAATCTTAGAACACAAAATCATGTATTATATTTCTATAAGTCATGTGTGAACTTGTCCAATGTGCACATATATTTTACATACATACTCGTTGTAATAAGTTTGACTATGTAAATTATGTACATAAAACAAGTAGTATAAATGCATAACCAACATATGATTAAACAACACTTAACAAAAATTGGAAAAATATGATACACCATGGGTATGTGGCCGTATATGTGTGTATGCATATTATAGGCATGCGTAAACTTTCTTTAACTAGCCCAAGGTTATGTATTCTTTATGTTCTAGCCCAACACAAGCCCACACAAGCCCACCCTCTCCTTTGGATAGCCTTAAACGGCACACACATGCATATGTGGAAGAAGAAGGGTTGTCTTGGAAAGGGAAGAGCCTACACTTGGCACAAGTGTTCTTACCAAGGCAATCATGCCTTTTACATTCTCTTTCCCTCTCTCATCTTTAAGCCGAAACACACACATTCCCATCTCTCATACATGCAACCACACTTCTCTCTTCATCTCTCTCTCAATATTTCAACTATAAGCCACAAAACTCCAAAGTTGATTCATTAAATCAACTTAATCGTTTTCCCATCTTGATTACAAATCATTTGGTAGCATCATTTCGCTTGGAACCACTATAAATAAGCCATAGTCGAACCATTATAGGCCACGACTTGATTTATACATAGGGTTTTCTCCATCTTCAAGATTAGATCTCTAATCTCTTGGTTCATCTAGATCCTCCTTAGTAACTTTTTAGAAAGAAATGTATACACATCATGTTCTTCCATTTCTTCATGCATGCATCATCAAACATCTATAAACACAAGTAAATAACATGTTAAAAATCAAGATTTATAAAGCCATGACCATTATAGGTCACGACATATTTATAAAAGTCATGCTCATGAATTAAAATCTTTTAAGAAGAAACCTATAACTTGTATCCTATGTCTAAACTTGATTAAAAACCATATGAGACGTTTTGTAAATCTAAATGTGGCATGAGTTACAAATCTTGTTTTATGGGACTATGGTTAAACCAATAGTCATAGATTTCATAAAATGAATGTGTGTAACCTAAAAATCTTGACCATGACCTTAAAGGTCACGGCATACATGGTTAGTATATATAGGATTTATGTGTTAAGTTTGGATGATGGAATATGAAATGTTACATGTTAAATGGACTATTAAAAATCATCAAAGTAACTTATGTGAATATATGTAGCCGTGGGTTACATATGACCCTAAATGAGTTAGATGTACATCCATGTTATTATACAACTTAGATCTAGTAATAAGTGTTAACTTAACATGATAAACATAAAATAAGCTTATAGATCTTATGGGAATATTGGGAGAAAACAATATAGCATTGGGCTATATATTGTCTTCTTGGAATAATAGTAGCCTTGGGAACATGCATGTAACCTAGATAATCATGATTGTATTTTTGTAAATATTTACAAGACTTAAAAACTAGCTAAAGTGTTCATATTTTTGAAATACCAAGATCTAAAAATATAGTCGTGCGCTATATATGTGTGTACATGGATCTATGTTTTATTTTAGGTCTAGACATAGTTTAGATCTTATTTTGGACTTGTGACTTATTTTCTTGATGTGTACATAGTTAGATCTATCTTTTTAACACTTATAAATTACATGCAACCTTAAAAGGAGACTTGACTTATCTTAAAAGCTATAACTAATATTAGCCGTAGGATATAAGCTTCTATTAGGGCTTATGACTTACTTGTAACCTTATAACACACCTAGATCAAATTTGGGTTTAACACATAAAACAAATTTTAAGTTTTATTCATCTATTTAGATTTAAAACTAAATATTAATAAGCTCATAATAAGATCTTAAGAATGTCCTAAGAAAAAACATACATAAAATATAATGTAATGTTAATGGACTAATTAAGTCCATGAAATGTTAATCTAAAGCTTAATGGACCCCATAAGCCCATTTGATAAATCTTAGTAACTTAAATGGACTTAAGATTACAACTTAGTCCCATTTAACTAACTAAAGGACTTGAAAGTGTATTAAGCCCAATAAATGATTTAAAGGTCCATTTAAATAAATTAGTAGACTTGAAATATATTTAAGCCCACTAAAATAGCCCATTAGATGTTTAGCACATTTAATGAGCTCATATAAAGTTTGAATGTTAAAATAAAAGTTTTTATAATAAAATATAACTTATAAAAACTTTTTGGATGAAAATGACAATTTATGAAACTTAAGGACTAAAACCGTAACTTATAAAACTTGTTGTAGGATATGTAAATCTTACTTATGTTTTAGAGAGAGAAAGAGATAGAAAGATGGTGGATTACACACAATTCTAGAGAGAGAAAACAAAGAGAAGTATGTGAAAAAATGAATAACCACACACCCTCTCCATCTAAGGAGAGGATTTATATACCCAAGCCCTTGTCATGGGCTTGGGCTTACATTTGGGCCGGCCTACACATGTTGTAGGCTAGGCATTGGTTTGTTTGTTAAATAAAGATAAGTAACTAAACTACGAGCTATTACATGGATTATTGTTGGAGTGACCGATCCTTCTTAATACGTAAAACGTATTTCCAACAATCTCCCCCAAAGGGAGGTCACTCCAAGTTACAATGTTTTAAATAGTCTATAGCTCGTGATCTATGCTAATAATGATGTGACCGAGACTTTCCTTGGAAAAACGTATTTCCAACAATCTCCCCCAAAGGGAGGTCACACCATTTTACAAAATCTTAAACCTAGTATACTATGCTTGAGTCTTCGATCTTGTTCTTGTGAATATGCTGATGAGATCGTTGACTTTGGTCTTGAGCATGTGTCCTTGCTTTGACCTTGTCCATTCATCACTAGTGATATTTGCCTCTTCGTGACTTCATGTTCCACATACTTATACTTTTATAAATTCTTGAAAGCTTCAGAGTTTGATACAGCGGAAGACTTGACTTTTAGACTTTCTTGAATTTGTTGAAGTATTAAGTGCATACAGTATAAGCATGTGTTGACGACTTCTTCTGGATTAAACACCGCAATGCCACCTTCTTGTTACACTGCATAAGACAGTTAGCAACAAAACATATACACGGATGAAATGGCCTTGAACATTTCTTTCTAATTCGGAGCATTTTACCTCCGGTCGGTGAAGACCGTTGGACGATATAAAAATATCGTACTTGTGGCAGGTAGTTTCAGTTAAGAACCTCCTTGACAAGATTTCGCGGGTAAACCCGTTCTCTTTATTCGACCGTCCAAAGCTGACTGCGAACATAAAGAGTGAATCATTTGGATAATAATATCCGCTTGATTTGAAGCCGTCAATTCATTTTCCTGGAACAAGTGAAATTCAATTAAGAACCCCACCATCGTTGCTTTCCAGTTGTCACGAGCTTGATTCGTATAGAATCTTGCAACTTACCTACCAAGTGCTGTTTGAGGTTAACACTAGAAGGATTTCCACTCATCACTGTGAACACTAAGGTATCACTCTGAGTGTTCTGGCAAGATCACTAAGATATTGCGTAGAGGCCTGGAACGTGTTTAAATTCATTTAAGAATTAAACCACTGTTGCTTTCCAGTTATCACAAGTTTGATTCATAAAGAATCGCACAAGTCACCTACCATGAGCTTTTTGATATTCGCTCAAGAAGGATTTCCATCTTCATTGTAAATACTTTCGTATTACTCGGATGTTCAGGCAAGATCATGAAGATTTTGCGTAGGACTCTTAAGATTTTTCTTACTTTTCACAGTGTGTGATGAAGCAAGGAAATATGAAAGTGTGTCTTAATGAGATATTTGGTGATCTCAAATGGCTCTAGACTCAATAGTGCATTTTGGATTTTTAGTGATCGGAGGCTGGAGAGGAGTGCCACCATTTCAATACCAATTTATTCGGAGTGAATAAATCAATAGATAATGCGTTGTCTCCGTGTGATTAAAACAAATATCTTTTGAGAGATATCTGAGTTAGCTGGGATGGGTTGTGCATTGCATCACTGGGTCCATGATGTCTATCTTCAATATCAAGCATCATTAAAAATGATCTCAATAGCTAATGAGTTGACCCGGTTTCTGCCTAAGTTGTAAGGAGGGCTTCTTTCTTTACACCCTTTATCATTACAATTCGTTTTCATTCTTCAACCCCTTCAATGCTTACCAATACGTCATAACTAGCAACTTGTTGTGATTGTTCCAGTGCTAACTTAAGTACTTGGTCGGCATTCAGCTACGTTCACAATCTTTTCTCCAACTTTCCTAAGGACTACTATTTCTAGCAATGGAATGTCCTTGGGAAGATTCCTCTGGTTCTCAAAGAATCATAGGACTTACCATATCCTACCATCCTTATGTCACAACAATCTTCATCGTTGTGAAATAAATGGGTTTGGGTAAGTATATGTCACCATGAAAATCCATTTTGATATTCAAATCCGTTTTGCTCCCCCTTAACATATGCCACGATATTCGAAAACATTTCGCACATGTCGGGATGAGCCATCACGTTAAGTCAACCCATTTTTGATAATTTCCCATATTAAATCACATTTTCTCCCCCATATTAAAAATATTAACCTAATCGATGTTTTTAATATCAATTGATTTAATGAAGTTTTAACAAAGGTTTTGGGAAGAAAAATGCAAGACCGTTTTATCTTCATGATACCAAATGTATAAGATATGATACCGATTTGTAACATGATCACATATTCACCATATTAGAAAAGAATTGACAAGGTTGGACCTGATAGATGAGAACATCATATGATCAGATCAAATTGTTCTTGTCAGCATATGTTGGTCGCCTCGTCACGTCTGAAGTCATCTCTTGACACCACATGTACGATTGGTATTGTTGTCTTGACACCAGTTAGTGAGCGTGGCACGTTCGGCATCGAAGATTCTGAATGCTTGACAATTGACCCCCCTCAATTGTTGACCCGTGTTCTATTGAAAGAACTGTAGTCGTCGGTTGAGTAGTCGCATCGTCGAGTATGTAGATACCAATTGTAGATTGCTATGGTTGTTGAGATGATAGCTTCATAAAAACAAGACTTCTCTTGTTTTAACAAATAAATGCACTGATGCGTACATAGATTTGTGTTAGACCAAGTTATAAAGTAAACATGATCCCTTGCCCGAGAAAATTAATTCCCGTTGTTAGCCAAAGCTTTCATAAGAAATACTTGACTTTAATGTGAAAACCGGGTTGCAGTCAGAAATAACTACAAGCCATATTGGCATGTTTTATGAAATATTTACAACTTTTGTACGAACTCTATTTATGGCGTCGTGTCAATATTAATCGACATTTCTAAGGCCGTAAATATTATCGTACCAAAAGACATGCCTTTGAATAATAAAGTAAAAATATTTTTGGATTTTTGTGAATTTTTCAATTTTTATGGTTTTTATATGGTTTTATAATTTTCTATTTTGCTTTTGTGGATAAAAATATAAACAATTTATACAGATGATCACCAAGGATACGAAGAATAGTTTACCATCACTATTCTTTCGCATCATCTGCCAATTCCTAAAGAGTCTCAGGCAAGAAGGTTCTCATTCCTAGCTTGTCGGCCAAAAATTCAATTCGAGCGCGATCTAAAGCCTTTGTGAAAATATCCGCCAATTGATACTCAGATCGGACAAAGTAAAGCTCGATCACTCCATTTTCCACTTGCTCCTTGATGAAGTGGTAGCGAATGTCAATGTGCTTCGACCGGGAGAATTGAACGTTGTTGCAGCATAAGGCAATTGCACTCTTGTTGTCACAGTACATCGGAATTTTGTTGAAACCTAGACCATAGTCGGTTAATTGCGATCTCATCCAAAGAATTTGAGCACAGCAACCGGACATAGCTATGTATTCTGCTTCCGTACTTGAAATTGCAGCGCTTTTCTGCCTTTTCGATGCCCAACTGATTAGTCGATCTCCTAGTAGTTACAAAGTTCCACTCGTGCTACGCCTTGTATCTTGACAACCCGCGTGATCCGCATCTGCATATGCTATAATTGCAATCGAAGAGTCCTTCGAATACCAAAGTCCCCGATTAATGGTTCCATTAAGATACCGAAATATCCGTTTAACAGTAGCTAAGTGTAGCTCAGTAGGCCTAGTTTGATACCGAGCACACATGCATATAGCAAACTGAAGATCAGGTCGACTAGCTGTGATATACAGAAGAGTACCGATCATTCCACGATAGAGTGTCGGATAAACGACAACTCCATGTGGATCTGCATCAAGCTTAGTTCGGTCCACCATTGGAGTATCCACGGGGTCGCAAGATTCCATCTTATACTTCTTTAGCGATTCAAGGGCATACTTGGATGGATTGATAAAGATACCTTTGGGACTCTGAGATATTTGAATACCTAAGAAGAACGATACCTTGCCCATCATTGACATCTTAAACATGGAAGACATGAGTTTCCGAAACTCATCCGATAAGGTTTGGGTCGAGGCTGCAAATATAATATCATCAACATATATTTGTACCATAATCATATCTTTACCTCGTTTCTGAATGAACAGCGTGGGATCCACCTTGCCTTTAGCGAAGCCTTGCGTAATGAGGAATTGCGACAAAAGATCATACCATGCGCGAGGAGCTTGTTTCAACCCATAGAGAGCCTTTTTAAGCTTGTACACATGATTAGGATAATTAGGATTCACAAAACCATCCGGTTGTTGAACCTAGACCTCTTCCTTGAGTTCACCATTAAGAAATGTCGTCTTCACATCCATCTAATAGACGATCATATTCATATGGGCTGCATAAGCGAGGAATAGTCGAATAGCTTCCAAATGGGCAACAGGTGCAAAGGATTCCATAAATTCGATGCCTAATAATTGCTTGTATCCACGAGCTCCTAGTCGAGCTTTGTTCTTCAATATTCCGCCTAACTCATCGAGTTTCACCTTGTAAACCCATTTCAAAGTGAGTAACTGCACTTGATCCGGGCATGGGACAAGTTCCCATACTTCAAGACGTATAAATTAATTAAGTTCTTGCATAGCTTCTATCCAACATGATTGAGTAAAAGCTTGTTGCCATGTCTTAGGTTCAACTTTAGAGAGAAAAGCATCAAAGTGACAAAACATTACACTTTCTTGTAACTGACTTCGTGTGGATACTGGACGATTAGGGTCACCAATAATAGAATCTATAGGATGATCCTTTGTCCACTTGCTGTCATGTTCACGAATCCGTGGATTAGAGTAAACTGTAGAAGGAGCTTCCTCTGAGGTGGACGACCCATCTTGATTAGGGTCGGGAATTGGTACACCAAAGAATGGAAGTTCACGCATTTGAGCGAATTCCAAATCGTGATCATCATCATCCTCTTCATCATCAATAGGCATGACATGGGTAGTTGAAACATGTGTTGGTTGAGAATTACTTGTTGAAGGTATATCTTGACCAAGTGTAGGTGCAGATTTATCTGAATGTGCAACAGTTGCTGGAGCGACAACTTCGGTTACCGGAGCTATTACTTCAGGTTCTGGAGCAACGATACTTTGAGGATTAAAGAATTCATCAAAGAACGGTTGAAACAACGTATCCCATTCAGTCCTAGAAGGTGGTGTAAATGATGATGAAGTAGGGTTGTTTGGGATAAGACCAGAACTAATGTTACTGGGTCCCATTTCATGAAGTGCGGGTTCAGAGCTGCTTTGCTCAGAAGCCATTGTTGTCAGCTCGTCAAAATCAACATTCATAGTTTCAAGGATCTTGCGAGAGTTACGGTTGTAGATTCGGTATGCCTTCTTTGCGGGGGCGTAACCAATGAAAATACCAATATCAACGACACCGTTTTGTTGTGGAGTGCGAGCAACGGATGTCTCATGAGAAATGCCAACTTCTTCATAATAATCACGCAAAATTTGATTCACAAATTCGGTTCCATTATCTGTACGAATGCGTCGGACAGTAGTGTTGAGACGCACTTGAATCATCTTGAGAAATCCGATGATGAATTTAGGTGCCTCATTTTTTGCTTTAAGAAATTTCACCCATGTAAACCGAGAGTAATCATTGACAATGACGAGGATGTACTTTTTACCACTAAGACTTTAAACACGCATTAGCCATAAAGATCCATATGCAACAGATAAAGTTTCTCTTGGTTGGTGTCTTCAGTTTTGGGTTTGTATGACTTCTTAGTGCTTTTCCCCATTGTACACACGAAACACAAATGATCCTTGTGAAATGAAAGTTTAGGAAGACCACGAACAAGTTCGTTTTTCGCCAAGTGATTAATAGCGTCAAAGTTAAGATGAGATAATCTTCGATGCCATAACCATGACTTAGTCTTCGATGCTTTGGAGAGAAGACATACGGGAGAAGCGGCCATCATATCTTGTAGAGACAAAGGGTACAGATTATTCCCTCGAGTACCTTTCAATAAATCAACCCCTTCCAAATTACGTATGAAGCAGGTATGCTCTCAAAAAGCAACTTCTAGGTTTGCATCACAAAACTGTTCCACAGAGAATAAGTTGTGACCGAGACCTTCCACGTAATACACTCTTGAAATTATAACATTCCCAATATGATATTCACCATAACCCATTATCTTTGCAATATGATCATTCCCAAATCGAACCGTACCAACAAACTTGCTAACGAAATTTCTGAGCTGAGATCGATCTCCGGTCATATGCTTGGAGCAACCAGAGTCCAAATACCAGAGAACAATTTGGACCACTTGTTTTCAACAACAACAGTATACAATGCATTGGAAACTATTGGTTCCGGAGTGTTAGCAGCTATAGATATAAGATTATCAGAATTGCTAACATTTGTGTGACCCTTAGATTTCCTGCGTTTTCTAATGTGAGTTTTAGCACTAACAGGTTTTACTGTTCCAACTTTCTTAGGTTTTTGATTATTCGCGGGCACTACAGTAGGAGTAGACCAATTTAAAGGGCACTTGGTTCCTACAGTAGTGTCGGTGTTCCTAGTTAAAGGACACACTTGTGTTTTGGTAGCCTTGGTACTCCTAGTTAAAGGGCACGCTTTCTTCGCTTTAGTGGGAGTGATCCTAGTCAAAGGGCACGTATTTCCTACTATAGTGAAAGTTCTACCAGTGGGGCGCCACATCCAACCAACTTGGTTTAACACTTTCCCAGTCGGTTTCCATTCTAATCCATTTTTTCGGGCATACATCTCATTCACATGGTCAAAAAGGCAAGAATCATGACGACTAGAAAACATACATTCATTGCAATTCCAACATTTCAAATTAGAATTCACAGTAGGCTTAGAACGCTGCACAACCGTAGAGCCTTTAGGTTTAGCTACATGATTCTTTTTATTCAAAACAGAAATAACATTCCTAGGATGGGCTTCTACTTTCTTCTTAACTTGACTACTAGATGGGGGCAAGATCCTATCATTCTTCTTGTTTCTTTTATGCTTAGATCTTTGAGCCTTAGTAGTGGTGCTTAATCCTGTAGAAGGCAACACGGGAATATTAGAAGCTTGTTTTGATTCCGCCTTATCTTTAGTTACCAAAGTTTGAGATGGTTTAGTCCTAGGGCCCTTATTAAATGGTGTGACGGCTATAAGGTTCCTTTTGATTGCACTAGAGGACGATGCTGAGACAGTGGCTGCGTTATCAACAACATTCTTACCTTTTAGTGTACAAAGTGTTTCCTTTAACTCAGCCAAGGCCAGATTTTTATCACAAATTTGTTCCCTCAAATCAGATATTTCCACCGACTGTCGATTCAATTGTTCAATGAAAGATTGATTCTGTGCAGTGGTATTAGCACATGCGGGCTTTACTGAATCGAAGAGTCGTGTATTTTTCTGTTTTAGGTTATCAACTTTGGACAAATTCTTGGAAACTCGATTATCTAGATCAAGTTTTAAATTCTCAGCGGCCTCAAGTACGTCCACACAGTTAAGCTCCTTAGATTTCTCTATGTCTATCGGCAAAGATTGAGCAACCTTGTCACTTGGCTGACGCTGTTTTGATTGTAAATTCAATCGAAAATTCTTTTCAAAGTTTGCATCATCGATATTAACACCTTCGAATGACGTTTCAAAGATTTCTTTAATAAATTGTTGCTTGCATTCAAGCGAAATACAATGTGTTTGAATCTCATTAGAACGTTTTGAAAGCGAAGAATATGAATCTTGAAGCTTTAAAAATTCAGCATCAGATTCGTGACAAGTACTATCTACCACATTATCCACAGATTCAACATTATGCACAATAGAATCATTATCAACACTTTTATACACACAGACAGAAACTATATTATGAGACATCACTTGCTTCAGAAGCTGATCATTTTGGCGTGAAACCCGTTCTATTTCAAGTAAACTGTTTTCATAAGCATCATCCATTTCATTGAAAACACGTCTAACTTCTTCTATTTCCAAAAGCAAATCTTGATCAAGATTACTAAGACAAGTTTTAACATTCTTTACAAACGGAACAATTTCGTCTCGAAACGCAGCTCTAGTGTGCTCAAAATTCCATTCACCTTCCGTTATGGCCGAAGCCGTCGTACGTTCCAAAATGACCTTGTCAAAATCGGCCAAGTGCTGGTGAACCGCATTTAAGTTAACGGACGCCTTGCTTACCGGTGGAATTAACTTTGTTAAATCCGTTTTGACAAGTGTAGGAGACGTACTAGGAAGGTTTTCATTTGACAAACTTTGGGGCACAAGAACTGTCAATTCTGCTAATTCCTTTTGTAAGCGAATGCGTGTCTTTTTCGAAAATTGATTTTTGTTATGTTGATCATAATCAATTGTATGGAATTTTGAAAGCATTTTAGAATGAGTTTCATCCCCAAGTGACTGTGTCTCCTCAGAACTACGAACAAAAGGTGATTCTTTGGATTTGCTAATGAGGGTAATATCATAAAGATACGAAATATATTCCTGAGCTTGTTTTGCATAACCGGGATTAGGTGGTAAATCTTGAAGACGTTTAAGTTCGAGTTCTTTAAATGATTTAGTTAAAAGATGAACCTTTTCTGTGGAAGCTTATTGTTTTAAAAGTTGTTGTTCTTTGAATTTAAGAAGTTTGGTAGCATTAATTTCCGATTCAAACTTTTTAGACTCGAGAGTTTCGAAATCCATTTTAAGTTTCTTAAAATCATTGACAACCGACTCTTTTTCTTTTAATTCATTGGAAAGATTAGTGTTTAATGATTCTATTTCATTCAAGTGTTCAATCTTTTCAAAACGAAATTGGTCAAATTCAGAACATGTTATTTTCTCTGCTTGAGGGACCATTTCAAAATTTTTGACCTTTTCTTTATGCAACGCAAGCTCAGCAGTTAGGGTGGTATTCGTATCTACGGATTGTCTGAGAGCCATATGCATTTGATAAATAATATGTTTAGGCACCATGACCAAATCATGTTGAGCATAAGATTCCATACCCATCGTAGCATTTGGTTGAGGTTCACTCAAATGTGTACGATTGGGTACCACATCATTTGAGTTACTAGTTCCCGAATGCTGTTCGAGGTTGTCATTTTCATGCCCAACTTGATGTTGGTTATCATCAATATTATTAGATGTGGTTGGTACCTCACTGACGACATCAGAACCGTAGTGAGAGAGACTAGCAACGAGAGCAGCTTGGGCAAAGTGAATGTCATCACAATCCGAATCATATGCGTCAAGATCATCTGCTTGATAAGCTGCAATAGAAGTAGAAACGACCGCAATGCCTTCTGTATCTGCTGCCCCTGGGTCTGCAAGAAATGCTAACTCATCTGAATCCAAAATTTTCCCTTTAGACTGAGCATCAACCAAATACATCTTCTCACGAAACCATGCATCATCCCTCCTCCTTTTCGGCTGAGTGCATTCCCTAGCCATATGACCTTGTCCTCGGCAATTGTAGCAAGTCACAACCTTTTTAGGACAAATAGGACTTTCATTTCCACTAGCTTGAGAATTCACAGCTTGATTGTTCCCAGTCCTTGTAGGAGGTCCATATGAATTTTGCCTTCCCTGAATAGGTTGCACCGTCACTTGACCATCTTGAACAGTGGCTTGTTGTCTAGGATTTGAAGAGGTGCGGAGATGATTTTTTGTTGGTGGAAATCCTCTAGTTACAACAAGTTTTGAGAAGTAGGCAGTGAGATGGTTTAGTACATCAGTTGGCGTATCATTTGGAGTAAAGACCGGTGCTTGGATTGGTGGAAGTTCATTAGAGTAGAAAGCTTGTGCTGGTTGTGCTTCTATTGGAAAATATCCTTGCTGAGGAGTATAGCCCATTCGAGAAGTGTTGGCTTGTGATGGTGATGTCTGATATGTTGGTTGTTGTGGAAAAGATTGTTGATGAACACTTTGTTGATATGCTTGATGTGGCATCATTGGTGGTTGATAAGATGGTTGTTGTGGTTGTTGATAGGTGTGTGGTGGTGGTTGCTGCAAGTATGATGGTTGTTGATAAGTATAAGCCATGTTTTGTTGAGAAGCATACATTGCAAGTGGATCATGAACTTGAGGTGTAGACAACCGAGCCTCGATCACATGGCATTCGTGTTGTTGAAGAAAGGCTTGAAGTTGATCCACATTGGGGTTATGCAAGTCCTTAGCCAATTTAACATTTGTCACGTATTTTTTCCATTCTGGAAGAAGAGTGTTCAAATAATCGTTGTTCAATTAAAAGGTAGGAATTGCCATGCCATAGATATTAAGCTCATTCAACAATAGGGTAAATCTCAGATAGTAATCATTGAGAGTATCCCCTGGCACATAGGCAAACTTATCAAAAGTATCATAAAGCTTACACTCTCGTTCTTGTTTAGTTAACGAGGTGCCTTGCATTAGAACACGAATTCTATCCCATAACTCTTTGGTAACTTTATTTTTGCTGACGAGTTTGTAGACATCTGGAGGAAGGGCTTGGAGAATGATATTTGTAGCTTGTTTATCACACTTGTCTTGTATCTTAGCATCTCCAGTTAGTTCACCCGTTGTGCGAGGACGAGTAAAAACACCTTCCGTCACATTACCATATACCAATGGTCCATTGAGCACCGATGCCCAAATAAGATGTCCATTCTTCTTGTTCAACATATAAAGTTCCATTCGGGAAGCCCATTCCTCATACATAGTCTTCACTAACATTGGTGGACGATTATCCGTACCCGAGAGAATGGACTTATCCGTAAGAGATGTGTACTCCATTTCAATAAGTGAAGATTTACAAAGTTGATCGGTCAATGAAAGAAAGTAAATGTATTTGTTGTTGTGTGTTAAAGCTGAGAAATAATGTTGAAATCCCCTAAATTATGTTGAAACACATTTTTGAAAAAATGTTGGATCGCAACACCTAATCGCAGTGGTGATCGTACTCAGATCGTAGTTGTGATCGCACTAACTATGATCTTACCCAAAGATCGTACCCTGATCGCACTCCCTTATCGCAACAAGTGATCGCAGTGGTGACCGCACTCCCTTATCGCAGTGAGTGATCGCAGTGGTGATCGCAGCAAGTGATCGTACTCCCTTATCCTAGTCAGTGATCGTATTCTGATTGAAACCTTGATCGTACTCTGCAATCGTACAGATGGATCGTACTCTACAAGTGATCGTACTCTGATCGAAGTGAGCTATCGTACTAAACGATCGTACCTTGATCGTAGTGTGGATCGTACTAAGCAATCGGACTGATGGATCGTACTAAGGATCGTAGTGAGCTATCGAAGTCAAGATCGTAACTTGGATCGTACTAATGATCGCAGTTAGATCGTAACAATAGATCGTGACTATGGATCGCAAGTAGAAACCCCCAGGGTTTATGAAAACACAAAGTCAGATCGTACTGAGGATACCAACTTACCACTTTTCTCGGACAGTACAATAACACAATCAATTCAAGATTCTAAGCCAAAAAATGAATCAAACACCCAAAACTTTTGTGTTTTTAACCCAAATAACAATACCAAATCACTATAACAAGTAATAAGATGAAGTAAATCAAGATTAACTCATAAAAACACAACAAAAAAAATCGGTTCGTGTGAAAATGGATCAAAAAATGGCGAGAGAATCAAGAACACAAACACAAGAACTAAACAATCATCCCATGGATCTGATACCATTTGTAGGATATGTAAATCTTACTTATGTTTTAGAGAGAGAAAGAGATAGAAAGATGGTGGATTACACACAATTCTAGAGAGAGAAAACAAAGAGAAGTATGTAAAAAATGAATAACCACACACCCTCTCCATCTAAGGAGAGGGTTTATATACCCAAGCCCTTGTCATGGGCTTGGGCTTACATTTGGGCCGGCCTACACATGTTGTAGGCTAGGCTTTGGTTTGTTTGTTAAATAAAGATAAGTAACTAAACTTCGAGCTATTACATGGACTATTGTTGGAGTGACCGATCCTTCTTAATACGTAAAACGTATTTCCAACAATCTCCCCCAAAGGGAGGTCACTCCAAGTTACAATGTTCTAAATAGTCTATAGCTCGTGATCTATGCTAATAATGATGTGACCGAGACTTTCCTTGGAAAAACGTATTTCCAACACTTGTTTTGATAAACTAGTAAACACAAGGACTGAGAATGTAAATATCTAAAAGTCTAGGGTTTAATAAATACTATCCGTGGTAAATTAAACCCTAGGGACCATTTTAGGATGTTTCTAAAAGTTATTTTGACATTTCATAACCCTAAGGACATTTCTTGTAAATTGCCGAAACTTAAAGAAGCCCTAGGGGCTGTTTTTGTAATTTTAGTAAAAGTTACAAAACCTAGATATAACTAGGGGACTAAATCTGCCATAAGCCGAAACTTAAACAAGCCCTAGGTACTAAATATTTAAACTCCAAAATTTATATTGTTTAAAAATATAGAGGGACTAGTTTTGCCATAGTCCAAAACATTAATAAGCCCTAATCCTAAAACCTATCTCTAATCTCTAATATGTATAAAGGATGGTTTTGCAAAAAGTAATCTTAGCTCAAAATTATGAAAGAATGACACGTGTAAATTAATGAATAATCAACGGATGTGAAGAAAGCTATGTTGTGACAGTTATTTTGGATAGTTATTGACTAAACAAAACCCCCAATTTGCTCTTCATAATGAAACGGAACCCCCAAAAAAAACCTACGGATCATCTAACAGTGCAATTTCTTCAACTAAATTCGATTTTTTTACCATTCAATTTTAACATATTCTTATCAAAAGATTTATCACAACCCGATTTGATATCATATATTACTCAAATTAATTAAAGTAGTGAATGATCTTAAAATCATATAATCCCCCATTCAACACTGATCATTCCTAAATCTTCTCAAACCATCGAACCAATTGACCAAAAAACGAGTTGTTTGATTTTTTTGTGGAAAATATGTTATCATTATCAAAGGATTACGTATGATGAACGCTACTGAAATCAACCGGATTGAAGGTAAATTTGTTATTCAATATTAGAAGGTTTTAATTTCATTCAATTATTTTTTACCTTTTTATATCATATAGTATAGTTATCGAGATTTTAATAATGTTACAACTACTGCTATGACACACCAGGAAGATCATGATTTGAATTGTTATTCAATACTAGATAGTAGATTCATTAAGCCTTGAAAGATAATAATGGTTTAATTGTCGTCACTATAGATATGCGGTTGATTATTGTTTTTGGTTTCGAGTCTTTGAATTGGGGATTTGTTTGAGCTCAATGGTTCATTCATGATAAAAAGGTACACTACAATTTTAATCTGATTTTTTTAAATTATCATGTAGTTAAGTGATCAATAAAGCTTTATTTATATGTTTGGTTGGGTATATGTAGGTAATGTGTTTGATGACATGCTCAAATGAACTTTACATTCAAATATAAGAATTGGGGTATGAGATGAAACAGAATTAATAGAGGCTCTCCAACGAACTGGTCAATTCAGCATGGAGCTGTCACATGAAGTCGATGCGAAATTCTGCAATCCTTTTGATATTCCAAGTGATACTGATCTTGACCCTAGCAGCAATGCAACATGGTAAGTTCTATCTGTATATTTTTTAAACTAAAGATACATGTATGTTTAAAATCAAATATAGTGAGTATGAACTGTATTTCTTAGACCTAAGCTCTATGCAAATTACTAATCAGACACGTTTACAATGTAGGGCATGACCAATGAAATAGGTGTTTGAGAAATTTCTTAAAACTGAAGTGAAAGAAAAAACAAATGGAATCTGACGATTGTCGCAGTAAATTGAGTGAGTCACTGTGTCATTGTAATTTGTGAGTTTAAGCTTAGCTATGTATATATTTTCTTTTTAATTAAGTTTGGCTATTGTTAGATACAATATTAAATTACAACATATGTAGGTTTATAGTTTAATATATAGGTTGTTGGCATACATGTGATAACTGTTCGTGAGTCGAGTTACTGTCACAATAGGAGTATCCTGAATTAATCAGTTTTGTCATTGTATGCATTACTCTTTGGTTGGTTTCTTGTCAGATTACTTCTTATCTATATTTAAGTTTATCCATGTGAATAGGAGTATCAATATTTCCGACCCGAACGTATTCGTATCGGGTTACCCGGGTTGAAATTTCAATTCGGGTTAGTCGGGTCAACCCGACTAACCCCAATTTGAAATCGGGTCGGACATCAGGTATAATATTTATGTCTAAATCGGGTTCGGGTCAACCCGATTGACCTGAATAAGATTTTTTTTTTATTTTTTTTTTAAATTTAAATTTAATATAAATTCTGTTAAAAAAATAAAAAAAAAGTTTCTTTTTTAAAATTTACCTGAATTCGGGTTGACCCGAACCCGACTAGATCCGACCCAAGTTCAAACCGAGTCGAATTCAGATAACTTATTTTTAGCCTTGATCTGAATTCAACCCGATCCGATTAACCCAAATCCGACCAACCCGACCCAAGTTCAAACCAAGTCGAATTCAGATAACTTATTTTTAATTGTATAATTGTGTAGCTTGAGTCTCTTATAGCACGGTGGGTTTGGATTTATACATGAGAATTCACATTTTTAAAGGTGCCAACATTTTACCCATTTTCTTAAAAATAGATAAATCCAGTTTACCCTGTAATTATAGTGACTCAAACGTGCAAAGATTATAAGGTAGCTGCAAAGCACATTGATTAAATGGGCAAAAAATATAGCTAAAAGGGAACTGATGAAACATGATAATATATACATACTTGATACTCCTACATCATTCTTAATAAAAAAAAGTTATGATTTTTAGCATGGGAGATAAGCGCTTGAACTTGACCACGTTTAGCATGGGATATAATCCCTAAAAAATGGTTATGATCTTGCAATATTTGTGGCAGAATTAGTTGTAGATGTAACTAATACTTTGTTACAGAAACTTTTGCTTATAAATACCAATCCATGAAGGCTGCCAAACTGATCACAATCCTATTTTTTCATCAAGCAATTACATACAAATGATTATGGATTCAGGTTTTTTTTCATATTAATTCACCGAAGTTAGTTTTTTGTTGCTTATCTAAAAGGAATGATTTTATTGTTATTTTGTCCATGTATTATTGAGGTTCTTTGATTTTGAACGAGCCCCACCCAACAACAATGAGTTCTAATTCATTTCTTTCTTATCAAGGTTTTCGTAATTCTATTCATATTCTTTATTTGTGATTTGTAGTTTGAAGTTAATGAAAGAAGACAAAAACATGGTGCAAAATCTCAAGATGTATGCATGACGAGAAGGCAGTGTCTTTCCTGAAGCATCACTCTTATTTAATTGTGCGATTCCAATCATGACGGATTTGGCTCTGGTTGAACTTGAGAGAGCTGGCATCTTTCAATTTGTCAAGTATGCATCCTCTGGTCTCTTCTCTAAATACAATTTAATATACTACCATAAGTCTATATCTATAACTCTAAGTACTTGCTTAAGAGAAATGTCTGGCATTACATTGCTCTATAATAATTTTTGCTTTGGGACTATACCAACTTTTTTTTGACAAATCAGGTTTGCAATTTGTACAAGTTTAACTATAAAAAAGACTGAATAATACTTTCATAGGGGTTGTTTGGATGTGCGTTTTTGGATGTGCGTTTTAAATATGAATATTTGAACTGAAATAAAAGACATACTATATATTACTTGTCATTTAATGGTTCATTTCGTGTAGAAAACAAGTTTTAAATATGTATTTTGAAGTTCTGTATTTAATGATCAACTCGCTTTCAAAGGCTCACCTAAGTTTCACCATAGTTTTTAGCAAAGTAATAATACTAATACCATGTATGCATAATTTTGAACAGACAAAGAGGAAGTTGGAGCAGAAAAAGAAACTTCAAATGATATGGTGGAAAAAAAACAGTGAGAAGAAACTAGAAGAGGCTTCAAGTAGCAAAATAGACAGTTCAAATAATAAGGAGAAGGAGAAGGAAAAAAAGAAAAAGAAAAAGAAAGAAAAACAAAAAGAAAGAAACAGGGTGTTAGTAGGATCGTCTCTGAAATTAGGGATCATGAAGAAAAGGATTGTGACATAGAGGTACGAGGATGAGAGACAAGCAACTTTTTATGGTAAACCATCCGCGCCACATATTACATTACGTTGATTAATAAAATATCTCCACACGAGGAATTATTGAGGTAAGCCTTAAAATCAATGAGTCATACAATCAGATATTAACTTATTTAATTATGTGCACGGTTCAAAGATATTGTATCATTCATAAAAAAAATCATTTCTTTGCTGAATGTGAAACCTTTTTAAGAACTCGATGGCCATCTTGTGTGATGTACTTGCTAACTGTTTTAGGATGATTCTTCTTTGATTCTTTTTTCTTTCTCTATTAGTATGTGGAACCATATAAGCGCGGGGCTGCCTCTTTTATTCTTGCATCCAAGGTAACATTGTATACTCTTTTAGATAGCCGATATGGGTTATGAATATTTTATTTAAAAAACCCATATGCAAATTATGTACATATCCATTTTAGGTAATCATGTTCATGCTATAGTGAAAAACCAAAATACATGAATCGAGAGTTACCTTTCATCTTGTCCTGCTTGAATTTATAAGAACGCATTGTTGACATTTCACAACCCTGTAGCTGATGATAAGTTTGAGCTTCTTTTTCACATAAAGCAAAAAAATGACCTTTTGAACGAGATTTAGGTATTCAGTTACTTATTTCATAGTATTTTCTTAGTTCATAATAAACAAATCAAAATTCTATTGTAATAATTTTTTCAATTCAGTGTTGTCATTGAAATGGAAATGAGTTTTTTTATCAGTTCTCATACCATTACAGAACTTCATCTATGTAAACAGGCATGTAGTGACACATCAAGTAGAGCCGTTATCAAAAGTCAAACTCTAACCCATTCCATAAAGAGCCCGAAAGATGGCGGATGCAAAAAAAATATCTATTGTCTCAAAGATTTGACTCAAATGTATCTAAACATCAACAAAGGGACAACTGTAACTCACTAAATAGGTTCCTTGAAACGTAAAGTTTGACTTCAATAGCTGACTTTTGATTTGTATGTTAAGGTGACCATAGCAATTATAAGTATGCAATAGAGTACTTGGAATCTTTCAGTAACATTCTTTCTGCTTTAATAATACTCAATCATTGATATCGTGCTTTTCATGCAGGAATAGTTTAGAGTGTTGTCATGCTCAAGAATTAGCAAGACTTATCAAAACCATAGCTGGAACAAAAGAGAACACGAGGTATCTGTGACCTCTATTATCAAATTAAAAAAGGATTTTATTTATCCAATTTGGCAATGATAGATAACAACTTTTCAAAAAAATGTAATATGTTTAATGTCGAACAGAACGAGCTGACGAGATGGTGAAACTGGTCAATTCAACATATCCGCAATTCGTTTATACCAAGATGATTGCAGATAATGTAAGTTACTCAAAAATTGTTCACTTTGCTTTATGTATTAGTTCTAACATGTCAAATGTGAAAACTAACACTAGATAACCATTATTTTAAAATCTTAATGGTATTGTTTGAACACACTAATTATATTGAACAACTGTTCTTGGTATAATGCAACTAATCATCTCCAAAATCACAAACGCAAAGAGAAACAATGTTCTATATGGTTATGGACATGTCATTGTTATTGTTACTTCAAAGTTATTTTACGCTTAGTTTAGAAGAATACATGCCATTTTTTGCAAGTTTCTAATGAAAATTTTAAACTTGTTTTGTTATTTCATATTTATTGTAGATTCCAATTGCTATGAAGGATCTTCTTTCCAAATTAAAAGAAGAATGCATCTCCACTGTTCCCAAGTATTTTAGCTACTTAGTTGTATTAGAATTAATCCTACTACAAATGTATTAAGACTAATGAAGGATTAAATGCCATAAAGATACATTATAAAAAATGCACCACAGGAACATATGTTTTTGACATTGATTTTTTTATTTTTCCTGATATGGTATACTTACAATGGAAGCTAAGTTGTCGTAAGAAAAATCCTTCATAGCTTCTAATTTTATAAATATATATTTGAAGCTAGCCGCCCATCGGGCGGGCCTTGTAGCTAGTTTTAGTTATAATAAAACATAATTAAAATACTTAGACCATAAGAATCAAGGTATAAATTTTTTTTAGTTTAAATTATTTTATATTAAAATATTTTATGAAAATTTTTAAAGTTAAATAAAATATTATATCTTATTTTTTTATATATAATAAAATGTTTATATTTTCTTTAGTAAATAATTGTATAAACAAATATGAATATGTATTACAATGAATATGTATTACTCATACATAAACTTATATACTTTTAGAAAATAAAATTTATATGGACGTTGGATAAATTGAATGTTAATATTTAAATAGAACATCTTACGTCCCTACTTAAAATATTAAACTTAATATTTAAAGTTCAAATGAATGAGTATAATACATAAACTACGAACGTGAACTAATATTAAGTAAAATCTTTATGTTTGCCTAATATGAAATTTAATAGTAAATGAGTGATTATAATACTTGAACAGAGAACGTAAATTAATGTTTGAAGTAAGACATTATATGTCTACTTAAATAAGAAACTTAATTGTCAGTTGAATGATTACGTGTATGCTAACTGATATTAATAGCTAAAAATTTTATGTTTACTTAGAAATGAAACTTATATAGATAAGTTAAATGAATATTGATGATACTTGAACTACAGTTATTTAGATAAATACCGTAGCATAAATGAACTGACTAAAATCTGTATAAGCATACATATATGTTCTTTGTACTATCTATTAAGACTTTACTATCTGATTAGGCATAACTTTGGCGTGAGCTTTAACTGGATATTCATATTTAACAGCTATTGCCTACTCCCAGGTGAGTTTACAGCCCCATATAAACTTTTGATAAAACTTAACCCTATGGGAAAGAAAATATGCAAACACATAATGGACACAACTAGATTGTATAAACTTGACTATGATTGATTATTATTGAAACTGTTAAATTGTTGTAAATCGCCCGAATGTTATAAATAGATCTATTAGGGATTGACCATCCCCATCTGGGTGAGTCATGCTCACTGTGCCTTGGCCGGGACAACAGACGTATACCATGTTGGAACTGGAATGGGTGTCTTTTTGTAAGACACTACGTCCTCATTTGTTGAGGACTACGGAGGTTAAGCTACAATTTCTAATAATAAACAAATGTTATCTACATTTTAGTGAGAATGCTTTGTGCATTGTCACTTCTATGCTTAATGTATGTCCAAACTAATTAATTGTTAAAATTTGTAAATTCACCAACTTTATGTTGATCCCCTTTAGTATGTTTTGCACAGGAAAATGAAGTTAGTACGTGGTGTGTGCATGGTCTCCAGCATCTTAGTAATCTGCATTGTAGGACTCATCAGGGGTTCTATTTGGGAAACTCAAACAATCACTCTTCACCCTGTTTAAGACAATTTTTATTTTTTGTTTAAATAAACATGTAATCTGATTTGACTAACTTTTTATCGTATGCTCTCTGGACAATATGCTATCGATCCACCCTAGTGACATCTTCGTGGATATTTCCGCATATTTTAACCCTACCCGGGGTGTCACAGAAACTTACCGAAGCTCCCATTCTTGTTGCTCCTAATAGGGAATTACCCTTTGAAATCATGTGCGATGGAAGTGATTATGCAATAGGGGTCGTCTTAGGGCAACGTTATGAAAAGCACTTCCGTCCTATCCATTATGCTAGCAAGACGATGATCGAGGCTCAACCTAATACACCACACCAGAAAAGTAATTCCTTGCTGTGGTCTATGCTCTTGAAAAATTCCCGACCTTATCTCGTCTTGACTAAAAGCATCGTGTATACGGACCATTCGGCTATCAAGTACCTCTTGGCTAATCAAGATGCTAAGCCGAGATTGCTTCGTTGGATGCTCCTCCTCCAATAATTTGACGTCACCGTGCTTGACAAAAAAGGAGGCGAGAATCTTGCGGCCGATCATCTCTCTCGTCTAGATGATCCTCATAAAGATGTATTCGAGAACAAGGAGATTACCGAAACATTTCCTCTCGAGACTCTCGATGTAGTGAATTCTAAAGACAACACCCCATGGTTTGCCGACATTGCAAATGACCATGTGGGGAACATCATAATCAAGGGTATGACGACAAAACAAAAGAGAAAATTATTTCGTTACGTCGAGTTCTATTATTGGGACGACCCTTATCTCTTTTGGGTTTGTGCGGATCAACTCGTTCGATGTTGTGTCTTTGGTACCGAAGCTTCTAACATCCTTAGAGCTTGTCACGAGGGACCCACAAATGGTCACCACGGTGCTAATCTCACGGCTAAGTAAGTGTTAGAAGTTGGCTTCTTTTGGCCTACGATCTATCGTTATGCACACACACTTGTGAAGTCGTGTGATTCTTGCCAACGCCAAGGAAAATCATCGCAAAAGGATGAAATGCCACAAAACATAATTCAAGTGTGTGTGATTTTCGACATTTAGGGCATTGACTTTATGGGGCCGTTGACATCGTCTCATGGAAACAAGTATATCCTCGTCGCCGTCAACTACCTATCTAAGTGGGTGGAAGCTAAGGCTTTGCCTACGAATGATGCTCGTGTGGTAGTGAAGTTTTTGATGCAACTATTCTCTCGGTTTGGAACCCCTCGTGCTATTATAAGCGATCATGGAACCCATTTTTGTAATAACTAATTCGAAAAGGTTCTAAAGAAATACGGAGTTACACATCGTCTTTCTACGGCTTATCACGCGCAACGAGTGGGCAAGTCGAGGTTTCAAACCGAGCTTTGAAGAGGATTTTGGAGTGGTCGATTGGAGAAAACCGTGCTTCATGGTCTAACAAACTCGATGACGCTTTATTGGCCTTTCGGACCGCTTATAAGACACCTATCAGTTGTACTCCTTATAAGTTGGTTTATGGAAAGAATTGTCATTTGCCTATTGAATTGGAGCATAAGGCATATTGGGCCCTAAAGCATGCCAACTATGACTTAAAGACCGCGGGAGATCACCGGAAAATACTACTTAATGAATTGGATGAATTAAGAGATAATGCTTATGAAATTTCATTGATTTTTAAGGAAAAGACTAAAAATTTTCATGATTCAAAGATTAAAAACCGGGTTTTTAACGTTGGTGATCAAGTGTTACTTTCTAACTCTCGTTTGAAGATATTTTCCGGGAAATTGAAATCTCGTTGGTCGGATCCATTCACCATAACACAAGTGTTTCCTTATGGGACCATCGAGCTAGCTCAAAATAATGGTCCTAATTTCAAGGTGAATGGACATAGGCTTAAGCACTACTTTGGTGGGGAAGTCCCTTCGTTGGACGACCTCGACCAAGTCACCTTCCCCAATGATAATTAGCATTGAGGGGATCGAGTCAAGCTCATGACTCGGTAATCAAAAACGAGGTGCCTCGTGGGGGAGATCCCATGCTTATCCAATGTACATATTATCGCTTTCTAATGTAGTTAATGAGAGGGTATTTGTGCCCTTCCAACTCGTTGTCTCGTGGTTGTTTGTGAATGTGTTATATAGATCATCATCATCGCCACGATTGAAGACTCTCGTGTTCATTTATGTGAGCCTCAATCGTTTGCTTAAGCATTTTTCCACGAATCCATGACATATCCTTTATTGTTCGAACAATTATCTTTTAGCATAATTTATAAACGGCTTTAGATATATTGTTGATCACCCTTACCATGCTAGATCCTAAGCATTCGACTCTTAGTCTCTAGTATGGGGGTGCTCCACCTTTAGACTCGAAACATTGAGGACAATGTTTAATTTTAGTATGGGGGTGAATAGATACTTGCCTTGCTACGCCCTCACGTTTTCCAACTTTCAACGTTTTGTTTTGTTTTGTTGCAAATAAGACTAAAAATGGCCCAATTTTATAATTTTTCTTAGTTTTCATAAGTGTTTTTAAAACACGAATGTATATTTTCCGATGGGTAGAATAAGAGTTAATTTTTGACTTGATGGGTATTTGGAGCCCTTTACATTCCTTAACCCGCTTGAATCAAGTTTTGCTAGACTTTAATATAGGGAACTTTAAAACGCGAAAGTCTTAGCTCATACGGGTTAAGAACAAGAACTTTTCGCAAGTTCCTATAATTGATCCTAGAAAGTCACTTATCAAGGGAACTTTAAAATGCATTCTCTAAACCTGAAAAAGTCTAAGAAAGTGCAAGATCCTATAGGTGGCTTCAAAACCTAAAACTTCGAATTGATATAGTCTTAATGAAGCTAATCCAAATTTGGCTTAATTTTGACTAGCATGGCTAAGTATTCACGAGTCCCTTTAATTAGAGGTCTTTAAATAGTGAAGAACGAGAAGTGATAGAGTTAGATAAGTGATCATGCTAAACGTAGAACATGAAAATGTTCTTTCAAAAACTCATATGTTTTTAATTTTGGATTTTTCTCCCATAAGATCAATGCATTAGGAATAAATAATTGCAATAAGTAAGGTCACTCGATTTGAAAGGTTACTTAGCTTCTAGCCCAAGATCGTTTAAAAGGTGCTCGCGGTTGAATAGAGTTCATAGCCAAGGCATAACTTATTGAAGCGGGACGCGAAGATTGGTGAAGATCCAAAAAGGGCCTAACAAGTCATGAGGAGCTCTATTTTGTTGCTAAATATCCAAGATGATGTGAAGAATCATCATTCCAAAATCAACATGAAGGATCGACACACACGACGAAAAGCAATTACTCCCCCAAAGATCTTGGAGAAAGTCTATCCAAAAATACCCTTACAAGGTATGAGGATAAATATATCCAAGTCCTAAAAGGAGGTGGATCATTGTATATCAAAATCCAAAATAAGGATTGAAGAAAAATGATGAAGTCGTGGTCCAAGTATTAAGAATCTCTAAAAAACATCAAGTGAAGAAATTCCAAAATATGAAGAGAAGACATAATTTCAAGAACGTCTTCCGAAGATTTTGAAGAATGAAGTACATGCCAAATATCGGTCCGAGAAAATTCTCAAATCGTGAAACCAGTTATGCCAAGATATGAATTTAAGGAGATACACGAGAAGCCGTTTTAAAAGATTTTGTCCTTTAGCTATCTATTGATTAAATCGTGCTACTTTATTTTCGGACTAATAAATATGCAAATAAGTCAATATGAATCACTTGTGATCCATGAAAAATAGTTAAAACATTCTAGAAACCTTTTCTTTTCTTAATAACTAGGATTGCGGTGAGAAAAAGTATTACACAATTTGGACGTATGAGTAGTGTTAGCATTGTGACTTGTACCAACAATGATCTCGTTTTTGCACTTAGCATGGAATCTATGTCAATCAAGGATGACGAACTTTACTCTATGAGACATTCACTTGTTTTTATTCATTGACCCTAAAAGTCACATTCGTGATGAAAATCATACATTATGTCTTTAACATATCTTCGTAGTATTGTAGCAGGTATTACTTTTAAATAAAGGTTAAAAAATTGAATTTTGGAGATGCTTAGATACTTTATTATAGCATTACGTGAGGGCACGGCAATGGTTTAGTATGGGGGAGTGATGAGATGGAATTTATACATGATCTCACCGTTCTTTTCGGGCTTTAAAAGCATAAAATGTCATAAATATACATTATATATGCTTGTGTTTGTTTAGTTGTGTATTTTAGGTATGGATATCGTGAAAAAGACAAAAAATCACAAGAAACAAGGAAATACGAACACGAGAAACGAAGCCGCAAAATGAACCGGACACTAGTTATGGATTTCTCAAAGAAAAACTCTTAAAGACTTGAAGATGTACAAGAATGATCCCTCATTTATACATAAATGAAACTTAATACCCTTGTATATTCATAATTACCAGTTTGGTCCCTTAAGTTTGTCAAAATGACAAAAAGGTCCCTCAACTTTGAAGATTTGGCATGTTTAGTCCCTCAAGATTTCACAATTGACAACAATGGTCCTCCAAGATATCAACATCTAAGGAACACCCCTGAAGTTCAAGAATATTACACATTTGGTCCTTAGTCTATGATTTAAAACACAAAAGGGCCATTTGTGTAATTATACCAAAGTTATTTAAGCCTTAAATCCCTTTTCTAAAGTTTTTGTGGCCACCTAGGAAAAACAAAACTTCTATAACAAAGGATTCGGATATTTAAGCTGAATAAACTTGATATGGTGAATAGATACTTGCCTTGCTACGCCCTCACGTTTTCCAACTTTCAACGTTTTGTTTTGTTTTGTTGCAAATAAGGCTAAAAATGGCCCAATTTTTAAATTTTTGTTAGTTTTCATAAGTGTTTTTAAGACATGAATGTGTCTTTTCCGATGGGTAAAATAAGAGTTAATTTTTGACTTGATGGGCATTTGGAGCCCTTTACATTCCTTAACCCGCTTGAATCAAGTTTTGCTAGACTTTTATATAGGAAACTTTAAAACGCGAAAGTCTTAGCTCATACGGGTTAAGAACAAGAACTTTTCGCAAGTTCCTATAATTGTCCTAGAAAGTCACTTATCAAGGGAACTTTAAAATGCATTCTCTAAACATCAAAAAGTCTAAGAAAGTTCAAGATCCTATAGGTGGCTTCAAAACCCAGAACTTCGAATTGATATAGTCTTAATGAAGCTAATCCAAATTTGGCTTAATTTTGACTAGCATGGCTAAGTATTCACGAGTCCCTTTAATTAGAGGTCTTTAAATAGTGAAGAACGAGAAGTGATAGAGTTAGATAAGTGATCATGCTAAACGTAGAACATGAAAATATTCTTTCAAAAACTCATATGTTTTTAATTGTGGCTTTTTCTCCCGTAAGATCAATGCATTAGGAATAAATAATTGCAATAAGTAAGGTCACACGATTTGAAAGGTTACTTAGCTTCTAGCTAAAGATCGTTTAAAAGTTGCTCGGGGTTGAATAGAGTTCATAGCCAAGGCATAACTTATTGAAGCGGGACGCGAAGATTGGTGAAGATCCAGAAAGGCATGAGGATCTCTATTTTGTTGCTAAATATCCAAGATGATGTGAAGAATCATTATTCCAAAATCAATATGAAGGATCGACACACACGACGAAAAACAATTACTCCCCTAAGGATCATGGAGAAAGTCTATCCAAAAATACCCTTACAAGGTATGAGGATAAATATATCCAAGTCCTAAAAGGAGGCGGATCGTTATATATCAAAATCCAAAATACAGATTGAAGAAAAATGATGAAGTCGTGGTCCAAGTATTAAGAATCTCTCAAAAACGTCAAGTGAAGAAATTCCAAAATATGAAGAGAAGACCATAATTTCAAGAACGTCTTCCGAAGATTTGAAGAATGAAGTACATGCCAAATTTCGGTCCGAGAAAATTCTCAAATCATGAAACCAGTTATGCCAAGATATGAATTTAAGGAGATACACGAGAAGCCATTTTAAAAGATTTTGTCCTTTAGCTATCTATTGATTAAATCGTGCTACTTTATTTTCGGACTAATAAATATGCAAATAAGTCAATATGAATCACTTGTGATCCATGACAAATAGTTAAAACATTCTAGAAACCTTTTCTTTTCATAATAACTAGGATTGCGGTGAGAAAACGTATTACATAATTTGGACGTATGAGTAGTGTTAGCATTGTGACTTGTACCCACAATGATCTCGTTTTTACACTTAGCATGGAATCTATGTCAATCAAGGATGACAAACTTTACTCTATGAGACATTCACTTGTTTCTATTCATTGACCCTAAAAGTCACATTCGTGATGAAAATCATACATTATGTCTTTAACATATCTTCGTAGTATTGTAGCAAGTTTTACTTTTAAATAAAGGTTAAAAATTGAATTTTGGAGATGCTTAGATACTTTATTATAGCATTACGTGAGGGCACGACAATGGTTTAGTATGGGGGGAGTGATGAGATGGCATTTATACATGATCTCATCGTTCTTTTCGTACTTTAAAAGCATAAAATGTCATAAATATACATTATATATGCTTGTGTTTGTTTAGTTGTGTATTTTAGGTATGGATATCGTGAAAAAGACAAAAAATCACAAGAAACAAGGAAATACGAACACGAGAAACGAAGCCGCAAAATGAACCGGACATTAGTTATGGATTTCTCAAAGAAAAACCCTTGAAGACTTGAAGATGTACAAGAATGATCCCTCATTTATACATAAATGACACTTAATACCCTTGTATATTAATAATTACAAGTTTGGTCCCTTAAGTTTGTCAAAATGACAAAAAGGTCCCTCAACTTTGAAGATTTGGTATGTTTA
Organism: Glebionis coronaria; assembly: GCA_025667525.1. NCBI lineage: Eukaryota > Viridiplantae > Streptophyta > Magnoliopsida > Asterales > Asteraceae > Glebionis > Glebionis coronaria. Next base: position 154,547,668 of record CM046880.1, read on the forward strand.
GTCCCTCAAGATTTCACAATTGACAACAATGGTCCTCCGAGATATCATCATCCAATGGACACCCCTGAAGTTCAACAATATTACACATTTGGTCCTTAGTCTATGATTTAAAACACAAAAGGGCCATTTGTGTAATTATACCAAAGTTATTTAAGCCTTAAATCCCTTTTCTAAAGTTTTTGTGGCCAAACTAGGAAAAACAAAACTTCTATAACAAAGGATTTGGATATTTAAGCTGAATAAACTTGATATGGTGAATAGATACTTGCCTTGCTACGCCCTCACGTTTTCCAACTTTCAACGTTTTGTTTTGTTTTGTTGCAAATAAGGCTAAAAATGGCCCAATTTTAAAATTTTTGTTAGTTTTCATAAGTGTTTTTAATACACGAATGTGTCTTTTCCGATGGGTAAAATAAGAGTTAATTTTTGACTTGATGGGCATTTGGAGCCCTTTACATTCCTTAACCCGCTTGAATCAAGTTTTGCTAGACTTTTATATAGGAAACTTTAAAACGCGAAAGTCTTAGCTCATACGGGTTAAGAACAAGAACTTTTCGCAAGTTCCTATAATTGTCCTAGAAAGTCACTTATCAAGGGAACTTTAAAATGCATTCTCTAAACTTCAAAAAGTGTAAGAAAGTGCAAGATCCTATAGGTGGCTTGAAAACCCAAATCTTTGATTTGATATAGTCTTAATGAATTTAATCCAAATTTGGCTTAATTTTGACTTGCATGGCTAAGTATTCACGAGTCTCTTTAATTACAGGTCTTTAAATAGTGAAGAATGAGAAGTGATAGAGTTAGACAAGTGATCATGCTAAACGTAGAACATGAAAAGGTTCTTTCAAAAACTCATATGTTTTTAATTGTGGATTTTTCTCCCATAAGATCAATGCATTAGGAATAAAATAATTATAATAAGTAAGGTCGCACGATTTGAAAGGTTACTTAGCTTCTAGCCCAAGATCGTTTAAAAGTTGCTCGGGGTTGAATAGAGTTCATAGCTAAGGCATAACTTATTGAAGCGGGACGCGAAGATTGGTGAAGATCCAAAAAGGCCCTAACAAGGCATGAGGAGCTCTATTTTGTTGCTAAAGATCCAAGATGATGTGAAGAATCATTATTCCAAAATCAATATGAAGGATCGAGACACACGACGAAAAGAAATTACTCCCCTAAAGATCATGGAGAAAGTCTATCCAAAAAGACCCTTACAAGGTATGAGGATAAATATATCCAAGTCCTAAAAGGAGGCGAATCGTTGTATATGAAAATCAAAATAAAGATTGTAGAAAATGATGAAGTCGTGATCCAAGTATGAAGAATCTCTCAAAAACGTCAAGTGAAGAAATTCCAAAATATGAAGAGAAGACCATAATTTCAAGAACGTCTTCCAAAGATTTGAAGAATGAAGTACATGCCAAATATCGGTCCGAGAAAATTCTCAAATCATGAAACAAGTTATGCCAAGATATGAATTTAAGGAGATACACGAGAAGCCGTTTTAAAAGATTTTGTCCTTTAGCTATCTATTGATTAAATCGTGCTACTTTATTTTCGGACTAATAAATATGCGAATAAGTCAATATGAATCACTTGTGATCCATGACAAATAGTTAAAACATTCTAGAAACCTTTTCTTTTCATAATAACTAGGATTGCGGTGAGAAAACGTATTACACAATTTGGACGTATGAGTAGTGTTAGCATTGTGACTTGTACCCACAATGATCTCGTTTTTGTACTTAGCATGGAATCTATGTCAATCAAGGATGACAAACTTTACTCTATGAGACATTCACTTGTTTCTATTCATTGACCCTAAAAGTCACATTCGTGATGAAAATCATACATTATGTCTTTAACATATCTTCGTAGTATTGTAGCAAGTTTTACTTTTAAATAAAGGTTAAAAATTGAATTTTGGAGATGCTTAGATACTTTATTATAACATTACGTGAGGGCACGGCAATGGTTTAGTATGGGGGAGTAATGAGATGGCATTTATACATGATCTCATCGTTCTTTTCGGACTTTAAAAGCATAAAATGTCATAAATATACATTATATATGCTTGTGTTTGTTTAGTTGTGTATTTTATGTATCGATATCGTGAAAAAGACAAAACATCAAAAGAAACAAGGAAATACGAACACGAGAAACGAAGCCGCAAAATGAACCGGACATTAGTTATGGATTTCTCAAAGAAAAACCCTTGAAGACTTGAAGATGTACAAGAATGATCCCTCATTTATACATAAATGACACTTAATACCCTTGTATATTAATAATTACAAGTTTGGTCCCTTAAGTTTGTCAAAATGACAAAAAGGTCCCTCAACTTTGAAGATTTGGCATGTTTAGTCCCTCAAGATTTCACAATTGACAACAATGGTCCCCAAAGATATCAACATCCAATGGACACCTCTGAAGTTCAAGAATATTACACATTTGGTCCTTAGTCTATGATTTAAAACACAAAAGGGCCATTTGTGTAATTATACCAAAGTTATTTAAGCCTTAAATCCCTTTTCTAAAGTTTTTGTGGCCAAACTAGGAAAAACAAAACTTCTATAACAAAGGATTTGGATATTTAAGCTGAATAAACTTGATATGGTGAATAGATACTTGCCTTGCTACGCCCTCACGTTTTCCAACTTTCAACGTTTTGTTTTGTTTTGTTGCAAATAAGGCTAAAAATAGCCCAATTTTAAAATTTTTGTTAGTTTTCATAAGTGTTTTTAAGACACGAATGTGTCTTTTCCGATGGGTAAAATAAGAGTTAATTTTTGACTTGATGGGCATTTGGAGCCCTTTACATTCCTTAACCCGCTTGAATCAAGTTTTGCTAGACTTTAATATAGGAAACTTTAAAACGCGAAAGTCTTAGCTCATACGGGTTAAGAACAAGAACATTTCACAAGTTCCTATAATTGTCCTAGAAAGTCACTTATCAAGGGAACTTTAAAATGCATTCTCTAAACTTCAAAAAGTGTAAGAAAGTGCAAGATCCTATAGGTGGCTTGAAAACCCAAATCTTTGATTTGATATAGTCTTAATGAATTTAATCCAAATTTGGCTTAATTTTGACTTGCATGGCTAAGTATTCACGAGTCTCTTTAATTACAGGTCTTTAAATAGTGAAGAACGAGAAGTGATAGAGTTAGACAAGTGATCATGCTAAACGTAGAACATGAAAAGGTTCTTTCAAAAACTCATATGTTTTTAATTGTAGATTTTTCTCCCATAAGATCAATGCATTAGGAATAAAATAATTACAATAAGTAAGGTCTCACGATTTGAAAGGTTACTTAGCTTCTAGCCCAAGATCGTTTAAAAGTTGCTCGGGGTTGAATAGAGTTCATAGCTAAGGCATAACTTATTGAAGCGGGACGCGAAGATTGGTGAAGATCCAAAAAGGCCCTAACAAGGCATGAGGAGCTCCATTTTGTTGCTAAAGATCCAATATGATGTGAAGAATCATTATTCCAAAATCAATATGAAGGATCGAGACACACGACGAAAAGAAATTACTCCCCTAAAGATCATGGAGAAAGTCTATCCAAAAAGACCCTTACAAGGTATGAGGATAAATATATCCAAGTCCTAAAAGGAGGAGAATCGTTGTATATGAAAATCAAAATAAAGATTGTAGAAAAATGATGAAGTCGTGATCCAAGTATGAAGAATCTCTCAAAAACGTCAAGTGAAGAAATTCCAAAATATGAAGAGAAGACCATAATTTCAAGAACGTCTTCCGAAGATTTAAAGAATGAAGTACATGCCAAAATTCGGTCCGAGAAAATTCTCAAATCATGAAACCAGTTATGCCAAGATATGAATTTAAGGAGATACACGAGAAGCCGTTTTAAAAGATTTTGTCCTTTAGCTATCTATTGATTAAATCGTGCTACTTTATTTTCGGACTAATAAATATGCGAATAAGTCAATATGAATCACTTGTGATCCATGACAAATAGTTAAAACATTCTAGAAACCTTTTCTTTTCATAATAACTAGGATTGCGGTGAGAAAACGTATTACACAATTTGGACGTATGAGTAGTGTTAGCATTGTGACTTGTACCCACAATGATCTCGTTTTTGTACTTAGCATGGAATCTATGTCAATCAAGGATGACAAACTTTACTCTATGAGACATTCACTTGTTTCTATTCATTGACCCTAAAAGTCACATTCGTGATGAAAATCATACATTATGTCTTTAACATATCTTCGTAGTATTGTAGCAAGTTTTACTTTTAAATAAAGGTTAAAAATTGAATTTTGGAGATGCTTAGATACTTTATTATAACATTACGTGAGGGCACGGCAATGGTTTAGTATGGGGGAGTAATGAGATGGCATTTATACATGATCTCATCGTTCTTTTCGGACTTTAAAAGCATAAAATGTCATAAATATACATTATATATGCTTGTGTTTGTTTAGTTGTGTATTTTATGTATCGATATCGTGAAAAAGACAAAACATCAAAAGAAACAAGGAAATACGAACACGAGAAACGAAGCCGCAAAATGAACCGGACATTAGTTATGGATTTCTCAAAGAAAAACCCTTGAAGACTTGAAGATGTACAAGAATGATCCCTCATTTATACATAAATGACACTTAATACCCTTGTATATTAATAATTACAAGTTTGGTCCCTTAAGTTTGTCAAAATGACAAAAAGGTCCCTCAACTTTGAAGATTTGGCATGTTTAGTCCCTCAAGATTTCACAATTGACAACAATGGTCCCCAAAGATATCAACATCCAATGGACACCTCTGAAGTTCAAGAATATTACACATTTGGTCCTTAGTCTATGATTTAAAACACAAAAGGGCCATTTGTGTAATTATACCAAAGTTATTTAAGCCTTAAATCCCTTTTCTAAAGTTTTTGTGGCCAAACTAGGAAAAACAAAACTTCTATAACAAAGGATTTGGATATTTAAGCTGAATAAACTTGATATGGTGAATAGATACTTGCCTTGCTACGCCCTCACGTTTTCCAACTTTCAACGTTTTGTTTTGTTTTGTTGCAAATAAGGCTAAAAATAGCCCAATTTTAAAATTTTTGTTAGTTTTCATAAGTGTTTTTAAGACACGAATGTGTCTTTTCCGATGGGTAAAATAAGAGTTAATTTTTGACTTGATGGGCATTTGGAGCCCTTTACATTCCTTAACCCGCTTGAATCAAGTTTTGCTAGACTTTAATATAGGAAACTTTAAAACGCGAAAGTCTTAGCTCATACGGGTTAAGAACAAGAACATTTCGCAAGTTCCTATAATTGTCCTAGAAAGTCACTTATCAAGGGAACTTTAAAATGCATTCTCTAAACTTCAAAAAGTGTAAGAAAGTGCAAGATCCTATAGGTGGCTTGAAAACCCAAATCTTTGATTTGATATAGTCTTAATGAATTTAATCCAAATTTGGCTTAATTTTGACTTGCATGGCTAAGTATTCACGAGTCTCTTTAATTACAGGTCTTTAAATAGTGAAGAACGAGAAGTGATAGAGTTAGACAAGTGATCATGCTAAACGTAGAACATGAAAAGGTTCTTTCAAAAACTCATATGTTTTTAATTGTAGATTTTTCTCCCATAAGATCAATGCATTAGGAATAAAATAATTACAATAAGTAAGGTCTCACGATTTGAAAGGTTACTTAGCTTCTAGCCCAAGATCGTTTAAAAGTTGCTCGGGGTTGAATAGAGTTCATAGCTAAGGCATAACTTATTGAAGCGGGACGCGAAGATTGGTGAAGATCCAAAAAGGCCCTAACAAGGCATGAGGAGCTCCATTTTGTTGCTAAAGATCCAATATGATGTGAAGAATCATTATTCCAAAATCAATATGAAGGATCGAGACACACGACGAAAAGAAATTACTCCCCTAAAGATCATGGAGAAAGTCTATCCAAAAAGACCCTTACAAGGTATGAGGATAAATATATCCAAGTCCTAAAAGGAGGAGAATCGTTGTATATGAAAATCAAAATAAAGATTGTAGAAAAATGATGAAGTCGTGATCCAAGTATGAAGAATCTCTCAAAAACGTCAAGTGAAGAAATTCCAAAATATGAAGAGAAGACCATAATTTCAAGAACGTCTTCCGAAGATTTAAAGAATGAAGTACATGCCAAAATTCGGTCCGAGAAAATTCTCAAATCATGAAACCAGTTATGCCAAGATATGAATTTAAGGAGATACACGAGAAGCCGTTTTAAAAGATTTTGTCCTTTAGCTATCTATTGATTAAATCGTGCTACTTTATTTTCGGACTAATAAATATGCGAATAAGTCAATATGAATCACTTGTGATCCATGACAAATAGTTAAAACATTCTAGAAACCTTTTCTTTTCATAATAACTAGGATTGCGGTGAGAAAACGTATTACACAATTTGGACGTATGAGTAGTGTTAGCATTGTGACTTGTACCCACAATGATCTCGTTTTTGTACTTAGCATGGAATCTATGTCAATCAAGGATGACAAACTTTACTCTATGAGACATTCACTTGTTTCTATTCATTGACCATAAAAGTCACATTCGTGATGAAAATCATACATTATGTCTTTAACATATCTTCGTAGTATTGTAGCAAGTTTTACTTTTAAATAAAAGTTAAAAATTGAATTTTGGAGATGCTTAGATACTTTATTATAGCATTACGTGAGGGCACGGCAATGGTTTAGTATGGGGGAGTAATGAGATGGCATTTATACATGATCTTATCGTTCTTTTCGGACTTTAAAAGCATAAAATGTCATAAATATACATTATATATGCTTGTGTTTGTTTAGTTGTGTATTTTAGGTATGTATATCGTGAAAAAGACAAAACATCACAAGAAACAAGGAAATACGAACACGAGAAACGAAGCCGCAAAATGAACCGGACATTAGTTATGGATTTCTCAAAGAAAAACCCTTGAAGACTTGAAGATGTACAAGAATGATCCCTCATTTATACATAAATGACACTTAATACCCTTTTATATTAATAAATACAAGTTTGGTCCCTTAAGTTTGTCAAAATGACAAAAAGGTCCCTCAACTTTGAAGATTTGGCATGTTTAGTCCCTCAAGATTTCACAATTGACAACAATGGTCCCCAAAGATATCAACATCCAATGGACACCCCTGAAGTTCAAGAATATTACACATTTGGTCCTTAGTCTATGATTTAAAACACAAAAGGGCCATTTGTGTAATTATACCAAAGTTATTTAAGCCTTAAATCCCTTTTCTAAAGTTTTTGTGGCCAAACTAGGAAAAACAAAACTTCTATTACAAAGGATTTGGATATTTAAGCTGAATAAACTTGATATGGTGAATAGATACTTGCCTTGCTACGCCCTCACGTTTTCCAACTTTCAACGTTTTGTTTTGTTTTGTTGCAAATAAGGCTAAAAATGGCCCAATTTTAAAATTTTTGTTAGTTTTCATAAGTGTTTTTAAGACACGAATGTGTCTTTTCCGATGGGTAAAATAAGAGTTAATTTTTGACTTGATGGGCATTTGGAGCCCTTTACATTCCTTAACCCGCTTGAATCAAGTTTTGCTAGACTTTTATATAGGAAACTTTAAAACGCGAAAGTCTTAGCTCATACGGGTTAAGAACAAGAACATTTCGCAAGTTCCTATAATTGTCCTAGAAAGTCACTTATCAAGGGAACTTTAAAATGCATTCTCTAAACTTCAAAAAGTGTAAGAAAGTGCAAGATCCTATAGGTGGCTTGAAAACCCAAATCTTTGATTTGATATAGTCTTAATGAATTTAATCCAAATTTGGCTTAATTTTGACTTGCATGGCTAAGTATTCACGAGTCTCTTTAATTACAGGTCTTTAAATAGTGAAGAACGAGAAGTGATAGAGTTAGACAAGTGATCATGCTAAACGTAGAACATGAAAAGGTTCTTTCAAAAACTCATATGTTTTTAATTGTAGATTTTTCTCCCATAAGATCAATGCATTAGGAATAAAATAATTACAATAAGTAAGGTCGCACGATTTGAAAGGTTACTTAGCTTCTAGCCCAAGATCGTTTAAAAGTTGCTCGGGGTTGAATAGAGTTCATAGCTAAGGCATAACTTATTGAAGCGGGACGCGAAGATTGGTGAAGATCCAAAAAGGCCCTAACAAGGCATGAGGAGCTCTATTTTGTTGCTAAAGATCCAATATGATGTGAAGAATCATTATTCCAAAATCAATATGAAGGATCGAGACACACGACGAAAAGAAATTACTCCCCTAAAGATCATGAAGAAAGTCTATCCAAAAAGACCCTTACAAGGTATGAGGATAAATATATCCAAGTCCTAAAAGGAGGAGAATCGTTGTATATGAAAATCAAAATAAAGATTGTAGAAAAATGATGAAGTCGTGATCCAAGTATGAAGAATCTCTCAAAAACGTCAAGTGAAGAAATTCCAAAATATGAAGAGAAGACCATAATTTCAAGAACGTCTTCCGAAGATTTAAAGAATGAAGTACATGCCAAAATTCGGTCCGAGAAAATTCTCAAATCATGAAACCAGTTATGCCAAGATATGAATTTAAGGAGATACACGAGAAGCCGTTTTAAAAGATTTTGGCCTTTAGCTATCTATTGATTAAATCGTGCTACTTTATTTTCGGACTAATAAATATGCGAATAAGTCAATATGAATCACTTGTGATCCATGACAAATAGTTAAAACATTCTAGAAACCTTTTCTTTTCATAATAACTAGGATTGCGGTGAGAAAACATATTACACAATTTGGACGTATGAGTAGTGTTAGCATTGTGACTTGTACCCACAATGATCTCGTTTTTGTACTTAGCATGGAATCTATGTCAATCAAGGATGACAAACTTTACTCTATGAGACATTCACTTGTTTCTATTCATTGACCATAAAAGTCACATTCGTGATGAAAATCATACATTATGTCTTTAACATATCTTCGTAGTATTGTAGCAAGTTTTACTTTTATATAAAAGTTAAAAATTGAATTTTGGAGATGCTTAGATACTTTATTATAGCATTACGTGAGGGCACGGAAATGGTTTAGTATGGGGGAGTAATGAGATGGCATTTATACATGATCTTATCGTTCTTTTCGGACTTTAAAAGCATAAAATGTCATAAATATACATTATATATGCTTGTGTTTGTTTAGTTGTGTATTTTAGGTATGTATATCGTGAAAAAGACAAAACATCACAAGAAACAAGGAAATACGAACACGAGAAACGAAGCCGCAAAATGAACCGGACATTAGTTATGGATTTCTCAAAGAAAAACCCTTGAAGACTTGAAGATGTACAAGAATGATCCCTCATTTATACATAAATGACACTTAATACCCTTTTATATTAATAAATACAAGTTTGGTCCCTTAAGTTTATCAAAATGACAAAAAGGTCCCTCAACTTTGAAGATTTGGCATGTTTAGTCCCTCAAGATTTCACAATTGACAACAATGGTCCCCAAAGATATCAACATCCAATTGACACCCCTGAAGTTCAAGAATATTACACATTTGGTCCTTAGTCTATGATTTAAAACACAAAAGGGCCATTTGTGTAATTATACCAAAGTTATTTAAGCCTTAAATCCCTTTTCTAAAGTTTTTGTGGCCAAACTAGGAAAAACAAAACTTCTATTACAAAGGATTTGGATATTTAAGTTGAATAAACTTGATATGGTGAATAGATACTTGCCTTGCTACGCCCTCACGTTTTCCAACTTTCAATGTTTTGTTTTGTTTTGTTGCAAATAAGGCTAAAAATGGCCCAATTTTAAATTTTTTGTTAGTTTTCATAAGTGTTTTTAAGACACGAATGTGTCTTTTCCGATGGGTAAAATAAGAGTTAATTTTTGACATGATGGGCATTTGGAGCCCTTTACATTCCTTAACCCGCTTGAATCAAGTTTTGCTAGACTTTTATATAGGAAACTTTAAAACACGAAAGTCTTAGCTCATACGGGTTAAGAACAAGAACTTTTCGCAAGTTCCTATAATTGTCCTAGAAAGTCACTTATCAAGGGAACTTTAAAATGCATTCTCTAAACTTCAAAAAGTGTAAGAAAGTGCAAGATCCTATAGGTGGCTTGAAAACCCAAATATTTGATTTGATATAGTCTTAATGAATTTAATCCAAATTTGGCTTAATTTTGACTTGCATGGCTAAGTACTCACGAGTCTCTTTAATTACAGGTCTTTAAATAGTGAAGAACGAGAAGTGATAGAGTTAGACAAGTGATCATGCTAAAGGTAGAACATGAAAAGGTTCTTTCAAAAACTCATATGTTTTTAATTGTAGATTTTTCTCCCATAAGATCAATGCATTAGGAATAAAATAATTACAATAAGTAAGGTCGGACGATTTGAAAGGTTACTTAACTTCTAGCCCAAGATCGTTTAAAAGTTGCTCGGGGTTGAATAGAGTTCATAGCTAAGGCATAACTTATTGAAGCGGGACGCGAAGATTGGTGAAGATCCAAAAAGGCCCTAACAAGGCATGAGGAGCTCTATTTTGTTGCTAAAGATCCAAGATGATGTGAAGAATCATTATTCCAAAATCAATATGAAGGATCGAGACACACGACGAAAAGAAATTACTCCCCTAAAGATCATGGAGGAAGTCTATCCAAAAAGACCCTTACAAGGTATGAGGATAAATATATCCAAGTCCTAAAAGGAGGCGAATCGTTGTATATGAAAATCAAAATAAAGATTGTAGAAAAATGATGAAGTCGTGGTCCAAGTATGAAGAATCTCTCAAAAACGTCAAGTGAAGAAATTCCAAAATATGAAGAGAAGACCATAATTTCAAGAACGTCTTCCAAAGATTTGAAGAATGAAGTACATGCCAAATATCGGTCCGATAAAGGTCTCAAATCGTGAAAAGAGTTATGCCAAGATATGAACTTAAGGAGATACACGAGAAGCCTTTTTAAAGGATTTTGTCCTTTAGCTAACTATCGATTAAATCACGCTAATTTATTTTCGGACTAATAAATATTTAAATAAGTCGATATTAATCACTTGTGATCCATGAAAAATAGTTAAAAAAAATCTAGAAACCTTTTCTTTTTCATAATAACTAGGATTGCGGGGAGAAAAGTTTTACACAATTTGGACGCATGGAATGTATGACAATCAAGGATGACGAACTTTACTCTGTGAGACATTCACTTGTTTCTATTCATTGACCCTAAAAGTCACATTCGTGATGAAAATCATACATTATGTCTTTAACATATCTTCGTAGTATTGTAGCAAGTTTTACTTTTTAATAAATGTAACACTCTCAAATTTCGTATCGGTACAATGGAAGGGTCTTTTAGAGTGTTACGGGATAGCACAATAACTCCAATCATAGACAACACATAAAAATGGTTGTACAAGGTTCAACATACATTCATTCGATAAATGTTTTAAAGTGTACACCAGGTCCCAAATTATACAGGTCATTAAGTTTACAAAACATAGATCGAATGAACATTTTTATTATTATGTGGGCCATCAGAGTCGATCACCATCCGGATTACCTTCAAGCACTTGAGATAAAAACATGCAAAAATCATATCAGCGAATGCCGAGTGAATTCATAGAGTTTAATAAAACCGTTCTATAAAACAATCGTTGAAATCGTTAATTTTACGGTAATAGCCGAAAAAGTCGTAAAAATCATGTTTATAGTTTTTATAACTTATAAATCTTATTCAACTACCATTTTTATTAAGTGTCCATTTATCTAACCTTATACATATTTATATAAATGAAATTTATAAGTTAGTGGGTTTTAATTCACATTTTTTACTATATTAGTTTGAGTTCTTATATAATACTATTAAACATTAATTCTTCAAAATCTGATTTTTAGTTTCATCTTCACCATTTTTATCATATCTTGAGTTCTATAAGGACATAGAAGCTCATTTTTGGATGGCATAAACTTCATAATATGTTCTACAAATAAGTTAGTTATAGCTACTGCTTATTCCATGTCTAAATATCCTTAACAGTTCCTACAATACAGACTATTCAGATTGGTACACTCATCTTGTTTTGATCATATCTCACTCATTTTGATGATTCCATTGCATGGCCAACTCTCACATGTGTATGACATATAACACTTACTGTAAATGGATTCCACCATGTAATTTTATCAGTTTATAACTTGGTTACTTACTGTTTTTATACAGCCAACAATTTAAGCAAGATTTTAGCCTTATTTCTTATGGTTATTAATCTTTTTAATCATATTTATCAACACTTGATCCACACACAACATTTCTATCATCATATATTCATCATATACATATACAATAACAAAGAAAATACATTTGATCTTTACAAAAATAACAAGAGAAATAGAAAGGATGATCTTCTTTACCAACCAAGATTATATCTTGTTTTTTGATGACAACAACTTGATGAACACCAAATATATCTCCAAGATCATCAACCACCAAGATAGTTTGTTGAGAAATTATCCTTAGGACACAAGCAAATCACCTTCTTTGTTGTTAATATGGCCACCAATCAATCAAGGCTTCAAGGTTTCTCCATAATATGGCTAGATAACATGAGATTTGTGGCTAGAAATGATCAAATGATGGTGTTTGACGGTGAAGTGGGACGACAAATGTAGAGAGAGGGAGGAGAGATTTAGTTGTTTTGCATGTGAAAATGGAAGGAAATGGTTTAGCTAAGATGGTTTTGTGGTTTAGTGGCATGAGTTAGCTTTCATGTGAAGTTAAGCTTAAATGTGTAAGCTAGCTAAGTGTAAGGATGCCACATCAAGGGACGTGGTGTCCCTAGTTTGGCCGTCCCTTTTAGTGGGGTGGGATAAACTAGTTTTGTCCCATCCCGCTAATTTACAGGTATTCCTCGATTCTAGTTTCCTTGATTTGCGTGCCCTCGGGTCGTTTTACAAAAACGTTTTTATAAATTAAGAATCAACGACACAAAACGAATCTAATAAAAATTGTTTTATCAAAAACGGAGTTCAAAAACGTAAATACGTAATCCTAAGGTTTCCGGTTTAGTCGTAAAGGACGCTAAATTATGCACGTAAGCCCAAATTTAAATCCGTAAATTGTGAGTTCATCAACCAACACAAAAATAAGTTTTAAAATATTATACGAGAAAATAATTCACTAACTGAAAATGTTAGATTGTCACAGCTTTTCCTCCTAAAAGGGATCAACGTCCTCGTGATCCATTTCATTTTGATGTCCGTTTCTTATTGAAATCAAAGAGGTGCGGATATTTCTTCCACATTTTGTCCTCTCGTTCCCAAGTATATTCCGGTCCATGCTTTGAATTCCATCGGATCTTGACAATAGGTATCCGACTTTGTTTTAGTTGCTTTACCTCACGATCCATAACCTCTACGGGTTCTTCGATAAAATTCAACTTCCAATCTATTCGAACCTTATCTAACGAAATTTTCTCATCACTCACTGCTAGACATTTCTTCAGATTAGATACATGGAATGTGTTGTAAACACCATGAAGTTCTGGGGGTAACTCTAGTTTGTAAGCCACCAGACCTACTCTAGATAAAATCTTAAAGGTCCAATATAGCGGGGATTCAATTTTCCTCGCTTTCCAAATCTTATAACGCCTTTCCATGGCGATACTTTCAACATTACTCGGTCACCCACTTTAAACTCCATCGGCTTCCGCCGCACATCCGCGTAACTTTTCTGTCTACTACGGGCAGTCAACAGCCTATTCTTAATCTGATCTATCATCTCTGTAGTATCCCGGATAAATTCCGGTCCCGTGAGCTGGGTATCCCCAAATTCACTCCAACATACAGGAGATCTACACTTCCTACCATACAAAGCTTCAAACGGTGCAGCGTTAATCCTAGAATGGTAACTATTGTTATACGAAAACTCTGCTAAAGGCAAATGTTTATCCTAATTCTTACCACAATCTAACACACAAGCTCTCAACATATCTTCTAGTGTTTGTATCGTCCTTTCACTCTGCCCATTAGTCTGGGGGTGATAAGCAGTGCTCATGTCGAGATTCGTTCCCAAAGATCTTTAGAGATATTTCCAAAAATTCGATGCGAATCTGGGATCTCGATCTGAAATGATCGATACAGGCACTCCATGCTTGCATACAACATTCTCAAGATATATACGAGTCAGCTTCTCTAGTGAGAACTGCTCTTTAACCGGAATGAAGTGTGCTGATTTGGTCAGTCTATCGACAATGACCCAAATCGAGTTGTTTCCAGATGATGTTCTAGGAAGCTTGGTGATAAAGTCCATCGTAATTCGCTCCCACTTCCATTCAGGAATCTTTGGCTGTTGAAGTAGTCCTGATGGATTTTGATGTTCAGCTTTAACTCTAGCACAAGTCAAGCATTGAAGAACATACATAGCAATATCAACTTTCATATTCGACCACCAGTACAACTTCTTCAAATCATGGTACATCTTATCAGATCCCGGATGAATGGAATACTTAGATTTATGGGATTCTAACATAATCAAATCTCTTAAGCCTCCAAACTTAGGTATCCACATACGACCTCTTAAGCATTTCACTCCATCAGCTCTAACCTCTAAAGTATCTCCTTCTCCTCGGAACCCTTCATTAACAAAATTTTATTTCTTACAGGCTTGTATTTGCGCATTTCTAATTTGCTCAAGCAAATTATTGTGCACGGTCAAGACTAGAGAACGTACCCTGATAGGCTCTCTATCTTTCCTACTTAATGCATCGGCAACAACATTGGCTTTTCCTAGGTGATATTTTATATCACAATCATAATCACTTAACAACTCTATCCATCTTCGTTGCCTCATGTTCAATTCTTTCTGATCGAGAATATACTGTAAGCTTTTGTGATTGATGAATACCGTACACTTGGTGCCATAAAGATAATGTCTCCACAACCTAAGAGAAAAGACTAGAGATCCTAACTCAAGATCATGAGTAGTATAATTCTCCTCATTCTTCCTTAATTGCCTAGAAGCATAAGCTATCACTTTCTCTCGCTGCATCAAAACAGCTCCATAACCTCTAAGAGATGCATCACAATACACTACGAAATTTTCACTCCCGTCGGGTAATGATAAAATTGGCGCACTACATAATATTTGCTTCAATATCTGAAATGCTCCATCTTCATCACTTCCCCAAACGAAAGGTTTATTCTTCTGGGTAAGCTTAGACAAGAGTTTAGCTATTAAAGAAAATTCTTTAATGAACCGCCTATAATAGCCAGCCAATCCTAAGAACTGTCGCACTTCCGTTGGCGTTGTCGGTGCAGACCAATTCTTAATAGCTTCAACCTTTTGCAGGATCAACATGAATTCCATCTTTGTTAATCACATGACCAAGAAATTGCACAGAATCTAACCAAAAATCACATTTCAAAAACTTAGCATACAACTTTTCATCCTTTAACAAATTCAAAATAATTCTTAAATGTTCTCTATGTTCATCTTCATTCTTAGAATAGATTAGAATATCGTCAATAAACACAATCACAAATTTATCCATTTAGGGCTTGCACACTCGATTCGTTAAATCCATGAAAACCGCAGGTGCGTTAGTTAACCCAAATGGCATTACTTGAAATTCATAGTGTCCATAACGAGTTCTAAATGCAGTTATAGGAATATCTTCTTCACGGACGCGAAGTTGGTGATATCCTGACCACAAATCTATCTTAGAATACACACTAGATCCTTGTAGTTGATCAAACAAATCATCAATCCTAGGTAAAGGATATTGATTTTTAATTGTCAACTTATTTAGTTCACTATAATCAATGCACATACGGAAAGATCCATCCTTCTTCTTAACGAACAAGACTGGAGCTCCCCAAGGCGACGAGCTCGGTCGAATAAAACCTTTATCAGACAACTCCTTAAGTTGTTCAGATAACTACTTTAGTTCAGAAGGGGATAATCGGTATGGCGCACGTGCCACCGGTGCAACACCAAAATTAAATCGATTCAAAACTCCACTTGCCTTATCGGTGGAAGTCCAGGTAAATCTTTAGGAAATACCTCAGGAAATTCACAAATAATAGGTACATCTTCCAATCGTTTCTCCCTAGACTCATTCCCGGTCACTTGAGCTAAGAATAACTCGCAACCGTTCCTGATGTACTTTTGGACTTTAATACATGAAACGATTTTCAAACGGGATTCACTTCGATTACCATCAATTACTAACGTCCTATTCCTAATAGGAATCTTAACCTTCTTCTCTCCACATAAAATAGTAGCATTATTCAACGACAACCAATCCATGCCAATAATGATATCAAAACTACCTAATTCTATCAAAATCAAATCAATCGGAAAGGAATAGTTCAAGAGATTTAGAGAGCATCCTTCTAATAGCTTATTAGTTTTCACTAATTTACCATCAGCCAATTCCACCTCGTAATTGGTATTTATCACAACAGGTTCAATGTCAATAAGGGCACTAAATTTAGTGGATACAAAGCTCCTATCAGCACCCGAATCAAATAAAGCAACAGCATAATGATTGTTGAGTAAAAACGTACCAGTAACGACATTCAGATCCTCTTTCTTCACCTCAGTTGTTCCAAGTTGATAGACACCACCCTCGGGGGTTTCTTCCAGGTACAATCGCTTTCAACTTGGGGCATTCCGATTTCCTATGACCTTCTTCATTACAGTTGAAGCAAATGGTTCCCTTCTTACACCTTTCAACCTTGTGTCCAAGCTTTCCGCAATTTCGGCACTTCCAGCAGTCGCTAGCATGCCTCTTGTTGCCACACTTAGGACATATATCGTCGTTGCGCGGTGTGTTGTTGGTAAGAGCATTTGTATTCCCCTTTCTCTGGTTCTGACGGCGATTAAAATTCTTGCTATTATCACCTCTATCTACACGATCATCGTCTCCCTTTCTTTTCTCACCAACACGGGCTTCATCTTCCCTATCCTGAATTATCTGTCCAATGAGTTGGTAAGCCCTTCAGACAACATCATCAATGGTCAGTGGTTTCGATGATGTCATGTCCCCCCAGATATTCTTGGTCAACCCTTTAATATATTGTTCAATTCGGATCTCTTCGGGTTCCACCAATCGAGGACATAGCAAGGCCAACTCATGGAATCGGTTTGTGTAACTATTAATGTCCACACCTTTCATTCTCAAATGAATCAACTCTTGTTCTAACCTAATGATCACACTACGGGGACAGAACTCCAAAGTCATCCACTTCTTAATTTCAGCCCAAGGAGTAGCATTAGCAACATCAATACCCATGAAAGCAATTCTCTCGTTCCACCAAGTCAACGCACGACCTTTAAGAGTAGCCATAGCAAAAGTCACCTTATCTTCCTCCTTACACTTACTAATCCGAAATACCGACTCAATCTTCTCAATCTACTGGCTTAATCCTACGGCACCTTCAGTTCCATTAAAAGGTAGAGGTTCACACTTCATGAACGTCACATAAGTACAACTACCAACTTCAGGTGCATTAGTTCCAAGTCCTCCTCCATTTCCTTCAGCATTAGCATTCACATTATTAGCATTCACATTCACATTAGTACCACCAATTCCACTACCGCCAGCTCCATTACCGCCAGCTCCACTACCGCCAGCTCCACTACCGCCAGCTCCACTACCGCTAGCTCCACTACCGCCAGCTCCACTACCGCCAGCTTCATTTCTAGCATTTGCCTTAAATTCAGTCATAGATGCGGTAACTTTCTCCGTAATAACCCTACGTACATCATCCTCAGTCATAGCTTTCTTGGGCGACATAGTTCTATAATTTCACAATTTCAAAGTATTAAGCATTAACCCAACAAGGGATTCATATAATATGGATTAAATTCATAATCAAGATACAAATAAGGCACAATATGGAATTTAAGACAAGATACATATTTCATTGGATTTGAAACAAAAGCATTGTCTTAATTACATCCCATATCAAAGTTCTAGCACTATACATACTCAAAATTAGTGCCAGGTCTACTACTAACAAGTCGGTTCAGTCAAAGTTACAAAAGGTACAAAAGATACAAAGGTCGCTACTAAACACAGACTGGTCTACTGAGAACAGCCAGATGGTCCATCATCCATCGTCTTCTATATCTTTGTCGGACGATCACTAGACACATCTTCAGCTGGGCGCTTACGGATCACTCCTCTTTCAACCATGTCAGCATAAAATCTACTATTCCAACCCACAGATATATTCAACTCCTTCTCAGCTTTCTCACGCATCGCACGAGCTACATTCAACTGAATCTCCATAGAATTCACCTTTTTCTTCATAGCAGCAAACTCACCACTTTCTAACACAGGTAACCTCCTAAAAGCCTCATTCAAACCATGCTCTACATCAGTCAAATCCAAACTCAGCAATTCTCGCTCTTTCTCACCAACCTTAGTCTTCGACTCTAAATAAGCAACATGAGTCTGAACAACACCTTATCCAATCTCTGTCATACTACTCTGAACACGGGAAGCATCTAAATCACGTCTCAAGGCCCATGGTGCAAGACCATCCATATGAGTAGCCTCTCGAACACTAGACGACTCTCCTATCACATGTCTACGAGTAGCAATACCATCAGTACCGTCAGGTGCATTATCATCCTCATCCTCCTCTGATTCATATTCAGATTCGGACGATTCAGACATTTCATCTCTAGGTAGCTCAACCTCAGAATCAGACAAATAAACTGGTGGGGGTAAGGGCTCACCCTCCAAAACATCATAAGGGTAAATAAGCTCACCTTCCTCATCATCATCAACCTCATCGTCTATACCTATATCCTCCTCGACATCCTCTTCGTCAATCTCATCATCTAAATTATCTAACCCAATCTCATCATCATCATTCTCAATATCAACATTATCAATCTCATTCTCTACCATATCAACCTGAGGGGCAATCTGATCTCCTAGTCCTATCTCGGGCTCGGGATCCTCAAATGGTTCCTCCTCATCATCATCCATATCATAATCTACTAAGTCTAAATAAGGATCATCATCTACATTAGGTTCGGGAATAGCATGGTTCTCTACAGGAATATTAGGGTCAGCCATGACAATCTGCATATATATATATATATATATATATATATATATATATATATATATATATATATATATATATATATATATATATATATATATATATATATATATATATATATATATATATATATATATATATATATATATATATATATATATATATATATATATATATATCTCGTATTAGGATAACATACTTATTAAACAATTACATACTGAAATCACGATATATACATATATATAAATTAAATTATATATATCAAAATATATATCTTCTCAATAGGGCTTGTTGGTAACGTCGGAGATCTTTGGCACCGTTATAGTCAAAAGATTTTTCAAATATTTTCTCAAATGTTCATAGTTAAAAGATTTTGAAAAGTTTTGTTCAAAACCTTGGTTTTTAAAATCTTTTGTTCTCTATAACGAGAGCTCTGGTACCAAACTGTAGCACTCTTAAATTTCGTATCGGTACAGCGGAAGGGTCTTTTAGAGTGTTACGGGATAGCACAATAACTCCAATCATAGACAACACATAAAAATAGTTGTACAAGGTTCAACATACATTCATTCGATAAAAGTTTTAAAGTGTACAACAGGTCCCAAATTATACAGGTCATTAAGTTTACAAAACATAGATCGAATGAACATTTTTATTATTATGTGGGCCATCAGAGTCGATCTCCATCCGGATTACCTTCAAGCACCTGAGATAAAAACATGCAAAAATCATATCAGCGAATACCGAGTGAATTCATAGAGTTTAATAAAACCGTTATATAAAACAATCGTTGAAATCAGAACACAAGTATAATATCAGAAGTAAGTCCTCGTACTGCTAGTCAGGCAATATATAAATCAAAGCATACATCTTAAACCGTCTATGAGACCGTAGCCTCAATATTACCATTATAGGTAATATTATTATCGTTATTAACATCGTATCATATCGGATATTTAGATTATATTATTGATTATTATTAGCCGCATGACATTGTTACCTTACTATCACAACAACGGGCCGCGAACCCAACAAACAATTTGCCCATCTAAGTTAGCGTGTCGTCACAAAAATCACGCTATGTAAATCTTCTCATACATAAATTCGCTTACCAATCAATATGGTACGACGGGGATCAGCCGTCAAGGCGCGAACTTGGGTGATCATCCCCAAATAGTACTATCATATGCATAAGCGTCTACCAAATCCCGGTAGTTCACAATTCATGCTAATGGGACTTTGAGTGACATAACCTAACTACTAATAATCCTTTTTATCTCTTTTATTGGGTCATCGCATTATTCGGGTCCATATCATTAAGCATACCATCGGGACTACTTGTGTTCTATTTTTATCAAAAACTAGCATGTTATATCCCTCGCGGGTTTACAAATCATTTTATAAAACATTTAAAAGAGTGCGAGGCTATGAACTCACGTTGATAATGAAAGGCGGATTATCGGCTACGGGCGTGCTTCGGTCACAGAAACCTATATAAATAATAATCGGTCTTAGACTTTTGTCCAATGAATTTATCAAAATAACAAATATACATATGATGATTTTGTACATATGATGATGATCAAGTGGGTTTATGTATTCTTATTTACTCATTTTGGTGTTTATGTATTGATAGCTTTTTACTAGTTTACGAGTTTTACCTATTTACATGTTTTAGGTCCAATAAGCCTATTATAAGTTTATTAACTTGTATTAATCCATTTTATATTTGTATTATCAGTATTTATACTTTACATGTTGGGCCCAAATGGGTTAAGCCCAATAAGTATATTTTATAAGTGTTTAACTTATTTAGTTAAATTATTAGTCCAAATATGCTAACTTGGCTCGTTAATGTCCGTATGTCATATAGTTCGGGTTTTATCGGTTTTTACTTGTATTAGGTAATTATATATCAGTATATGACTTTTAAAAACTTTACATTAGACGGGTTTGATCGTCTAAGTTTTAATTGGCGAAAAACGTTAATTTTACGGTAATAGCCGAAAAAGTCGTAAAAATCATGTTTATAGTTTTTATAACTTATAAATCTTATTCAACTACCATTTTTATTAAGTGTCCATTTATTTAACCTTATACATATTTATATAAATGAAATTTATAAGTTAGTGGGTTTTAATTCACATTTTATACTATATTAGTTTGAGTGCTTATATAATACTATTAAACATTAATTCTTCAAAATCTGATTTTTAGTTTTATCTTCACCATTTTTATCATATCTTTAGGTCTATAAGTAGATAGAAGCTCATTTTTGGATGGCATAAACTTCATATTATGTGCTACAAATAAGTTAGTTGTAGCTACTGCTCATTCCATATCTAACTATCCTTAACAGTCCCTACAAAACAGACTATTCAGATTGGTACACTCATCTTGTTTTGATCATATCTCACTCATTTTGATGATTCCATTGCATGACCAACTCTCATATGTGTATGACATCTAACACTTACTGTAAATGGATTCCACCATGCAATTTTATCAGTTTATAACTTGGTTACTTACTGTTTTTATACAGCCAACAATTTAAGTATGATTTTAGCCTTGTTTCTTATGGTTATTAATCTTTTTAATCATATTTATCAACACTTGATCCACACACAACATTTCTAACATCATATATTCATCATATACATATACAATAAGAAAGAAAATACATTTGATCTTTACAAAAATAACAAGAGAAATGGAAAGGATGATCTTCTTTACCAACCAAGATTATATCTTGTTTTTGGATGACAACAACTTGATGAACACCAAATATATCTCCAAGATCATCAACCACCAAGATAGTTTGTTGAGAAATTAGCCCTAGGACACAAGAAAATCACCTTCTTTGTTGTTAATATGGCCACCAATCATTCAAGGCTTCAAGGTTTCTCCATAATATGGCTAGATAACATGAGATTTGTGGCTAGAAATGATCAAATGATGGTGTTTGATGGTGATGTGGGACTGAAAATGTAGAGAGAGGGTGGAGAGATTTAGTTGTTTTGCATGTAAAAATGGAAGGAAATTTTTTAGCTAAGATGGTTTTGTGGTTTAGTGGGATGAGTTAGCTTTCATGTGAAGCTAAGCTTAAATGTGTAAGCTAGCTAAGTGTAAGGATGCCACATCAAGGGATGTGGTGTCCCTAGTTTGGCCGTCCCTTTTAGTGGGGTGGGATAAACTAGTTTTGTCCCATCCCGCTAACTTACGGGTATTCCTCGATTCTAGTTTCCCCGATTTGCGTGCCCTCGGGTCGTTTTACGAAAAACGTTTTTATAAATTATGAATCAACGGCACAAAACGAATCTAATAAGAATTGTCTCATCAAAAACGGAGTTCAAAAACGTAAATACGTAATCCTAAGGTTTCCGGTTTAGTCGTAAAGGACGCTAAATTATGCACGTAAGCCCAATTTTAAATCCGTAAATTGTGAGTTCATCAACCAACAAAAAAATAAGTTTTAAAATATTATACGAGAAAATATTTCACTACATGAAAATGTTAGATTGTCACAATAAAGGTTAAAAAAATTGAATTTTGGAGATGTTTAGATACTTTGTTCTAGCATTACGCGAGGGCACGACAATGGTTTAGTATGGGGGAGTGATGAGATTGCATTTATACATGATCTCATCGTTCTTTTCGGGATTTAAAGGCATAAAATGTCATAAATATACCATATATATGCTTGTGTTTGTTTACTTGTGTATTTTAGGTATGGATATCGTCAAAAAGACAAGAGATCATAAGAAACAAGGAAAAACAAACACGAGAAACGAAGACGCAAAATGAACCACACCCTAGTTATGGATTTCTCAAAGAAAAACCCTTGAAGACTTGAAGATGTACAAGAATGATCCCTCATTTATAAAAAAAATGTCACTTAATGCCCTTATATATTCATAATTACAAGTTTGGTCCCTTAAGTTTGTCAAAATGACAAAAGGTCCCTCAAATTTGAAGATTTGGCAAGTTTAGTCCCTCAAGATTTCACAATTGACAACAATGGTCCTCCAAGATAACAACATCAAATGAAGACCCCTGAAGTTCAAGAATATTACACATTTGGTCCTTAGTCTATGATTTAAAACACAAAAGGGCCATTTGTGTAACTATACCAAAGTTATTTAAGCCCTAAATCCCTGTTATAAAGTTTTTGTGGCCAAACTACGAAAAAAAAAACTTCTATAACAAAAGGTTTCAGATAATTAAGCTGAATAAACTTGATATGGTGAATAGATACTTGCCTTGCTACGCCTTCACGTTTTTCAACTTTCAACGTTTTGTTTTGTTTTGTTGCATGTAAGGCTAAAAATGGTCCAATTTTAAAAAGTTTCTTAGTTTTCATATGTGTTTTTAAGACACGAATGTATATTTTCCGATGGGTAGAATAAGAGTTAATTTTTGACTTGATGGGCATTTGGAGCCCTTTACATTACTTAACCCGCTTGAATCAAGTTTTGCTAGACTTTTATATAGGAAACTTTAAAACGCGAAAGACTTAGCTCATACGGGTTAAGAACAAGAACTTTTCGCAAGTTCCTATATTGATCCTAGAAAGCACTTATCAAGGGAACTTTAAAATGCATTCTCTAACTTGAAAAAGTTTAAGAAAGTGCAAGATCCTATAGGTGGCTTGAAAACCCAAATCTTTGATTTGATATAGTCTTAATGAAGCTAATCCAAATTTGGCTTAATTTTGACTTGCATGGCTAAGTATTCATGAGTCTCTTTAATTAGAGGTATTTAAATAGTGAAGAACGAGAAGTGATAGAGTTAGACAAGTGATCATGTTAAACGTAAAACACGAAAATGTTCTTTCAAAAACTCATATATTTTTAATTGTGGATTTTTCTCCCATAAGATCAATGCATTAGGAATAAATAATTGCAATAAGTAAGGTCACACAATTTGAAAGGTTACTTAGCTTCTAGCCTAAGATCGTTTAAAAGTTGCTCAGGGTTGAATAGAGTTCATAGTCAATGCATAACTTATTGAAGCGGGACGCGAAGATTAGTGAAGATCCAAAAAGGCCCTAATAAGGCATGGGGAGCTCTATTTTGTTGCTAAAGATCTAAGATGATGTGAAGAATCATTATTCCAAAATCAGTATGAAGGATCGAGACACAAGACGAAAAGCAATTACTCCCTTGAAGATCATGGAGAAAGTGTATCCTACAAGACCCATACAAGGTATGAGGATAAATATATCCAAGTCCTAAAAGGAGGCGGATCGTTTTATATCAAAATCCAAAATAAAGATTGAAGAAAAATGATGAAGTCGTGGTCCAAGTATGAAGAATCTCTCAAAAACATCAAGTGAAGAAATTCCAAAATATGAAGAGAAGACCATAATTTCAATAACGTCTTCCGAAGAATTTAAGAATGAAGTACATGCCAAATATCAGTCCGAGAAAGGTCTCTAATCATGAAACAAGTTATGCCTAGATATGAACTTAAGGAGATACACGAGAAGCCGTTTTAAAAGATTTTTTCCTTTAGCTAAATATCGATTAAATCGTGCTACTTTATTTTCGAACTAACAAATATTCAAATAAGTCAATATGAATCACTTGTGATCCATGACAAATAGTTAAAAAATTCTAGAAACCTTTTCTTTTCATAATAAGTAGGATTGCGGGGAGAAAAAGTACTACACAATTTGGACGTATGAGTAGTGTTAGAATTGTGACTTGTACCAAGAATGATCTCATTTTTGCACTTAGCATGGAATGTATGACAATTAAGGATGACGAACTTTAATCTATGAGATATTCACTTGTTTCTATTCATTGACCCTAAAAGTCACATTCGTGATGAAAATCATACCTTTTGTCTTTAACATATCTTCGTAGGATTGTAGCAAGTTTTACTTTTTAATAGAGGTTAAAAAATTCAATTTTGGAGATGCTTAGATACTTTATTCTAGCATTGCGTGAGGGCACGGCAATAGTTTAGTATGGGGGAGTGATGAGATGGCATTTATACATGATCTGATCGTTCTTTTCGGGCTTTAAAAGCATAAATTGTCATAAATATACCATATATATTCTTGTGTTTGTTTACTTGTGTATTTTAGGTATGGATATCATGAAAAAGACAAAAGATCACAAGAAACAAGGAAAAACGAACACGAGAAACGAAGCCGCAAAATGAACCGGACCATAGTTATAGATTTCTCAAAGAAAAACCCTTGAAGACTTGAAGATGTACAAGAATGATCCCTCATTTATAATGAAATGACACTTAATACCCTTGTATATTCATAATTACAAGTTTGGTCCCTTAAGTTTGTCAAAATGAGAAAAGGTCCCTCAACTTTGAAGATTTGGCAAATTTAGTCCCTCAAGATTTTACAATTGAAAACCATGGTCCACCAAGATATCCACATCAAATGAAGACCCCTGAAGTTCAAGAATATTACACATTTGGTCCTTAGTCTATGATTTAAAACACAAAAGGACCATTTGTGTTATTATTCCAAAGTTATTTAAGCCCTTAATCCCTTTTATAAAGTTTTTGTGGCCAAACTAGGAAAAACAAAACTTCTATATGTTGGGTCAAAAAGTTTATGTGGCAGAAACTCAAAAACGAAGAAAACATGAAGACATTTGTTCAGGCGTTGACAAGAGCAAATCAGGTGTTGTCAAGAGGAAATCAAGCGTTGACATAAATCAACATTGACAAGCATTGTCAAGTGCAATCCAAGCATTGTCACATGCAATCCAAGCATTGACAGAAACGTAGACAAGTGTTGTTGGAAGCTTCTATTGAGATAAGTATGCAGAATATATTCTGTATAAGTTTATTTGAATAGAAGATTTACATGTTTATTTGATATTATCTCTTGTAAACCCTATTCCTTACACTATAAAAGGAACCAAGGGTATTAGGTTTATTCATAACTTTCATTCACAATGTATACCTAAAGCGTGTGTCGACTAGACGTGGGATCCAATGAATACATGTCTAGTGTTTGTTTGTTATTAATCTAATGAACAATCGTTGAGTAATTTATGGGTCTTGTGCCTAAACACCTTGTTAATATGTCGTGTTCTAATTCCGCTTTGATTATCTAATCATATTAACATGATGCATTCCTAGTAGCTAAAAGATCAAGGAAACCAAGGTTTCCACAGTTGGTATCAGAGCCTCGTGGCTCGTGATGCTAGGACCAACAAGGTATTCGTGTATCGTGAAGAAAAGAAAAATCCGTCTAGGGTTTTTCTGGACGTTTTTGTGTGTGCAACAATATTCAGAAGGTCATAACTTTTGATTGGACCGTTGGATCGTCACGAAATTTCTTTTATATATTCTATACACAAATATCTAGACATCCGCCAGAGGGATTGTCGAGTTTTATCCCCAAGAAAAAGTTATTAAGCGTCAAAGTCAGCAGCAGGATGTATGCAGTTTTTTGTGGACAGCCGTGTTTAAACCACGATTTCTCCTTCGTTAACCGTTGGATCATCGTGAAATTTTTGCTGTAGATTCTTGGCACTTGTTTCTAGGATCTCACCGAAGCGATCTTCGATTGGATCTTTCATTATCAAGATATAAGAAGTCGAAGTTCACTGCATAATGAGATATGGAGTTTTTGCTTTTCACATAAAATCATGAATTAGGGATTTCTTCAAATACTAGTTCGACTTTTAAAGCAAAAATCTGGTCCAAAAGTATTGTGTTCGATCACACTAGCCCCGGTGAGTGATTTCTTTCAAATCATGATGAACCCTAGTGTGACGTTGTCCATATTTATGGCTGCGGAGGTGCTTATCGTTTTAGGGTTCTCCCAAACCCTAGATCTGTTTAAAACTGCAGTAGTGATTTCTCGTGGCTGTGATGTTGATAATTAGGGTTTAATGACAAACCCTATATCTATATTAGTACAGCAAGTACTTGTGTTCGTAGGCTGCTTGTTTTTGGTACTTAAAAGTAACAGTTATAGAAGCATGGACGTTGATCAAAGACAAAGTTGCTTGTGGAGTTGTGTGATTTCATGTGTAGGACATGTTCGTTTCATTGTTGGTCTAAATATGTATGGCCTTGAGGTGATCAATTAAAGCTGCTGGTCCCACCTTTGTGATCATACGATGAATATGCTATTAGTAATATTATGCTCGTATGATGGTGATGTGATATGGCTGTGGGCCAAGAAAGGAATATGAACATGATGGATTATTTTAACATCAATTGATGTGTGTATAAGCCTAACTTCACATGGAATGCGACAAACAAGTACATCAGTAAAGATGTACGATATGATAAGGATTTTTGGTCCCACCAGCAATATAAGGAAAAAGAACGTATTTATTGGTTTGTTTGGTGATGGAGTGTTCACACGAGTAAATCATAAAGAATTCAGACTCAAACGTGCGTTTTTGGTCAACAGCGACGTTGATACTAACTAATTCGACGTTGACAAGAAAGTAAGTTGGACGCTGATGTTTGTTATTTCGACACTGACAAGAATAAGTCAAGCGCTAATAGAAAGCGTTGACATGAGTTGTCCGAGAAAAGTTTTGTTCAAGCGCTGATAAGTTTTGTCTGATATGGGACAATACACATGACAGAGATATTGGACAATGAAGGTTCTCGGGTAACAAAAGAATAGCTGCTGTTTGGAAAATTGATACGATTTTGGCACACAAAAAGAGTTATTTACACGCAAAGGTACATGGAATCTCCGTTTTTATACAGAATATCAAAATGATATTTATGGCTCAGATATTTTTACAAGGAGTCAACGATTTTTAAGTAAGTTAGCAATAATTCATGAAGACTTTGATTGATATTAGAGTATGTAATCGGGATAGCCTTGTGAAAGAGTTATTCGCTAACAGCTTTTACATATGAAGATATTGGTTCATTAAGACATGTCATGAAGAGGTGTTGGCTTAAGGGGAAGAATTCTTATGGTAAATTTGATGATTGAAGAAGATTTTCGCGAGTTTGTGTTCTATCATATCTTAAAGTCGTGCACTACCAGTCATGGACTTTAAATGTAATTTGTTCGTGCTTTAAATGTCTGGTGACGAAGACTTGTCATAACACTTGAAGAAGTTACATTATCGTGCTCAGTGTCTCACAAAGGATGAGAATATTGACAAGGGATCGAGGTCTACTTATATTTTCTCATGGTATAAGTTCTTCATCACATGGATAGTACAAGACATGGAACATATGTTTGGGTTATTCTACTTCTACATCAAGAATATTATATTTATTTTTCTTCAAAATCATTACACAGAGCCCACATTTGAAGAATCTTCAAGATTGCATACATTGTTTACTTCCCTGTTGATGTGACAAAAAGGGGAAGACATACATGCTACAATTGAGGGGAAGCAATTTGAAGATGATGTACAACTTACAAGAGGTACACAAAGAGTTTTGCCGACATCAACTAGGGGAAGATTGTTGGGTCAAAAAGTTGATGTTGCAGAAACTCAAAAACGAATAAAACATGAAGACATTTGTTCAGGCGTTGACAAGAGCAAATCAGGCGTTGTCAAGAGCAAATCAAGCGTTGACAGAAGTCAACATTGACAAGCATTGTCAAGTGCAATCCAAGCATTGTCACATGCAATCCAAACATTGATAGAAACATAGACAAGTGTTGTTGGAAGCTTCTATTGAGATAAGTATGTTGAATATATTCTGTATAAGTTTATTTGAATAGAAGATTTACATGTTTATTTGATATTATCTCTTGTAAACCCTATTCCTTACACTATAAAAGGAACCAAGGGTATTAGGTTTATTCATAACTTTCATTCACAATGTAAACCTAAAGCGTGTGTCGACTAGACGTGGGATTCAATGCATACACGTCTAGTGGTTGTTTGTTATTAATATAATGAACAATCGTTGAGTAATTTATGTGTCTTGTGCCTAAACACCTTGTTAATGTGTTGTGTTCTAATTCCGCCTTGATTATCTAATCATATGAACATGATGCATTCATAGTAGCTAAAAGATCGAGGAAACCAAGGTTTCCACATCCCTGATGAGGATACTTCAAATAAATATCATAAACAAGAATTTCCCCCAGCCTGGAAGTACCTCATATATGTCATCCTTCAATGTTTGAGTCCCAAATGTATTGCACATAATGAAATTAACAGATCCATTGCTAGTGCAATTGTGTGCATCACAAATGGGCAAAAGTATAATTTTTAAAAACTAATTTTTGATGGCATGTGTAAAAACAGGAGGAATAAGATGACTTTGGCTTATCCTGGATTATTACAAATTATTTTTGATAACCAAGGGTATTGCACAAGGGATCATGATGATTTTTATGAGATCCCTGTGCAAAAGAAAGCTATTTTTAGTAAGGTGAACTCACCCCCTCATCGTGAATTACCTCTAACCCAAGCTATGCTTGCTGTTATTTCAGCAGCACAACCCCAACAAGACCCACAACCACAACTTGACCCAATACCAGAACCTTTGCCTTCACCTCAACACATGGAAATTGACCAAGAATCCTTCAACGCTGACACATTAAATGTTGGCGTTGACACAAGTAATCCAAACGTTGACACCTTTCCTTTATAGACCCAAACACCCCTTAACCTTCAAACTACCACCCAATCCACATCATCTTCTACACCCACTGAATATAGGTTGATTAAACGCCCAAGGACTACTGGAGTGTTCTCCTCTAGTGGTCCTAGCCATGTTGCAGAGAGAACCACCATCACAAGTGTGGTTGGTGTTATGGATGAGGCTGGGACTATTGGTACTCGCTTAGATGCAGGCCAAGACAGTCCTAACATCTTTAAGACCTCATCCATGCCCCATGACTCTACTTTGGGAGGTCAAATATCCATTCTAGAGGAGGGAAGATTGGAACCATACACATTGATGGAATTGACGGCTGTCTGCATTAGCTTACAAAAGCAAAATGCAGACCCGGTACAAACAGTCAGTACACAAGGCCTTGAACTCAAGCAATTGAGGGAGAGGATTGTTATTTTGGAGGATGGTAACACTAGGCGTAGAATGGAGGAATCTTCTAAAGGGGAGGATGAGCAGATCCATGTGAGTGACAAAGGCTCACATGATGGAGAATCTTTGGGTGTTGCTGAAGCCCTCATTGAATTGAAGAAACAACCAGGTTTTGATACATCTTTGGTTACTCCTACAAACTTGAACTTGTCTTTTACAGCAATGATGGAGTAGTTCACAAGAGCTGCCGAGACAAGTAAGGTGAGCGTTGACACGCAAACTTTGGATGCTGACACACCAAGCGCTGACACACAGAATTTGAGCGTTGACAGACCTGCAGATATGGTTGATGTATTCCAGTCATCAGCTATCATCAAAGAAGTGTCTTCACAGGTGCCATTATCATCTTTACCCATCATTGATCCATTAGATAAGGGTAAAGGAATCATGGTAGAATTAGAAGTTCCAAAGGATGCAACACAAATAGAGTTTGATTCAAGGTTGGCTGCACAACTTGTGGAACAAGAAATAAAGAAGGTTGGTGAATCACCATTTGTTGTCACTTCTGAGGAAAAAGAAGGAAGTGATGAAGGGAGTTCAGATTCAAGTGTGATGATAATTGAACAACCAGAAAGACTTGAATATGGTGATGTCTTGGCAAGAGAGAAGCTTAGAGAGTTAAAATTGTAAGTAGACTTTGATATGTTAGAAGTTGTTCAGATGTACCATGCTTGGGAGAATAGGATTATGGAGAATCTAGATTTGACAATTTCAGACCAAATTTGGGGATTGGAGATTCTTCTAAGAGTTCAAAGAGACTGCAAGGTAATTCTAAAACGTAAGGCTAGCAATGTTTTCTCACTACTGAAGAGGGATAGAAGGGAGCTTTACTACATGTTACTCAGATGTCATGGAACTGGATGGACCTTAAAGAAATTGCAGGGATTATCCTTTGAAGAATTGGAGTACAAGGCTTATCCCATTTGGGCAAGAGTGCAGGAAATGAACACTCTTAGACTTCTTTCAAATGAAAGGAAAGAAGAACTTGCAGAAGAGATGGAGATTCAAAAGGCAATGATTGTTCCAAGGCCTTTGAAGAAGGGAGTTCCACTTGAGTTTCCTAAAGATTTAAATAAAGTGGTTCCCAGTGAAGCTGTTCTTAGAAGGAGCATTAAGATTTCACCCATGGAAGCTTCAGACATGGTACAAGTGCTACCTCTTGATGCCAGAAACCCTATCATTAGCTATGAAGATGATGCAAGTGGGTTTTGGGTGATTGACAGATATGGGAAAGAGGTACACATATTTACTACTCTTATGTCTCTCTTTGCAAGTATGGATAGGGAAGACTTGGCAGACCTTTGGAGGTTGTTGATGGCCAAGTATGAGACTGAAGCACCTACTTCAGTCAATGGAATAAAGCTTTGGTCAACATTCAAGAGAATGTATGCACCAGAAGAAGAAGATCCTGTTTGGAAGGATCTTGAGGATGATATCAGTGGACTTCAATGGCGTTTGTATTCAGCTGCTGGTGTATATTATTTGAGCTCTACAAAGTTTGCTGAGTATCTTCTTGTAGATGCTGAGTATCCCATGTCCAAAGAAGTTTTGGA
This sequence comes from Glebionis coronaria, assembly GCA_025667525.1. Lineage (NCBI taxonomy): Eukaryota > Viridiplantae > Streptophyta > Magnoliopsida > Asterales > Asteraceae > Glebionis > Glebionis coronaria. The sequence goes on from CM046880.1 coordinate 154,579,330, forward strand.
CAAGATGAAGACAACACAGCTGGAGATTGACTATTCAAGTGACGTGGCCAAAGATTTGATTAAGCATGTTTATTACCAATATGATAAGATTTGTAAGATTCCTCCTAGTTCTTAATTTATATTCAGAAACTTGATTACTAGAGTAGATATCAAGTTTAGGGGAGGATTGTTGGGAATAAAATTTAGCCAGTACACTTGAACGCTGACAAGAAGAAAACAAGCGTTGATAAGAAGAAAACAAGCGTTGATAGATCAAAGCGTTGATAGGAAGAAGTCAAGTGTTGATAGGTTGAAGTCAAGCACTGATAGAAAGATATGGTCTACGCGTATTATGTTTCTAGTTTGTTTCTAGTAAAGATAGGATCAACAATGTATTTTCTATATTTATCTTTACCTAGAATAGTTGATACGTAGACTCTTGTACAAGGCTTCTTATGTCTATAAAAGAAGACCTTTAGGTTTTGTTTTCATATAAGTTTTCATACGTTTAACACTTTCATTGTAAGCAAGTTTGTTATCATCAATCAAGTGAAAGTTTGTTTTACAATTGTTTGTGTGTTCTTGTTTAAGTATTAATTCCGCATAATACTTAAATTGTTTTATACACAACAAAGTTTCTCTACGTGTTTAACTTGATTTAATCTCGTTTACACAAGCTTAATCGATCTAAGTTTGGGATCAACACTTCTAGTCCAACAGTCACCACTTGGTTGTTCCACCAACTCAAAGCATCGTCTTGGAGGGTAGCATTTGCAAAATTTACCTTGTTAGCTTCCGAACAACCACTAGTTTTAAACACACTTTCAATCTTCTCAATCCATCAACACAATTCCAAAAGCCCCACCAGTTCCACAAAGCTGCGTAGGTCCACATTTCATAAAACTAGCGTAAGTACACTCCCTTGGGCCTTGCGGTCCAGCATTGTTTCCAGCACCTTGCACTCGGTTAACACGATCCTCTGCAAGAGCTGCAGCGATCGCCTGCTGAATCATGTTGTTAACAGTATTAGTAGTCAACTTGGGATACATATTGAAGGACTAGTCAAGTAGTGATCCACAAACGACCAAAAATGCCTCTTTGCTCCTTCTCTGCAATCATAGGGAAAAAGAACATGATAAGTATACACATCAAGATCAAGAAGGATTTATTTTTTAGGACATAATATAATTATAACACGTACATCAAAAACTACAAGCATTCATCAACCACATCACAAAAAGCTAATAAAGACGTAACATAGATCATGAAGGGTAAACATCGATTGCATAGATATCCACAAAATTGTGACAAGTCATGTCACTACAATCTATCACCGACTAAACCAAAATGATATTAAGGTTCATCACAAATCCATAGTACACAAGTCTAAACAAGTTCGATTACAATGAGGAAATAGAAAATGAAATACTAAAAACAATAACTAATCACGAGGTGATCCACATGATTTCTTGGGTTGCAGCTCATCATCACCGTCTTCTTCGGGTTCTTCCTCATCGCTATCTTCTTCATTGCCCATTATCCTCTTGCCTTTGTCATTAGGGTCACACTCTACCACTATCTTCCTCCTCGAGGTAGATCCGATCTCAAGTGTTGTTTGGTTCCCACAAGTAATACACTCACCCCAGGCGGGCGGTTGAACCATAAAGTCATTGGTAGGATACTTAGAATCGTTAACAAACCTCCATTCTTGTGGTAGAGATGGCCTCACACGATGCTCCCAGCTTCGCATCCTTTGCAATATAGCTTGATCCTCTCTAGTTTGCTCAAGGCTAGCACTCAAATTCTTGATCATGGACCTCAAACTATCCACTCACATCTGACCACCATCATGTCATACTCAACTTTTGCAGTCCGTGGAATTGTTTCTGAAAAGCTTTCTCATGTTCATAAAACCTTTTAATCACCTTAGTTTCCACAACATAACGTTCATACATTAAATTGTCCAACTTCCTCAAGAAATGGGTGGGATTTTCATACGACCTCGGACCAGGGCAAAGTACTCTAGAAATGTCCTCGTGGAGAGAATTTGCACAAGCTACGGCGTCAGACACATCAGCAAGACCAAAACGAGCACGGTTAATACCTGGCATACCAACCAAATGATAAATACGGGTAGGTATAGGAACACGAACTCTTCGTCGACCAATTGGCACATCAACTAACTCATCTTGATTCACAACATTATTGTCAACACTCTCTTCTTCTTCTCCATTACCGTTAGGTGGGATTTTCGACATTTCTGCAATCACATAAAGTTCGAGGGTAAATAAGGTCATTATCCAAAATATATATACACATGCACATGCACATGCAAAAATGTAGTACGTATGCTTATATGATTCAACAATATGATAGCCATGCAAATGCAATGCCAAAAATTTACGATGATAAGTATTCAACATACTTCCAACAAAATATCGATACAATACCATAGTACTTACTTAATAAAGACTTGGGAAATCATTTCAGTTATAGGGGATACATCTAAAAATAAATAAAGCAATGCTAAAAGTAATCTTACCAGAGCCATGCGGAGAAGTTGTGTGCTTTTGAAAACATTTGAGACACCAAAGTTATAGTTTAGGACATTTTCAAAAATCGACCTAGTTCTATACAACTTGTGGCTCTGATTACCAATCTCTTACACCCCTAAATTACATGTGTAGCGCAAATACATAATTTGGGTGCTAGACAGTTATCGTCACACACTAGTCATACAGAACGACTCAAAAGAGACGTTGAAAAGTTTACATTTATAAAAAAGTACAACAACAAAGTCTAATTAGTTTTTCCAACCCAAAAGTTACAACAGAGTGCGTTTAGGTCCCCATTAAATCTCAACCAAATTTCCAAATTCTTACACTTTAAACAAAATAAGATTTAATTGTTTAGATAAAAGGGAGGAAAACATAATAGACTACAAAAGCCACACCAACTTTCCATAGCATGCTCCACCACATCCTAGCCTTGATTACCTGAAACACATGCTTAAAAGGGTCAACAAATAATGTTGAGTGAAATCTATAGGTTTTACAATCACATTTGAAACATAAGTGTATAAAATTCAATCACGATCATTCATAGAATTGTCGATCAAACAATCTATTATTCAAGATTTTTAACTTTGGCATTAGCTAATAATTGTGTTTGAGCTCATGACACCGAGCCGTTAACTAATTAGTCACTTGCTCCAAATGTCGGCGTAACTTATATGAAACCATTGCCCCTCTAAAGGCATTAGTTGCAATTAATCCTTATTTCTCATACAAAATATCTGTACGCAGAGGGTACTCAACGTACAACTCTCGTATCAAATTGGGTCGTCATCCCCGTAGGGACTTTTTGCAACTAGGTACTCAACACAAATTGTATAAGCGACTGTTTTTCAATTCATACAAGAATTTGACAATAACTAACGGTTCATGAAATTAGGGACTTTTTGCAACTAGGTACTCAACACAATTCAAGGCATCATTCGGGTCCAACAATCATTTATGAATTATGTTCATTTTCATTTAAATAGCATGTATCCCTCTCGCGGGTGAAAACATTTAAAATAAGTAAAGAGAGAGGCTATAGACTCACCTTATGTAGAAGTATTAGTCGAAGTAATGGAAGACGATCACCGACGATGAGGATGCCCGGGAAATTCGATCACAACACCTATTGAATAAACGCGTAATGAGTCAACTCATTTATATCATATTAGGTACTAAGTAATATTTAATAAGTCAATTATGATTATTACAAACTCACGCCAAATCCAAACAAGTGATAGTTACTAGACTCACATAATTTATCTACGTAACTAAAAGTATTGCTCGTTTTACAATTTTGTTGGTACACACCAAATGTACGGGTTGTTTTCCTATACTTAGACATCACCAAAAACTATGAAATTTTTTGTAAAATTCAATTACAACCTGTAGATAACTGATAGGTGTGTAAACACCCATCCTTTTTACCACTTAACTACAATAATAACCAAGCCAAAATGTGTATTTTATGTCGTAAATGTCGAAATTATGTGTGGTTTGTGTTTTTGTTGTGATTTAGGAAGAAATTGTGAAAAGGGGAGAAAACACGGGCATTCACAGGTTTTTATCGAAGAAAAAGACAAAAGACGAAGTCAAGAAATCAAGAGTGCAAAAATAACGGAAGTCCAAGACCAATTCTGAAGATTTATCGAAGAAAAAGTCAAAAGACGGAAGTTTACTAAAAGCCGAAGAACTCAAGTCTTATTTATGAAGAAATTTCAAGACGAGTTTAAATAAATCCCGAGACAAAGTCATTAAAGTCAAAGAACTAATAAGATTAAGGACTTAATGATGTAATTAAAGAAAGAAGAAAGAGGGGATGAAGCTTCCTAAGCACCTCCCTAATCCTCCTATAAATAGATTAGATTTCATTTCATTTTTTCTTGTTGGCTAAGTGTGACAATTGGTCTTCCACCCTTTAATTACTTGTTCTTTAATTACATGTCATTTAATTAATTTTCTTGCACCTTAAATACATTTAATTTCAAGTAAGTTTCCTTTTAATTATTGTCAATCTTTACTTTTATTGTCAATCTTCTATCTTCCTTTCTTCTTTGATCTTAATCTTTATGCGTTATTGTTCATGTTTATGTTCTTGATGTTTTATTGATTTGATTAAAGTGGGTTTTGATTATTTTGATTATTATTGTTAGTTTGATTGTTTTGGATTGTTAGTTTATGATTAGTAGATGTTATTTGGTTAGTTTGATTTAATCTTTTGTTTGATTTTGATTAATTTTTTTTAGATCCGTATTACTTTTTGTTCTCCTTGTTCTTCGTTGTTACTTTGTTTGCCCAGGTATTCCGAATCAAGCATTTGTTCCGAATCAAGGTGGTGTTGTGATTGTTCCGAACAAAGCAAATATTCGTGATAGGTGACATATTCCGGATAAAGCTTTTATTCTGGATCAAGCCAAACATTCCGGATCAGTGGTGTTAATTCGGAATAATTTATTATTCCGAGTGAAGGTGCTCATTCGGAACCAACTTGCATTCCGAATCAAGGTTTGAGGATTTATTCCGGATCAGCATAATATTCCGAGTCAAGGGAGTTCATCCGGAACATTCCGAACCAAAGTTTGTTCATCCGGAACATTTATTATTCCGAATAAAGGTGATTCATTCGGAACTTCAAACATTCCAGATCAAGGTCTTCATTCAGAATATATTCCAGATCAGATTGATTCATTCGGAACATATAACATTCCGGATCAAGGCACTCACTCGTAATATTCCGGATGAAAGGTTTTGGTCTTGTTATTCCAAATGAGGGTGTTTTATTCCGCATGAAGAATTATCCCGAATAAAGAAGAAATTATTCCAGACGAAGGTGACATTCCGAACGAGTGATTTATTCCGAACGAAGGATTATTCCGAATAAGCTGTTTTCAGGTTATTTGAAGTTTCTGTTTTTAAGTTTTAATTTTTAAGCTTTACTTTTCCCGCCTTTTTCCTTAGTCGCACTTTAAGTTTACTTGCCTTAGATTTATTTTAAGCCTTGCCTTAGTTTAAGTTTTAGTTGCGTTTTAAGTTTGCCTTAGATAGTTTTAAGTTTGCGTCATTTACTTTTAGTGCCTTTTAATTCTTGTCACGTTTTAAATTCCCGTCTTTTATTTTAGATTTAGATTTAAATTACCTGCTTTTTACATTAAAGTTTTGCACTTTTTAATTTCTAGAACGACACAACTTTTGTTTCCACCAAAGAACGACTGAGTCGCGCATTCTTCTCATTCTCAATTCGAAAAGACTGGTACAACGAATCTCTTTTATACTTGGTAAAAGCCATGTATTAAATGGCGCCGCTGCCGGCTCTTTTCGTAAAGATTAACGGTTTTCTGTGAGAGATACGTTGCTTTTTGGGATCCGTTCATTCGTGAGCGTTATTTTCTTGCTTAAAAATTTCCAAAAATCCAAAAAGATTTTATTTTTATTGTGTATATATATTCTCTTTGTGTTTGGTATTGTTTTCTTTTGCTTTCGCATGTGTATGCCTACTAGATCTTCTACTTATCAAGAGCCCGAGACTCGTGAAGATTTAGCTATGGCAGGTGTAAACAACAACAATAATCCACCGCACCTTAATAATAACAACAACAATGTTCTTCCACAGCCCGATCTTCTGACAATGGAGGAGCTTTGTCAAACCACCATGTTTGGACGAGGATGACCGATTGCGCCGATGCAAATCACGGCTCCGGAGTTTTCGTTGAAGCATCACATGATCCAGCAAGTACAAACAAATCCATTCCGCGGAATGCCTGATGATGATGCCAACAAACACCTCGACAAATTCATTACTATCACTCAAACATGAAGTTGCCCGGTGCCACAATGGATGTTCTTCGCCTTCAACTCTTCCCACATACTTTATCACACCACGTCGAGAAATGGTTTGATCGTCTTCCAAAGAATTCAATTCATACGTGGGATGACATGATTCAACGCTTTTTGTCGCGCTACTTTCCACCATCCATGGTCACGAGCCTTCGCAATCAAATCAGCGGTTTCATGCAAGAACCCGATGAATCTCTCTTTGATGCTTGGGAAAGATATAATGTTTTGATCGATCGTTGTCCAAACCACAACATGCTCCCTGTGACCCTAATTGATACTTTCTACAACGGTTTGACTTTTCGTGATCGTGATACGATTAATGCAGCCGTCGGTGGCACATTTATGAAAAGGAGACCCGAGGAGTGTAGAGAGCTTATTGAGAACATGACTACTCATCAAAAAAACTGGGATTCCTCCGCTTCTTCAAGGAACAACCCGAGAGTCAATGTTTCTTCTACTTCAGCAAACCCCGATATGACCGAATTCACCCGCATGATGGCCGAAATGAACAAAAATATCTTGCTCCTTGCTACTAACCAACAACAAGTTAAAGCGGTAGCCAATCTTTGTGAGACATGCGTCGGTCCTCACTCATACACTGATTGTCCTTCTACTCAAGGAAATCCGGAAAACATGTATGCGGCTTATGGTAATTATTCACCGGAAAATTACCAAGCCCGACCTCAAGGGGATCGAAATTTGCTAAGTTACCAGTCTACCAACTACCTTTCACCCGGTTTTTCTCCTCAAAATCAAAACCCCAACAACAACTACAATAGAAGAAACCAATTCCCACCTAGAGCTTCTAATCCGTATCACCCACCCGCTCAACAAACCCCACCCATCAATCAAGATGTTGAAGCTTTAATGTGAACCCAAGGAGAGCAAATCAAGAATCTACAGAGCCAAATTATCAATTTGAAAGGGGATATCACCAAGCAAGGGAATGCCATTAGATCCGAGCTTCGAGATAATATACAATCCTCCTTCAGCAATCAAACGAATGATTTAAAGAATATGTTGGCTAGTTTCTTACCAACCACTCAACCCTCTACTTCGAGTTCTCTACCTTCAAACACCGTCACCAACCCGCGAGCGAATGTGAGTGCTATTACTACCCGTAGTGGAGTTACTTTAGTAGGACCACCTATCCCGCCCCCATCATCAACACCTCCTCCACCACCATTTATCCCTACTACTCCCACACCTAGTATTAGTACACCATTACCGTCTCCGCCTCGTCATGACGAAGTACCGAAGAAGAACCCTTCAACATCTTAACCTTCACCTACACCTCCACCACCTAACCCCAGCATTTCTTACCCTTCTCGACTCAACAAGGCTAGAATTTTGACTAAGAATGACCTTCAAGTCGCTAACTTTTTGGAAAAGATAGCCGGAATGAAGATCACCTTTACCCTTGTTGAAGTTCTTATTCAAATGCCACAATTTTTCAAGATGTTAAGGAATTGCTTAGCAAGAAGGAGAAGATGGCCGAGTTTGTTAATACTCGATTAAATGAAAATTGCTCTTCAATCCTTCTTAAAGAACTTCCGGAAAAACATGGAGATCCCGGTCGTTTTGTGCTTCCTTGTACCTTTAACCAAACCGACAAATTTACTGCCTTAGCCGATCTCGGGGCAAGTATTAATTTGATGCCTTTAAGTGTTTGGAAAAAGTTATCATTGCCCGACCTTACACCCACCAAAATGACTCTTGAGCTTGCCAATCGCACTCTTGCTTACCCTCTTGGTATTGCCGAAGATGTGTTCATTAAAGTTGGCACATTCTTTTCCGGTCGACTTTGTCGTTGTTGATTATGAAATGGACCCTCGTATTCCGTTAATACTTGGACGCCCATTTTTAGAACCGGTAGAGCTTTAATTGATGTGGATATATGTGAGCTCATCTTAAGAGTCGGGGATGATGCTCAAAATTTTGAAATGGGGAAGACTACAAGCAAATCCTTTGGAAGAGAATCAGCGAATATGATTAATGTGCTTGATGATTTTGTCGTCTACAACAATCTTCTATTCGATTCTTGCATTGATAATCCACTTTTTCAAGATGATGTGGATGATTCTCTCTCCAATTTGGAACCTTCACCCATATATGATTCTCCATCGATCTATGATGCTTATGATGATGATTCTAGCTTCGATGGAGATGATTATGATGATTTTACTTCCGAGTATCCCGACATGCCCATTTATGATGATTTTGATGAGGCCGATACTCTCTCGAGTGATTCTTCTCATGATGAAGATCCTCCGCCATCAATGCTTAATCCTACTTTAGATGACTACTCATTTGAGGAAGACTTCTCTACTTTTTTCAATACATACTTCCCTCATGAGAGTGATGCTCCTCCTTTAGACTTTGATGATTATCATCTTGATCCTACTTTAGATTTGAAGAAAATTCTTTCAAAGGAGAAGCAACCGGACGACACCAACATCCGCAGCACGTATGATTTGACACCTCTTTGTCCACCTTCTGAGGACGAGGTTGTGCCTTTTCTTCGCAGATCATCTTCAAATGCTGATGAGCCTGAGTGCTATTTTCCCCTAAAGGAAAAGGTGTTCGACCTCGGTATCGATATTCGTCAGCCATCTCAGTATCCATCTGATGAAATAAAAGGAAAATTTTTTGGAATTATTGGAGATATGCTTGCACCACTTCACCCTTGCTTCCACCGTGCTCCATGTTTGCTTAAGGGCACCTTGCCTACTCTTATTTGGCTTGCCTTGTTGCCTTAAGCTTGTGCTACTTGATGGATGAAAACTATGTATCTGATCCCGGTGGATATGTTTCATGTTTCTTCCTATGGTAATCAAGGTCGAGTCAGGCTCACGACTCGGTGAACAAAAATCAAGCGCTTCTTGGGAGGCAACCCATGTTTCTATCTTTTAGCTATCCATATCCTAAGTATAGGGAGACCCGTTGGTGTTTGCTATTTCCTCTCTTCTCATATTCAGGGATTCGAGCGCTCATTGATCCACTCTTGATGATTTTTGACGACCCGTGATTCCGTGTTTCCGTCTTCCCGGTTCTATCCTAAACTCCTTTTGATTCTCTATTTTATATCTCTCACTATTAAAATAGGAATCGCTTTACTTGTCTTTTCCTTAGTGAGATTTAAACAAAGTGCACAATGTCCTAAGTGTAGGGGAGTTTACTCCCACATGCTTAAACATTGAGGACAATGTTTATATTAAGTGTAGGGGGGACTTCTATCGAAATTAAGTGGCCTTTTCCTTGAATTTGTTTTCATTTTAACCGAAAAATCAATTTTTCGACATTTTTCAATATTTTTGATCTATTTTGGCCTATTAGTTTTTCCCTTTGCATAGTTATTTTTCTTTCTTTGCTAGAATAAATTTTAATAAAGTGGTTTTAATTTTCAAAACGTTGTGAATCTTTTGACTCAACCCGAGTTTACTCTAGCTAGTATCCTTAACGTGTTTAAGTCAAGTTTTGCTAGGCTTTTATATAGGGAGCTATAAAACGCGAAAGTCTTAACTCTCACGGGTTAAGAACAAGAACTTTTCGCAAGTTCATATAATTGATCCTAGAGAGTCGTTTATCAAGGGAACTTTAAAATGCGATTTCTAAACTTGAAAAAGTCTAAGAGTTTGCAAGATCCTATAGATGACTCGAAAACCCAAAACTTTGATTTAATAGGCTAAGCATCCACGAGTCTCATTCCTTGAGATTTTAAACTGTGGAGAACGAGAGATGATAGAGTCAATTATAAGTTTGGTATCCTTTCGTGAATTTATGTGAGTTAATTATAAGCCTATTCTCCCATTGCTTGCTAATAAATTTATCTGCAATAAATAAGGTTGTACGATTTGAAAAGTTACTTAGCTTCTAGCCCAAGATCGTTTAAAAGTTGCTCGGTATGGATTAGAGTTCATAGCCAAGGCATAACTTATTGAAGCGGGATGCGAAGATTGACGAGTCCGAAAAGGCCCTAACAAGGCATGAGGGCTACATTTTGTTGCTAAAGATCAAAAGTGATGTGAAGAATCATTTATGAAAAATCAATATGAAGGATCGAGACACACGACGAAAAGCAAAAGCTCCCGTAAAGATCATGGAGAAGTCTATCCGAAAAGACCCTAGCAAGGTATGAGGATAAATAGATCCAAGTCCAAAAAGGAGGCGGATCGTTGTATATCAAAATCCCAAATAAAGATTGGAGAAAAATGAAGAAGTCGTGGTCCAAGTATGAAGAATTTCTCAAAACTTCAAGTGAAGAAATTCCTATTATGAAGAGAAAACCATTATTTCATGAACGTCTCTCAAGATTTGAAGTATGAAGTCGCTGCCAAATTTCGGTCCGAGAAAGGTCTCAAATCGCGAAGCGAGTTATGCCAAGATATGAACTTTTTGAGGTCCCGAGAAGCAGTTTTAAAAGATTTTGTCTTTTAGCTAACTATTGATTAAATCGTCCACTTTATTTTCAGCCTAAATAACTATCGAAATAAGTCAACAATGCATCTTCATGATCATTCAAGACAACAATAAAATATAAGAGATACACCTAGGAATAAGGGATTCTAAGTGAATAATTGACCCACATGAGTTCGTGTTAGTTTGCTAACTTATAATAACAATGATCTCGTTTTTAAGCTTGGTTTGGAGAAAGTGAAAACTTGAGGATGATGATCGTTCATGAAATTTTCAAAACCCTAAGGTATGTTTTTGATTTCTTCCTTTGAATGTTTATAATTTTTTATCTCTTTAATAAAGGCCAATGTGGATTGAATATGATGGAAAATGTAAACGTGCTTTGTAACTAATGCATTGCATGAGGACATTGCAATGGTCAAGTGTAGGGGATTTGATAGGTGTGTAAACACCCATCCTTTTTACCACTTATCTAAAATAATAACCAAGCCAAAACGTGGTTTGTGTTTTTGTTGTGATTTAGGACGAAATTGTGAAAAGGGGAGAAAACACGGGTATTCAAGGGTTTTTATCGTAGAAAAAGACAAAAGACGAAGTCAAGAAATCAAGAGTGTAAAAAGAATGGAAGTCCAAGACCAATTCTGAAGATTTATCGAAGAAAAAGTCAAAAGACGGAAGTTTACTAAAAGCCGAAGAACTCAAGTCTTATTTATGAAGATATTTCAAGACGAGTTTAAAGAAATCCCGAGACAAAGTCATTAAAGTCAAAGAACTAAGAAGATTAAGGACTTAATGATGCAATTAAAGAAAGAAGAAAGAGGGGAGGAAGCTTCCTAAGCACCTCCCTAATCCTCCTATAAATAGATTAGATTTCATTTCATTTTCTCTTGTTGGCTAAGTGTGACAATTAGCCTTCCACCCTTTAATTACTTGTTCTTTAATTACATGTCATTTAATTAATTGTCTTGCACCTTAAATACATTTAATTTCAAGTAAGTTTCCTTTTAATTATTGTCAATATTTACTTTTATTATCAATCTTCTATCTTCCTTTCTTGTTTGATCTTAATCTTTATGCTTTATTTTTCATGTTTATGTTCTTGATGTTTTATTGATTTGATTAAAGTGGGTTTTGATTATTTTGATTATTATTGTTAGTTTGATTGTTTTGGATTGTTAGTTTATGATTATTAGATGTTATTTGGTTAGTTTGATTTAATCTTTTGTTTGATTTTGATTAATTTTGTTTAGATCCGTATTACTTTTTGTTCTCCTTGTTCTTCGCTGTTACTGTGTTTTCCCAGGTATTCCGAATCAAGCATTTTTTTCTGAATCAAGGTGGTGTTGTGATTGTTCCGAACAAAAAAAATAGTCAGGATAGGTGACATATTCCGGATAAATCTTTTATTCCGGATCAAGCCAAACATTCCGGATCAGTGGTGTTAATTCATAATAATTTATTATTCCGAGTGAAGGTGCTCATTCGGAACCAAATTTCATTCCGATTCAAGGTTTGAGGATTCATTCCAGATCAGAAGAATATTCCGAGTCAAGGGAGTTCATCCGGAACATTCCGAACCAAAGTTTGTTCATCCGGAACATTTATTACTCCAAATAAAGGTGATTCATTCGGAACTTCAAACATTCCGGATCAAGGTCTTCATTCAGAATATATTCCGGATCAGATTGATTCATTCGGAACATCTAACATTCCGGATCAAGGCGCTCACTCGGAATATTCCGGATGAAAGGTTTTGGTCTTGTCATTCCGAATGAGGGTGTTTTATTCCGCATGAAGAATTATTCCGAATAAAGAAGAAATTATTCCGGACGAAGGTGACATTCCGAACGAGTGATTTATTCCGAACGAAGGATTATTCCGAATGAGCTGTTTTCAGGTTATTTTAAATTTCTGTTTTTAAGTTTTAATTTTTAATCTTTACTTTTCCCGCCTTTTTCCTTAGTCGCACTTTAAGTTTACTTGCCTTAGATTTATTTTAAGCCTTGCCTTAGTTTAAGTTTTAGTTGCGTTTTATGTTTGCCTTAGATAGTTTTATGTTTGCGTCATTTACTTTTAGTGCCTTTTAATTTCTCGTCTCGCTTTTAAATTCTTGTCATTTATTTTAAATTAGATTTAGATTTAAATTATCGTCATTTTCATTTACGTCTTGCACATTTATTTTAAAACAACTAAAAATATTCTTTTTCACCAAAAACAATTGAGTCACACTTTGACCTGGAAATCAATTCGAGAAGATACCGAGAAACGAACTTTAAAACTAGTAAAATCTTTACATTAATAACCCATATTAAATTTCATAAAAAGTTCTCACTTTTAAGACTTACTGCTCGTTACATTACTAAACTTCAATTTTCGGACAGTTTTATACCTTCACATACGACCTTTTTGACTAATTTCAAATATACCACTTGTAAATTTGACTCCTAAGTATAAAAATAGACTCAAAAACCCATGTCTATAGCTAAAGAACAACTCTAAACCCTTTTTAAAACACTAGTTATAGTCCCCGAGATATGACATTAAATCGAACACAATTTCGGATTATGTCGACTTTCATCTCCCGGTACACGAAATTTAAAAGTATCATAACTTTTGACTTGTTTGGGGTTAATAGCTCTATCTTATACCGAAACAAAGATAAAAAGAAGCTCTACAACTATATCAAATCCTTAAGACCTGGACTTAGACTTAATACCACGAAACCTTTCCTTAACAATATGTTTAAAAATGACTCTTTAAAACTCCTATCAAATCACCATTTCAATCATTTCTAACAGTTCGTAGACCTATTCAATCATTATATGAACAATCTAAAAAACCCTAATCATATTATATCACTTGGATGAACAATATTTTACAAAAACCCTTTTCAAAAACCTCACATGCAATATGTTTAAACAAATTAAAAACATCTTAAACATGGTTATAAACATAAACCCATAACAAATTAAGATCAAAATCAAAGAAAACAAACACCCCCTTTTGGTTCGTGGGTTTCAAGATCAAAAACAAGAAAAAGAAATTGATTCCAAGCTTAATTAATCAATAACCCATGTTTATTAACACCCAATTAAAACATGAATTCAAGAAAATACAATCAAAACACATTTGTTCATAAGAAATCATTTTTGGAGAATTTAAGTTGTTGCATGTTTGATTTTAATCAACAAGAAGACTTACAAAGATAAAATAGAAAGTGGTCTTTGATTATTTTCTTCCAAAACACAAGAAAATATTTTGTTGGTGGTACTATGGTGGTGATGGGGGCGACGGCTATAAGAGAGAAAGAAAGGGGGAAGACAAATTTTTGAAATGAAAAATGATGTGTGTTTCCCTTCTCACCCTTTTTGTAAAATTGGAGGGACCACTCTTGTAAACTTATCTATCTTTTGGCCTTAAATTTAAACGACACATTTTAAAATGCGGGAATCGAATCACTAGTCGGTTTTGAATTTTTGCGGGAGTCGGGATTCGTTCCGGCTTCCTAAAACATATTTATAAGCCTATACTCACACCAAATAATATAAAAATCGTTCCGAATCGACTTAACACGTAAATAAAATAAAAATCTCGAAATTCCAAATACCGATCTATCGATAATAAAATATAAATTTTGGGCATCAATCGGTATCGCGATCACTATCGATTCTTCTTAATTCCTCGAATGTAAAAATTTAACCTCGTTTATCGGTTTCAACTTAAACCGTCAAATAATTCCACGATAAAATTTCTCAAAAATTTCAAAAATATGCGTAAAATATGATAAAATAATGACCTCGGTTTTTGGGGTGTTAAAATTTGAAGATCTCAAGATAAAAGACAAAGTCGAAAGATAATGACAAAGGCTCAAAGATCACAGCATGAGGGAACAAGATTACTATTCCACATTCAAGACTCATTTATGGGGAGATTAGTAATCTCTACAAATCTCCAAATGACAAAGGGTAATGACCTCTCATTGGGGGAGATTGTTAGTGTTGGGAATAAAATGTAGTTAAGACACTTGGACGCAGACAAGAGCAATTTGGACGTTGATAGGAAGAAATCAAGCATTGACAGGAAGAAGTCAAGCATTGATATGAAAAAGTCAAGCACTAATAGAAGACTTAGTCTACACGTTTTATGTTTCTAGTATGTTTCTAGTAAAGATATGTTCGACAATGTATTCCTTATGTTTATCTTTACCTAAAATAGCTGATACGTAGACTCTTGTACAAGGCTCCTTAATCTATAAAAGGAGGCCTTTAGGTTTTAGTTCAATATGTGTTTTACACTTTCATTGTATGCAAGTTTGATTAATCAATCAAAGTGAAAGTTTGGTTTATCTTGTTTGTGTGTTCTTGTTTAAGTATTAATTCCGCATAATACTTGAATTGTTTCATATACAAGAAAGTTTCTCTACGTGTTTAACTTGATTTAATCTCGTTTACACAAGCTAAATCGATCTAATTTTGTTGAGAAACTTTGATCTAAAGAACACAAAAACCCTAAATCGCCAAAAACCCTAATTTTCAAGAAACCCTAAAATTCAAACAACATGTCTACTCCTGAGTTAACCTCCTCCTCCTCAAGCCCTAACATCAAGATTCCCATGCTAGATCCAGACAACTTTGAGCTGTGGAAGTTTAACTTTAAGAAGTATATTCAAATCCATGACCACACCCTATGGGAAATTATTGAATATGGAAACACATTCAATAAGGCTGGCAAGATTGCTCCTTCTATCTTGGCAAGATCGACTCCAGGCTCAAGTGAAGCTGATCGAAAAGAACAACCTGAAGATGGGAGAGCTGTCTGAGCTGAGGAAATAGCAAAGAGATGGAATGACATGAAAACTCTAAGCATCCTTAAACTTTCTTTTGGACAAGCCAATCAGCACAAGTATAGAGGCTATGATTCTGCCGAAGAGCTTTGGGCAGCTCTTCAAGTTACTTATGGTGGTAATGATGATACTGCCTCAGAGAAAAAGAAGCAACTCTTGCATGAGTATGTTGTATTTAAAGCCCTTCCCAATGAAAAGCTATGTGGAGTGAGAAGCAGATTTCTAGACATTACAAGCAAGTTGTCATTTATGGGAACAGTGCATGATGATTCTGATATCATTTCCACTTTCCTTAAAGTCTTGGTGATGCATGGAAGATTGAAGCAAGGTCGATGATTGCTAATAATACTCACAAAAGTTCCACCTTTGATGATGTTTACAATAAACTGAAGCTTGTAGAGAGTGAAATCCTTTTGGATCAAGGAAGTAAGTCTACCAATGGTAATATGGCTTTCTTCTCACATAGTGAAGGTCAATTTGATCAAAGGGAGTCATACATCCACCCCGTTACAGGATTACTTTGTGTCAACATTGGATCAAGCTTTGCCAGGGCCTCACATCCAAACGCTGACATATACAATGTTGACTCACCAAGAGTTAAGCCTGCTGGTATTGATCTAGATACAACGTGTGCATACATTGCTTCATTTCCCAATGGTTCAGTGATTACATATGAGGACCTTGAGCAAATTAGTGATGAGCATTTGGAAGAGATGGACATAAAGTGGAATATGGCACTTGCTAGCATAAGGGCCAATAGATGGAATAGAATATTCTGGAAGAAGATGACTTTTAATGCTAAAGACACTACTGGGTTTGATAAATCCATGGTTGAGTGTTACAATTGCCATATAATGGGTCACTTTATGAGAGAGTGTAGATCTCCTAGAAGATCTGATGCTAGAAAGCCTTCATGCCAAATTGTCAAGGTTGAAGATACAAAATCTATGGTTGCCATGCAAGACATAGATGGTGTTGGATGGGATTGGAGATTTTTGGCCAAGGATGAGGAAGAGAACAAGGCTTTGGTTGAAGAAAAAGAGGAAGAGGAGCATGTTCACTATGCTCTCATGGCACATTCTTCATCTTCATCAGACAATGAGGTATATGATGATGCATTTTGTAGTAAGGGTTGTCGTCTAAACACTGAAAAGCTTAACAAAGAAGTTTTAAAATTAACAGCAGATTTTGTTAATGAAAGATGCAAGTTATCTAATTATCAACTTGCTCTTACTCAAACTGAAAAGACTGTGGCTGAATATAAGAAAATGGAGTTTGACCTAAAAGATCAAATCAGTATTTTAACTCATGATTTAAATGCTAGTGTTGAGGTTACAAACATTTTGGAGAGATCCAATGGTGTTTTACAAACTAAGTTAGTTGAGGCTATCAGAAACAAAGATAATGTAGATCTTAAAATTCAAAAATTTGATAAAGCTTCTCAAACCCTAGAAAAATGTGTTAGTGAACAAAGGGATTCTAGGGATAAGAGTGGGATTGGAATAAAGGCGTATGCTGGTGTTCCACCACCTGCTGGGAACTTTTATGGTGTCCTTAGAAAGGATCTGTCTTGGACTGGTATTCCAGAACTCCAAGAAGAGGAATTTATTCCTCCATCTAGAGTTCTTTCCCCAGTAGAGAAATACAAGCAGAAATTAACAGATTTAGACCAATGGAAGAAAGCCAACCCTACTTTGTTTGTTAAGGGTGGCATGCTTAGTGACAGTCCAAATGAGTCTACACCCATAAAATTAACCAATCCTAATACTGGCAAGACTGTTGACCTTGGCTTAAACGTTGATAGAAAACTTAGTATTAAATATTCAGAAATGTATAAAAAACCTAGGTCACCAAAAAGTCAAATTAGTGATAATGGGACAAGTTTCTTTTCATCTAGACCTAGAGCTATGTATAGAAAAGTCTGTTATGCTTGTGGAAGTTTTTCACATTTAGCTTATAAGTGTGTCAACGCTTCAAAGGTCAAAGCTGATAGAAAGTCAACCATGGTCAAACCCAAACCTTTTGTCCAACAAAGTTCACAACTCATTAGACCAGCCCCATTCTTTACAAAAGGGTCTAATACTTATGGAAAAAGGCATTTTCAGAAGATCAATACTTGGTCTAACAGACAATGGGTTCCTGTAGCAAACCCTAGGTTCAACATTGATAAGGGTAACTTCAGCGTTGACAAGAACAAATTAAACGCTGACAGGAATGTTGCTAGACCAAGTAATGTCAAATATTTGCAACCAAAGCGTAAGGGGTCTAAAGCTTCTTCTAGCTTGACATGGAGATCCAAACAAGACCAAAACCCTAATTTAGATAGGATTTCTATGACCTTTAACAAATTTCAGTATATTTCAAAGGTCATAACTAAACCAATTGGGGTTAACTGGGTTTTTAATCCAAATAGGGATGAACAAGGGGTTGTCATGAGGACTAAGTCTGTTCTTGTTGAACAACCAAATGAATCCAAGTCTGCTCAGGCTTGGGTTCCCAAAGAAAACTAGTTTGTTTTCTTTATGTGCAGGGCATTCAAAAATAGGTTAATGATTATGGCTATTAGGATTGTGGATGCTCTAGGCACATGACAGGGAAGGAACACTAGTTGGCAAACTTCACTCCCATTAAAGATGGTGACACAGTGTACTTTGGAGGCGGATATGGAGCTATCACTGGCAAAGGCAATATTATCACCAACAATTTGTGTTTTGAGAACGTGTTTCTGGTAAAAGAACTTGACTATAATCTGTTTAGTGTATCACAAGTTTATGATAACAAAAATAAGGTTCTTTTCACTGATATTGAATGCTTGGTGTTGAGCAAAGAATTTAAAATACCATATGAGAAATTAATTGATTATAGAACACCTATGCATAAGGACATTTATAATGTGAATCTTGATGGAATTAGGATGAATAATAATTTGTCATGTATATATGTTAAGGCTTCAGTTGATGAGAGTAATCTTTAGCATAGAAGGTTAGGGCACGTTAATTTTAAGAACATAAATAGACTTGTGAGACATGGTTTTGTTGATGGTTTGCCTGAAAAGGCTTTCCACAATGACCACTCTTGTGTTGCATTACTTAAGGGCAAACAACAAAAAGTCTCCTTTAAGTCTAAACCTGTGCATTCTATTTCTAAACCACTTCACTTGCTGCATATGGACTTGTTTGGTCTAGCTAATATAGAAAGCTTAAATGGAAAATCCTACTGTTTTTTCATCACTGATGATTTTTCTAGATTTACTTAGACTTTTTTCTTAGCTTTGAAAAGTGAAACTGCTGATATTTTGATTAACATTATTACCCAGTTAGAGAAAAAGACTGGGAATGAGGCTAAGATACTTAGAAGTGCTAATGGCGGTGAGTTTAGAAATATGTTGTTAGATTACTTTTGTGCCAACAAAGGGATTACTAGATAGTTTAGTATAACTAGAACCCCACAACAAAATGGGGTAGCTGAGAGAAAGAATAGGACACTCATAGAAGCAGCTAGGACTATGTTGGCTGATGCTCACTTTCCAATTGCTTTTTGGGCTGAGGCTATGAATACAGCTTGTTATGTTCAGAGTAGGGCATTGATCAACAAAATCCATAATAAGACACCTTATGAACTATTTTGGAGTAGGAAACCTAATATTGGTTTTCTTAAACCCTTTGGCTATCATGTAATTATGTTAGATACTAGTGAAGCCTTAGGAAAGTTTAGTGCTAAAAGTGATGAAGGCTATTTCATGGGCTATTCAGTACAGAGTAGAGGATATAGAGTTTACATTAAGAAAGAAAAACGTATACTTGAAAAAGTACATGTTAGGTTTTTAGAGAGTAAACCTAGTGATCTTAAGAGTGGTCCAAATTGGTTATTTGACTTGGAACCTCTATCTAGGACATTGAATTATATGCCTGTTACTAATCCAGACATTGTGAAGGTGACTTCAAATGTTGTGGAAGAACCAGTTGTTGAAATTTCAGGTAAACAGGTTGATAAAGAGGTTGGATCACAAGCAGACAAATCAGCACCCATACTTGAGTATGTTACCATTCCTATATGGACATATGCATTTGCTGCTGCTGTTTCTACTGGAAAGGAAAAAGGTGGTCCACAAGTATCACCAGTTGAAAACATACATGATTCTTCAGGCGCTGACGGAGGAAAATCTAGCGCTGACAAGACAAATTCAGGCGTTATGGCTCAAACGTTGACAACCGTAATTGAGGCATTAACAACTCTTTTGACCATTTGTTCTCTTCTAGTGTTTTTGAACAAGGTGAACCTTCAAATAGAAATGGAGAGGTTCATTCAGATGATGATGGAAGAGCATTTGAAGATGATACTGGCAATTTGGAGACTGAAATTGATGATAACATAATAATTGAAGGAGGAGTACTTACATCTACCATGAAGAATCATCCTTCTTCTTTAATCATAGGTGATGTGATGACTCCTGTGCAAACTAGAAGGTCTCATCAGAATCATGGAGGATTTATTGCCAATATTCACAAGAAGGTTGATACCCCTCTTGTTCAAGCATGTTTGTTTGCCTTTTTTCTGTCACAACAGGAACCCAAGAAGATTTTTAATGCTCTCAAAGAACCAAGTTGGGTGGAAGCAATGCAAGATGAGCTTCACCAATTTGCTATTCAGGATGTTTGGGAGTTAGTTGATTGTCCTAGACATGTCAGACCTATTGGGACAAGTTGGGTTCTTAGAAACAAAAAGGATGAGAGAGGAATTGTGGTCAGAAACAAGGCACGTTTAGTTGCTCAAAGATATACACAAGAGGAAGGGATAGACTATGAGGAGGGCTTTGCACCTGTTGCAAGGATTGAGGCAATAAGGATTTTTCTAGCCTATGCTTCCTGCATGGGATTTACAATCTATCAAATGGATGTGAAGAGTGCTTTTCTTTATGGCACAATTGCAGATGAGGTTTATATAATGACGCCTCATGGTTTTGAAGATTCAGAACATCCAAACAAGGTGTATAGAGTGAAGAAAGCTATGTATGGACTTCATCAAGCCCCAAGAGCATGGTATGGCACATTGTCCACCTATCTGGTGGAAAATGGATTCAAAAGGGGCACCATAGATCAGACTTTGTTTACAAAGAAGACTGGTAAGGATTTCTTACTTGTATAGGTCTATGTGGATGATATCCTCTTTGGCTCTTCTAGTCCAAAGATGAGTGAAGACTTTTCCAAACTCATGACAGACAAGTTCAAGATGAGAGCAATGGGGGAGATAACTTCTTTCTAGGGTTACAAGTTCGGTAGAAATAATATGGTATCTTCATCTCTCAGGACAAATATGTAGAAGAAATCTTGAAGAAGTTTGGATTTTATCCACATGAGAAACGGGCTAGCACACCCATGGATAGGGAACATCCTTGGGGAAAGGTTGGAGATGGAAAAGAGGTGGAAGTCAGGCATTATAGGTCAATGATTGGATCATTGATGTATCTCACAGCTTCAAGACCTGACATTGTGTTTGTTGTGTGTGCATGTGCACGCTATCAAGTGACTCCTAAAGAGTGTCATCTTCATGCTGTCAAGAGGATTTTTAGGTATCTTAGGTGCTATCCCACCTTGGGATTATGGTATCCAAAAGATTCTCCATTGGAGCTTATTGCATATTCAGACAGTGATTATGGGGGTGACAAGTTTGATAGAAAATCCACAACTGGTGGATGCCAATTTCTTGGGAGTAGGTTGATATCTTGGCAATGCAAGAAACAAACAGTGGTTGCTAATTCTACAACTGAAGCAGAATATGTAGCTGCAGCTGCTTGTTGTGGACAAGTCTTATGGATTCAGAACCAGCTGTTGGATTATGGGTATAATTTCATGCATACCAAGATTTGTGTAGACAATAACAGTACTTTATGCATTATTAAAAATCTTGTACATCACTCTAAAACAAAACACATAGAAATTAGACATCATTTTATAAGAGATTGTTTTGAAAAAGGTTTAATACAACCAGATAGGGTTGACACGGAGGAAAATGTGGCTGATTTATTAACTAAACCTTTTGATACTGGGAGATTTTAATACTTGCTAACAAGTATTGGAATGATAATTCTTACTTATTATGTGTTTTGTGGTCTTATTGTATAAGTATGTACAGGATATGCATTGTTATTGGTCTTTGTACAAAATTATATTTTCCACTTTATTTGTTTAACACTGACAAAGGTTATTTTAACGCTGACAAGTGTTAAATTGACGTTGTCAGCAACATGTTAGTTTTGTGGTTTTTGATCTAATTATGCAGGCGTTGTTAGCATTGTACAAATGGATACAGGGTTGCTTATGGATTCTTGGAGCATTATTGAAGCATATTCAAGTTTATGGATGATGGTTGGAATATTTATATTCCTATCTTGACATAGATTTTTATTACATGCATTTTATTTGGCAACTTATGTATCATAGTTTAAGGGGAGGTTTAGGAAACCTTTAGGACTTTTTGGGTATTCATATAATACTCTTATCACAATTCTAGATTGTGTCCACTGGTGATTATGAATTAGTTTACTAACTCATGAGGCATTGTAGCATGCAAAGTTGATATACTATGCACGCTGCCAAGACTTTTTGGCCTAGAATTGGATGTGGTCTGTTGGGAGACTTGGGTATGATTTTTATTGGGCTTACCTGGGAAGTTACAAAGGATTTTATGATATAACTTCACTGTTAAGAACTTTGGTTAGCAAGGGACACTTGAGGAGTGTTGTGTCTATCTTGCTTAAGCAAGTGTGCATGATTGGACAGTGATTGCCACCCTATGGTAATTTTCAGTTTATAGGTTATCTTCACTAGGCTAAATCACTTTGTTAAGGTCCTTTTTCTTTTTTATCATTTTTATTTTTGGACGTTGACATATTTATTTCCAAACGTTGGTAGGACCAATTTTGACGTTGACATGGCTTTTTCCAACGTTGACAAGAATATAGCCGTTGGGCGTTGTTAGGTTATTTTTGACTGTTGACAACCATTGGGTCCTACACAGTTGTTATTTTTGATGAAAAATTGGGCCGTAATTTTAGGAGTTGGTAACTTTTTATTAATGCACAAGATAAGTTATAACTTTTCAAGATTTTCATCATTATATTTTGAAATATAACTGCCTCATTTTTTACTAATCACATGTGCCTACCTCTCCTATATATTTGGCTCATTATTTTGAAACAGGGTAACTACTTATTCTTGTCTAACTAAATTTTCACACATATTCATCTTTCATAATATTTCACACAGCTTTCTACATCAATGGCGCCTAAATTTAAACCAAGTGATTTGGTATTGGGGTTCAGAAGTCAGCACAATATGGTTGCCTATTTACATGCTGACAACACTCTGTTTCCTCAATATACTCATATGGTGGAGTATTTAAATGCATCCCCTCTCAGGTATGCACTTTCTCATGCTCCTCTTATCCCTATCACTCATATTAAGCAGTTTTGGAATACTGTCACTTCCTCAACGATTAATAATGTGACCACATTGACTGCTACAGTCCATGGGCGTTCATGGGTGGTTACTGAAGCCTTGGTTCGCCAGGCTTTGCATCGTAATGATGCAGATGGTATTACCACCCTACCCATTGGTGAGCTAGAACAAGGACTTCAAGCTTTGGGTTATCCTTTCCCTGAAGAGGGATCTTTAAATAAATATTCCAAACAGGAATTTTCCCCCAGCTTGGAAGTACTTAATACATGACATACTTCAATGTTTGAGTCCCAAATGCACTGCACACAATGAAATTAACAGGTCTATTGGAAGTGCCATTGTGTGTATTGCTACTGGGCAAAAATATAATTTTTCTAAAATTATTTTTGATGGCATGTGTAAAAACAAGGGTAGCAAGATGACTCTTGCTTACCCAAGATTTTTGCAAATGGTTTTTGATGAATAAACGTATTGTACCAGGGATCATGATGACTTTTATACGATCCCTATGCAAAAGAAAGAAATTTTTGGAAAGATGAATACACCCCCAAACAGAGACTTACCCCTTACCCAAGCCATGCTTGCTGTTATTGCAGCAGCACAACCTCAACCTGACCCACAACCACAACTTGACCCATTACCTGAACCATCACCATCACCCCAACATATGAAACTTGACCAAGATCCCTTCAACGTTGCCACGTTAAATGTTAGCGTTGACACTTCAAATCCAAACAGTGGACACCCTTCTACAACAAACCCAAACACCCCTTAACCTCCAAACTGAAACCCAATCCACATCATCCTCTTCACCCCCAGAATTTAGGATGGAAAAATGCCAAAGGACTACTGGAGTTTTCTCCTCTAGTGGTCCTAGCCATGTTGCAGAGAGAACCACCACCACAAGTGTGGTTGGTGATATGGGTGGGGCTAGGACTATTGGTACTAGCTTAGATGCAGGCCAAGCCAGTCCTAACATCATTAAGACCCCATCCATGCCCTATGACTCTACTTTGGGAGGTCAAATTCCCATTCTAGAGGATGACAGATTGGAACCCTATACATTGTTGGAATTGACGGCTGTCTACATTAGCTTGCAAAAGAAAAATGCAGTCCTTGTACATACTGTATCTACACAAGGCCTTGAACTCAAGAAATTGAGGGAGAGGATTGTTATTTTAGAAGGTGCTAACCATAGGCGTGGAGTAGAGGTTTTGGACGTTGATAGACCTGCAGGTATGGTTGATGTATCCAGTCATCAGCTATTATCAAAGATGTGTCTACAGAGGTACCATCATCATCTTTACCCATCAATGATATATTAGATAATGGTAAAGGAATTATGGTAGAAACAGTGATTCCCAAGGATGCAGCCCAAGTAAAATTTGATTCAATGTTGGCTGCCAACTTGAGAAAGAAGATAGGATGAAGGAGACTGCTATTGAGAGTAAGGAAAGCAGTGGTGATGAGAGCACTAATTCAAGTGTCATGATTATTGAAGAACCAGAAAGGCTTGAATATGGTGATGAGTTGGCAAGGGAAGAGCTTGCACAGTTGAAGAATCAGGTGGATTATGAGATGCCTGAAGTAGCTCAGATGTACTTTGCATGGGAGAATAAGGTGATGGAAAATCCAGACATGACTTTATCAGATCAAATTTGGGGTTTATAGATTCTACTCAGAGTTCAAAGAGATTGCAAGGTGATTCTGAAATAAAAAGCTAGCAAAGTTCTTGAAAGGACCAAGACAGAAAGAAGGGAGCTCTATTACATGTTACTCAGATGTCATCAAACAGGTTGGACTTTTAGAAAGTTGCAGGGATTGTCCTTTGATGAATTGGAGTATAAGGATTATTCTATATGGGCAAGTGTGCAAGAGTAGAAAACTATTAGACTCCTTTCAAATGAAAGAAAAGAAGAACTTGCAGAAGAAATGGAGATCCAAAAGGCTTTGGTTACACCAAGACCATTGAAGAAGGGAGTTCCTCTTGAGTTTCCAGAAAATTTGGATAGAGTGAATCCTAGTGAAGCCATTATTAGAAAGAGTATTAAGCTCTCACCCTTAGAAGTTTCACAAATGGTAGAAGTGTTACCTCATGATTCCAGAAACCCTATAGTTAGCTATGAGGAAGATGCAAGTGGGTTTTGGATGATTGGCAGATATGGGAAGAAGGTACATACTATCACTACTCTTATCTCTTTGTTTGCAAGCCTGGATAAGGAAGACTTGGCATACCTTTGGAGGTTGGTGCAGGCCAAGTATGAGACTGAAGCACCTACTTCAGTCAATGGAATAAAGATTTGGTCAACATTCAAGAGGATGTGTGCACCAGATGAAGAAGATCCAATTTGGAAGGATCTTGATGATATCAGTGGACATCAATGGCGTCTATATTCAGTAGCTAGTGTGTATCATTTGACTACTACAATGTTTTCTGAATATCTTCTTGTGGATGCTGAGTATCCTATGTCCAAAGAAGTTTTGAAGAAAATGATGACAACACCAGCTAGATATAGACTACTCAAGTGATGTGGCCAAAGATTTGATTAGATATATTTATTTCCAATTTAATGCAATTTGTAAGAATCCTCCTAGTTCTTAGTTTTTATTCAGAAACTTGATTACTAGAGTAGATATCAAGTTTAGGGGAGGATTGTTGGGAATAAAATGTAGTCAAGACACTTGGACGCTGACAAGAGCAATTTGGACGTTGATAGGAAGAAATCAAGCGTTGACAGGACAAGCGTTGACAGGAAGAAGTCAAGCGTTAATAAGAAAACGTCAAGCACTGATAGAAGACTTAGTCTACACGTTTTATGTTTCTAGTATGTTTCTAGTAAAGATATGTTCGACAATGCATTCCTTATGTTTATCTTTACCTAAAATAGCTGATACGTAGACTCTTGTACAAGGCTCCTTAATCTATAAAAGGAGGCCTTTAGGTTTTAGTTGAATATGTGTTTTACACTTTCATTGTACGCAAGTTTGATTAATCAATCAAAGTTAAAGTTTGGTTAATATTGTTTGTGTGTTCTTGGTTATGTATTAATTCCGCATAATACTAGAATTGTTTCGTATACAACAAAGTTTCTCTACGTGTTTAACTTGATTTAATCTCGTTTACACAAGCTAAATCGATCTAAGTTTTGGGATCAACAGTTAGCCTCAAAATATTGAGACAAACAAGAATGTTCGGTCATATGGTTATTATGTATCGTATTTTAGAACATTGTAATAGGTAGTAGGTTAGTCGTGTTTTACGGGCTTAAATTTAAGCTAAAGTCCCTTTCACTTTGCCCCGTTTCATGGGCCCTTGATACCACAAAAAACTACACATTATTTGCTCAATATCAAGAAGAATCCTAGATAGAAGCACAAAGATAGAAACCCAATAAACAAGCATGGAGCCAATAACAGATTGAACAAGTTGAAGCCTACCAGCAGCCAATAAAGCATTGTTCTTCCAATCTTGCCCACGAGCTTGGACCCTTTCAACAAGCCACGACAGTCCTGAATAATAAGTCTAGATGAAACCAATGGAACGCCTAAATATTTTTCTGGAAGATGACCTTCCGCAAATGGCAAAATTTGTAGAATAGAAAGCTTAACATGATTAAGAACATTACAAAAATAAGTCTAGGAGTAAGCCCCGACGCCACAGTAAACTCTTCCAACGCCTCTTGAATGACCATAACCGACTTCACATCACCATGAAAGATAAAAATAAATCATCAGCAAAACAAAGGTTGATGATAGGTGTGAAAACACCCATCCTTTTACCACTTAAAACAATTAAAAACAAGACCAAAACGTGTATTTTATGTCGTAAATGTCGAAATTATGCGTGTTTTGTGTTTTTGTTGTGTTTTAGGACCAAAAGATAAAAAAATAAGAAAACACGGGCTTTCACGGGCTTTTATCGATGAAAAAGACAAAAGACGAAGTCAAAAGATCAAAAGTGCAAAAAAACGGAATTCAAAGGATTACTCTGAAGATTTATCGAAGAAAAAAGACTAAAGACGGAAGTTTAACGAAGTCGAAGAACCAAATCTAATAAAAGAAGAAAATTAGAAGACGAGTTCATTATATATCGAAAATCCTGAGACAACGCCGAGAAAGACAAAGAAATTAAAAAAACGAAAAGACAAAGAAGAAAGAGAGAAGCAACAACCTCCTCACTTCCTCCTATATATACCCTCCTAATATGTCATTAGGAGGTGTTAGTCATTTAGGAGTAGAGAGATTTATTTTATTCTTTAGGAGTAGGACTAGTGTAATTTTACTTTCTCTCTCTATCTTTTCTTTAATGTTTTCAAGAATTTCAATTCTAATCTTGTATTGAATCTATTATTTTCATCTTAAATCAAGCTTTTTCATAATCAATCTCATTCTTCCTTTCTTGTTTTTAAGTCTATTGTTTTAATCATGTAGTTTTTTCATCATGTTCTTGTTTTGATTGATGTGTTTGTTTAACTGTGCTTATTGATTTTGATGTGTTTGATCTTTTAGCTTATTGTGTTTAGTGCTTATTGTGTGATTTTCTTATTTTTAATTAAGTGTTTTTAATAGTTTATTTTTAATATTTAGATTATTTAGTGTTTTTAAAGTTTTTAAATTTTGGTTTATTTGCTTTTTCTTAATTTTGATTTGGTTAAAGTTTTGGTTAAATGCTTATTTTTTTTAGCTTATTATTAGATTTTGCTTATTTTCATTTCTTACCTTATCCGAGTTTTCCAAAACCCTTTTATCCCAGATTAGCTTAGAATTTATTCTATTCCGGATTAGCCTCAAAAATAATTATTTCGGATAGTGTGGGAATTATAAACATTCCGAATAGTGTCCAAACGTAGGATTCCGGATAGTGGAGTTAGGTTATTCCGGATTAGAACATCAAAGCCCATCACCGATTCCGGATAACCCGGATAACAAAATAGTAAACATTCCGAATAACCAAAATAAGTCAACAATCCGAATATCAATTATAATTGACATGCTAGCTTGCTAGCTTATCATTTTTTCCCGCCAAATAATATGTTCCCCAGGGGGAACATGCTTCCTCTAGTTAAACATTCGTCCGTTATCGATTTAGTTTTATCCGAAAGTCGTTCTAATTTTATTTTAAAAGTCAGTTATTTTTAGTTAAATTTTTCGTCAAATTTTAGTATTAGTATTTTTATCGAAAAGTTTAAGTCTTAACTTTTAAGTGCCTGCTTTAATATTTGTCTCGTTTATTTTTAAAGTAGCCATATAGTCCAATTTCCTTCTTTTTCATTAAGTAAGTTTTATTTTTAATACGAAAGTTTATTTTTGTTTTCACTTTTATTTTATTTCAAGATTTATTTTTATTTTATTTTTCTTTGTTTTCTTTATTAATTTTCATTTGTTATTAGTTTATAACTTTAAAGTTTTCATTTTTAGTTTAATATAGATAATCAACGACCTTTCTTTTTATTCACCAAGAACGAATGAGTCACACTTTCAACTATAATCAATTCGAATCGAGTCGAGACAAAACGAACTTTTTAACTAGAAAAATCAATGTATTAAATGGTGCTGCTGCCAGCTCTTTTCGTGACGATTAACGGTTTTTTGTGAGAGACGCGTTGGATTTTGGGATCCGTTCACCTTTGAACGTTATTTTTCTTGCGCAATTTTCAAAAATTTTCAAAAAACCATAAAAATTAAAAATTAAAAAAAATCTAAAAACATTTGAAAAATCAAAAAAAGCATTTCTTTTCAAAAGTTTTGCACCAAAAATATTCCTCTTAATCCTCTATTGTGTTTAATTCGTTTTCTTAACCCCCTATTATTTTTAATTCTTCATGGATTCGTATGTCTATTGCGTAGGGTGTGGGAGACCATTGTATGGTTTTCAAACATGTCAATGGTGTACATGTAAGCGGTGCGGAAATGATATCGATAATACACAATTTGGATTTTGTCCCTCGTGCAATTCGATTAACTCATCCTTTGCTTCTAATGCACTTACTCCCCCCTCTTGCATATATTGTGGAAGCGATTCTCATTGGCATGTTTCATGTCCGATTCGATACCCGTCTCATGACGAGCAAGAACCGGGTTACAATTATGACAATGGTAATAGCTATCCACAAGACGCACCAGGGTTTTCTCAATACCCGTGTTGCAATAGTTGTGGCGGCCCTCACGATACTTCTCTTTGTCAATCGATGAATTATTATGAACCAACTCCGTGCTATAATTCTGGATTTTATAATTTTGAACCCCCACAATACACCCTCCATTATCAACCTTCTTTTGGAATGAGTGAGGAATAACTCACTAGTTTGACTGGATTTCTAGAAAGATTAAATCAACTCCAAGCTAGCTTGCATGAGGAAAGCCGACGAGAGAAAGTATCTAATCTTAGTGCTGCTACTCCTCCTCTTGTGCATTCTTACTATTTTGATGACGATGACGATGAGAATACTATTTCTTGGAATGATCTTGTTGCTCAACATCCTAGTGCAATTGTAATTCCTTCTCTCGATATCCCAAATGCGTCTAAGGATTATGATACATCGAGTGAGATTAGTGAATTTGGTTTCGACAACTTATTTGAGGAGGTTTGTGATGTCCCTACTTTTGCTGATCTTACGGACGAGATTGCTCTTAATGATGGTTTTTCTCCATGGTATGAGAATTTCACCTTTGAAATTTATCAATCTCCTCCAGGAGATGAGGGAGATGTTGATTTATTCTCTTCGACTTACGAGAAGTTCACCACTGAACTTAGTCTTGTAGTTGAGGTGGAAGACGTTATTCTTCGCGACACATTATTGAATGTTCATCTTCTTATTGCTAAAATTGAAGCGTTGAATTCTGCTCCTAATACCGAGTCTTTACCCCCGTCTCTTACTCCAATTGAGAATAATGATACATTTATAGAGCAAATCGACATTCTCTCAATACCTCCGGGTATTGATGATGATGACACAGAGGGGGATATTCTTTTTTATACTTTGATACATGAAGATATTATCCCAAATCCCCCTCCCGAGAACCTTTTATCCCGTACTTTGGAGACCATTACTGAGGATGAGTGCTTTGACCTAGGAGGTGCCATTGACCATTCTATGATTGACACCTTTACGGCTTTTCCGCTTAGTGATAATCATATGTCTTTTTGTGATGACATTTTGATTCCTTTACCCACCCGACCTCCCGTGGATCACGATTTCACATACTTCTCGTATGTTGAGAGGACCTTTTTACCTTTCATGAATTATCCTCCGGCATCTCCTGTTTTATTTTCCTCTGGGAATGAGGAAAAGGTCTTTGATCCCGGTATTACATTCGAGGCTTCCCCATGGACCATTTAATTCGGGGACGAGTCAGTCTCACGACTCAGTTAACAAAAACAAGCGCTTCTCGGGAGGCAGCCCGATGATCTATCCTTTACCCGTTTTCATAATAAGTGTAGGGGGAGCTACATAGGTGTTTGTTGTCTTGTTTCTTATGATGTGCAGGGATTAAAGTTTTCAAAGAGCAATTTTGATGATATTTGACGACCCGTGATCCCGTGTACCCGTCTTCCCGGTTCTATCCTAAACTTTTGTGATTCAATATTTCATATCTTATATGTTGACATTGAAATCACTATAGTCGTCTCTTCCTTAACATGATTTAAACAAAGTGAACAATGTCCTAAGTGTAGGGAAGTTTACTCCCACATGCTTAAACATTGAGGACAATGTTTATATTAAGTGTAAGGGGTACTTTTATCGAAGTTAAATGGGCTTTTTGCATTAATTTGTCCTTATTTTAATCGGAAAATTTAATTTTTCGACATTTGTCAAAAAATTTGATCTATTTTGGCCTAGTAGTATTTTTCATTTATTCTCTTTTATGTTCTTTTCTTTTGTTATAGCATCGTATGTATATATTTCATTTCCAAAATAAAGTCAAAAGAGAAAAATAAAGTTAAATAAAATGGTTTTAATGAGTTTTGATATCTTTGATATATTAGGCCCGTCATGAATCTTTTGACTCAACCCGAGTTTACTTATCCAAGTTTACTCTAGCTAGTATCCTTAACGTGTTTAAATCAAGTTTTGATAGGCTTTTATATAGGGAACTTTAAAACACGAAAGTCTTAACTCATACCGGTTAAGAACAAGAACTTTTCGAAAGTTCCTATAATTGATCCAAGAAAGTCGTTTATCAAGGGAACTTTAAAATGCGAATTCTAAACTTGAAAAAGTATAAGAAGTTGCAAGATCCTATTAATGACTTGAAAACCCAAAACTTTGATTTATTAGGCCAAGTATCCACGAGTCTCATTCCTTGAGACTTTAAATTCTGGAGAACGAGAGATGGTAGAGTCAATTATAAGTTTGGTATTCTTTCATGAATTTATGTGAGTTAGTTATAAGATTTTCTCCCATCGCTTGTTAATAAATATAATTGCAATAAGTAAGGTTGTACGATTTGAAAAGTTACTTAGCTTCTAGAATAAGATCGTTTAAAAGTTTCTCGGTATTAATTAGAGTTCATAGCCACGGCATAACTTATTGAAGCGGGTTGCGAAGATTGGCGAGTCCGAAAAGGCCCTAACAAGTCATGAGGGCTACATATTGTTGCTAAAGATCCAAAGTGATGTGAAGAATCATTTACCAAAAATCAATATGAAAGATCGAGACACACGACGAAAAGCAAATACTCCCCTAAAGATCATGGAGAAGTCTATCTGAAAGGACCCCAGCAAGGTATGAGGATAAATAGATCCAAGTCCTAAAAGGAGGCGGATCGTTATATATCAAAATCCCAAATAAAGATTGGAGAAAAAATGAAGAATTCGTGGTCCATATATGAAGAATCTCTCAAAAACTACAAGCGAAGAAATTCCTTTAATGAAGAGAATACCATTATTTCAAGATCATCTCTCAAGATTCGAAGTATGAAGTTAATGCCAAATATCGATCCGAGAAAGGTCTCAAATCGCGAAACAAGTTATGCCAAGATATGAACTTTATGAGGTTTCGAGAAGCAGTTTTAAAAGATTTTGTCCTTTAGCTAACTATTAACTAAATCGATCTACTTTATTTTCAGCCTAAATAAATTATCGAAATAAGTCAACAATGCATCCTCGTGATCATTCAAGACAAACAATAAAATATAAGAGATACACCTAGGAATAAGGGGGTCAAAGCGAATAATTGAGCCACATGAGTGATTGTTAGCTTACTAACTTATAATAACAATGATCTCGTTTTTAAGCTTAGTGTGGAAAACGTGAAACTTGAGGGTGATAAAAATTCATGATACCAAAAGCCCTAATGTAAGTCTTTGATTTCTTTACTTGTTTACTTATTTCAAGTATCTTGTAAGTTTTCTATCTTTTAAGTTTCCTTAGTGTCTAGTGTTTAATAAAGGCCAAGGTGGGTTAATTATGATGAAAAATGTAAATCTTGCTTTGTAACTAATGCATTGCATGAGGGCATTGCAATGGTCAAGTGTAGGGTATCTGATAGGTGTGAAAACACCCATCCTTTTACCACTTAAAACAATTAAAAACAAGACCAAAACGTGTATTTTATGTCGTAGATGTCGAAATTATGCGTGGTTTGTGTTTTTGCTGTATTTTAGGACCAAAAGAAGAAAAAGGAAGAAAACACGGGCTTTCACGGGCTTTTATCGAAGAAAAAGACAAAAGACGAAGTCAAAAGATCAAAAGTGCAAAAAGAACGGAAGGCAAAGGCTTATTCTGAAGATTTATCGAAGAAAAAGGACTAAAGACGGATGTTTAACGAAGTCGAAGAACCAAATCTAATAAAAGAAGAAAATTAGAAGACGAGTTCATTTTATATCGACAAATCCCGAGACAACGTCGAGAAAGACGAAGAAATAAAAAAAAACGAAAAGACAAAGAAGAAAGAGAGAAGCAACAACCTCCTTCCTTCCTCCTATATATACCCTCCTAATATGTCATTAGGTGGTGTTAGTCATATAGGAGTAGAGAGATTTATTTTAGGCTTTAGGAGTAGGAGTAGTGAAATTTTACTTTCTCCCTCTATCTTTTCTTTAATGTTTTCAAGAATTTCAATTTGAATCTTGTATTGAATCTTTAATTTTCATCTTAATTCAAGCTTTTTCATAATCAGTCTCATTCTTCCTTTCTTGTTTTTAAATGTATTGTTTTAATCATGTAGTTTGTTCATCATGTTCTTGTTTTTATTGATGTGTTTGTTTGATTGTGCTTATTGATTTTGATGTGTTTGATCTTTTAGCTTCTTGTGTTTAGTGCTAATTGTGTGATTTTCTTATTTTTAATTAAGTGTTTTTAATAGTTTATTTTTATAAAAAGTTTATTTTAAATATTTAGATTATCTAGTGTTTTTAAATTTTTTAAATTTTGGTTTATTTGCTTTTTCTTAAATTTGATTTGGTTAAAGTTTTGGTTAAATGCTTATTTGTTTTTAGCTTATTGTTAGATTTTTCTTATTTTCATTTCTTAGCTTATCCGGGTTTTCCAAAACCCTTTTATCCCGGATTAGCTTAGAACTTATTCTATTCTAGATTAGCCTCAAAAATAATTATTCCGGATAGTGTGGGTATTATAAACATTCCGGATAGTGTCCAAACGTAGGATTCCGGATAGTGGAGTTAGGTTATTCCGGATTAGAACATCAAAGCCCATCACCGATTCCGGATAAGCTAGATTTCATGATCCTAGATAAGAAATGACGCCAAAACTTCATAACCCGGATAACAAAATAACCCGGATAACAAAATAGTAAACATTTCGAATAGCCAAAATAAGTCAACAATCCGAATATCAATAATAATTGACATGCTAGCTTGCTAGCTTATCATTTTTTCCCGCCAAATAGTATGTTCCCACGTGGGGAACATGCTTCCTCTAGTTAAACATTCGTCCATTATCGATTTAGTTTTATCCGAAAGTCGTTCTAATTTTTATTTTAAAAGTAAGTTATTTTTAGTTAAATTTTTCGTCAAATTTTAGTATTAGTATTTTATCGAAAAGTTTAAGTCTTAACTTTTATTAAGTGCCCGCTTTAATATTTGTCTCGTTTATTTGTAAAGTAGCCATATAGTATAATTTCCTTCTTTTTCATTATGTATGTTTTATTTTTAATTTGAAAGTTTATTTTTATTTTCACTTTTATTTTATTTCAAGATTTATTTTTATTTTATTTTTCTTCTTTATTAAGTTTTATTTTTCTTTATTTTCTTTATTTTCTTTATTAATTTTCATTTGTTATTAGTTTATAACGTTAAAGTTTTCATTTTTAGTTTAATATAGATAATCAACGACCTTTCTTTTTATTCACCAAGAAGGACTGAGTCACACTTTCAAGTATAATCAATTCGAATCGAGTCAAGACAAAACGAACTTTTTATCTAGCAAAATCAATGTATTAGTTGACCATATCCATTCTAGAGCAATATCTATGAAAAGTGAATGCATTAGCATCTCGAACCCTCAGTTTAAGCATATGTGTTAAGACTTCTATAATAAGCGTAGACAGATATGGAGATAAAGGATCACCCTGATGAAGACCTCGATGACCCTTGAAGTAACCATGAAGAGAACCACTAATGTTGATCGAAAAAGATATGGTAGATACACATTCCATAATCCATGAAACCATGCGTTGATGGAAACTAACACCAATAAGAACCTTCCGTAGAAAATCCCAATCCACAGTATCATACGCCTTCTGAATATCAACCTTAAACGCACAGCGAGGCACACCCCAATCTAAATGATATTTGTGCATCAATTCTGGGGTTATCCATAATATGTCGACCTAGAACAAAGGCTAATTAATTGATACTCACAAGATATTTTAAACAGTCCTCATACGATTAGCTATGATTTTAGTAATGCATTTAAACAAAACATGACAACATGATATAGGCCGATAATCATTACCCTATTAGGGGAATTAACCTTCGGAATTATGGCGATAATAGTATGATTCAACTCCTTAAGCAGTTTACCATTAGTGAAAAACTCACGAACAACAACAATAATTTCATTAGAAATGATTTCCCATGACTCCTTAAAAAACGCAGCATTAAATCCTTTCAGACCCAGAGCTTTATCGTTACCCATCTCAAAAATAGCATGCTTAAGCTCCTGATCAGCTAAAAACCTCGTCGTATCCAGGGCCACCTCGTCATCTAAATGTGTTTGGAACAGGCCCTCTAAGTGAACGTCACCTGTATCCCCTGCTAGACCTAGAAAAGATTCATAATGTGTTACAAACGCATCAGCGAACCGATCATTTTCAAACAAAGTACCATTCGAACTAGTCACTACATCAATACGACTCTTGACCGCCTTATGAAAACAAGCATAATTTGTATCACCCTCATTAAGCCAAGCAATCTTATCTTTTTGTTTAAAAAATCATTCCTTCTCAAGCAATGCCTCATTAAACGCACCAATAGTAGTAGTTTCCAATTCCCTTAACTCACCATTCAAGGATCACGGTCCAAATCAGCATGTAGTTTATCAAGGCTCACACGCAGCCTCGTACCATTAGCATGTATATTCCCCTTTTCAATCAATAATTTACGCAAAGGCTTTTTCAATAGTAACAGTTTTTTGAGTGACTTTGAACATAGAGAACCCACTAACATGCTGAGACCAGCCTTCCACAACCACATCCTTAAATCTAGGATTCTGAGTCAAGATATTTAAGAACTTAAATGGCCTAGGATTTGGTTTAGTTATAGTAGGAATATTAAGGACATTAGGAGCATGATCAAAAATTCTATACGACCTAAATATAGCATGCGACCCCACAAACGACACACCAAACTCCATATTTTCCATAACACGATCAATTTTATGAAGTAAACCATTGTTACCTTTTGGTTTCTGGTTCCATGTGAACTGTAGACCAGCATGTTGAACATCTGATACCTCAATGTTCTCGACACAGTCCCGAAACTCTCGCATAGCAATATCAATAGTGGATGACCCAACAGTTGTATCACCAAGGTTTAAAATAGCATTAAAGTCACCAAGTAAGCACCAAGGTCTATCCCGCACATACACCTTATGCAAACCAAGATTTCTTCAATGACTACGATGATGAGTGATACTAGTATGAATACACCTCTTTTAGGAAAAAGAGAGTATAAGCCGGTAAGTATTAATCAACACGGTTTAGGAAAACCGTAAAGACGAAAAGTTCAAGTTCGTTCTCGAAGGAGGTGTATGTGTATTAGGCCAATTATATAAAAATCAATTTTGGATTAGTGTCGTTTTTTGGTTTAAAGAGAGAAAATTAAAAGACGAGTTATACTACGATTAAACTACGACGAATGACGTAAAACGTAAACGTAAATACGTAAAGCGTGAAGAAATAAAAAAACTACTGCTAAAAACAATTTAAAAATTAAAACTAAGTCTAAAATAATATAAATAAGAATAAAAATTCAATAAATAAATTTTAAAACCTTTTATTAATTAAATATTCAATTTTTAATGCTAATTAAAGCCCTAAAATTTAATATAATTAACAAAAAGCCCAAAATATTATTTTATCAAACAAATATCTTATATATATTAGTTAAACACTAAAAAGTACTTTTCCTAAAGTTTTAAAACTAATTTTCTATTTTTTTAAGTCTAAAAACAATTTTTAAACTAAAATAATCATAAAAATAATAAAATAATGGCAAAAATAATTTTACTTTTTGAAAAATCCTAATTTACTTAGTTAAAAAGTAGAAAAATAATAAAGCTTGAAAAAAAGTAATTTTAGGTATAATAAGAGAAAAATCGTTGGATTAAAAACCTAATTTAACTTAAAATGATTAAATAAAAGGAAAAATGAAATTATTTTTCAAAAATTCTTAAAATATATTACTTAAACTAAGAAAATTAGAAAAACTGAAAAACAAAATTTTTACCACTAAAAGACAAAAACAGAATAATTTAAAACTAATTAAAACTTAAATAAATGCTAAAAATATCAAATAATTAGAAAAATTAAAATTAACTTATCTAAAAATCTTAAAATAATTAAATAAACAAGGAAAATTGAAATCACTCAAAAATGTTGATAAAAGTCCACTAAAGACAAACAAATATACAAAATCTGATAGTGACACTTGGGTCTGTTTGTCCTTTAGCAGATCAGTGGGTAACTCTTTCCCACTGCTTGATCACAGAAACAAGACTTGGTCGATTTGTGGCTTTGTTTGGTGTTGTTTGTTGGAACAAAGGACACCCCCACACTCGGTGGAGTGTGGGGAGTCAAGATTAAGCAAAAAAACAAACAAGTATAGCACAAGAAAGCACACAAAACCAAGCAGTTTAGTCTCTCATGTGGAACTAGGGGTTTGGACAATTTTTGCTGATGTATTGTGCACTTTGGTGAACTTTAAGCTACACAAACTAACAAACTAGCACACCACAAGCAAAACTGAAAACACACAACCCTATTCTACCCTTAACCTTAACTGATTTCAAGATTTTAGGTCATAACAATAAAAATCTAACCTATATTGAGCCTACTGATGAATATGACTGTTTTTCTTTAGACAAACATTCAAACTTCATTTCTATCCTAACAAACTCAAAGTAAACTACCAATTCACCCTACCAGTAACTGTTTGAGTAAGTTTAAGCTGATATTAACCTACCTTAGTGTCACCCAAGACATTTAATTCCCAAAGCCAAACACCCCTTAACTACTTGAAACCAAATTTTAACAAAGATTATCCAAATCAAATTTCTTGAAAATCTAATCCAACTATTTAAACATGAAAATACTGATTAAATAAACCTAGAGAAAGCATATAACTATCATTCAAACATATTTCCAACAAGAACCACAAAATCAAAAGATCAGGCAAACAAGGAGGGTTCAAGCCAAAAGGTTACCTTGTGGGACCTACATCTAGGCCCCACCATGGCTGACAAGCCATCTCCATATTAGCTACAAGATGACTAATGAGATAAGTGATGGTTTTTGTTTGATTGGGATAAAGAGAACCACTCCACCCTAGACTACAACAGTCAAAAGGGTGGTGTAACTTAAAAAAACTAGATACTTGCTAAGATTAACAAGAACAAGTTACAAAATCCTTCCCAATAGCTTTTGACAAAGACTTATGGAGAAGCTTTTGTAACAGTAAGAAGATAAAACAACAACAAAACCAAGATTTTATAAAAAGATTTTGGAAAACAAACTTTTGGAAACCAACTTTTGAGAACTTTGTACCAACAGGGATCCACACAACACTGATTTAGCCTTATACAAGATTATTGGTGCTTATAAGGGTGTCAACCACATAAGCAACTAAAAAGCTTCAATAAGCTAAAAAGGAAAAACAACAAAACAGAATTAAGCCAAGTGTCCTTGACTCAACCCTATTCTATTAGAAGCTAGAACTACTTGCAAGAAACTTAAATTATTACACTACGAAAACAATAATGGGAACTCAGCTTTTGAAAGATTAAAAAAAGGACTTTAAATATTCTTTAATTTAAAAAATTTACAAAAGCTGGAACAAGAGGATTCACAAGTCGAATTGCATGTTAAATACTACTACAAGGAATGTTCTAGTGCTATAAACCCTAAATATTGATCTTCCAAAACTTCCCCTTGACTGAAATTCAAATTCTTGGTCAGAATGGCATCTTATGACTGATGTTGATGTGTAACCTGTGAGAAGTGATTTGGGACGTTTATATTTCCTTTGGGAGCAAGATATGAAGAACATGAGATAGATTGCTCAAGATATGTTGATGTGCTCAAAACGTTGAATGTTTTGTGACAAGCTCAACCCGAGATAGATTGCTCTACCCGTTGTTGGAAATATTGTCCAAAATAAACAATTTCCTTTATTAAAAGAAGAAATGACATGTTCTGAAAATTATTTACAACTTTCATTCAAGCTTTATGTACACACCCGTGTTGTTATTGAGCGACATTTCTAGGGACGTCCATATTATCGATACTGAAAGACATGTCGAGAAGAATATTTTTGGATTTTGAAAGATTTTTTAATTTTGTGTTTTTTTATATGTTTTATATTTTTGTATTTTGCTTTTTCAAGGATATTTACAAGTAGATGTTTGATAGATGAATCAAGCAGGCTTCTTTGTCAGAACCTCCAGTTCTGCTGGAGTCAAACATCTCATACCAATTTGCCTAACTAGATACGCAAACCTATCTTTCGAAAGAGCTTTTGTAAACAAGTCATCTAATTGGTAATCAGTTCCAACAAAGTATAATTCAACAATACACTTTTCAACTTGTTCCTTAGTGAAGTGATATCTGACATCAATGTGCTTTGTGCGGGAATGCTGTACCGGATTGCAGGAGATGGCTAATACTTAGATTTTGTAAGCCCTTTTTATATCTATTTTCGTTCCTCGGATCGTCTCGAATTGATCAACAAATTTATCACAAGATTAATCGTTTTTGGTTAAAATACTTGAATGGTATTCTATGTCTAATTAAGCACAAAGCAAGCAAAAAGGTAAAAATATCTATAATACGTAGTTATTTACTATTGCTAAAACATATTGCAAATAAAATAAAAAAACACAAAGAGAAATATAAAATGCGCAAGTAAAATGTAAATGAGAATACTAAAATGCTAAATGAAAATGACAAGTAAAAATGCAAAATACTAAAATGTCAAAAACATAAATATAAAATTATTCTAAAAATGTAAATGCCAAAATTATTCTAAAAATGTAAAAACTAATTTTTTATACTTTTTATATTTTTATGTTTATTTATTAAAACTATTTTCAATTTTATTAAAATCTAAAATCTATTTTGATTGAAATGAAATCTAAATCTATTATTTTGTTAAAAAATGATTATAGAAACATACAAAAACAATTCACCCCTATAACTAAAACTAACGCAGGTTTAAAAAAAAAGAAATTGGAATGAAATGTTTACTAATCAAACTCAGTATTTTACGCAGGCCCAAAAGTGGAGGCCCAAAAGAAACCAAACGCAGCCTTGCATAAACTGATACAATAAGCAAATCCAAACAACTT
This sequence comes from Glebionis coronaria, assembly GCA_025667525.1. Taxonomy (NCBI): domain Eukaryota; kingdom Viridiplantae; phylum Streptophyta; class Magnoliopsida; order Asterales; family Asteraceae; genus Glebionis; species Glebionis coronaria. Next base: position 154,619,443 of record CM046880.1, read on the forward strand.
CAGATAAGCAGATTAAAACAATATATCAAATAAACAAATTATCAATAAGCAGATCCAAAACAAACATAAGCAAATTCAAGAACAATATGCAGTTTAACAATTCAAAACTAACTTAAACCGAAACTAAAGCAGCTAAATATTTAACCCAAACAGAAACTTTTAACTAAAACCAGGCAGATACAGAAGCAAACAAAAGCAGACTTAACAAATAATTAAAAACTTAAACCAAAAAAATGAAAAGAAAATGAGAACCCGATGTCGATTTCCGTTGAGTCGAAGGTTGGCGCTGAGCCACCTTGTGAATCGAAACGAACTGTCACCACCTTTCGAATCACCTCCTTCGTCTCGAACCAAACGAACCAAATAGTATCCCAATCAAACGAACCAAACAGTAGAACAGTAACTTGTATTATCTTCCCAGTGGGGAAAATAATTTAACACTTTCACTTTCCTTTATTTATTTATTTTTATATTAATGATGACGTATAGTCCCCAGCCGGGTCATGAACCCGGCCCACGGGGTACTACCCGTATCCGGCCCATCACAGATGGGTGGGAATAATGTCATTTGAGCTTATGGGATTGGATGAACAGTAACCGCACACATGTGTGCGGCCCACGGCCCGGCATGACCGGTACAGGGTTAGACAGAATCATATTCTATCTCTGAATAGGATTCACCCCAAAGAAAAGGATATTCACTCACCATAATTAGAATATAACAATCAATCTAATTCTGGTGCTAATCCTTTCCTTGGGGCCGAAGCATCAGTGACAGCCCATTAGGGTTTCACTGCCTATAAAAGGAACCCCAAGGGTTCCACAAAGGTATTACGTTCTATACTCTCAACTCACTCAATTCTTATAAACCCTAAACCGATACTTACTCTAACGCCGGAGTCTAATCGTGGGAAACATTCCCACGGTAAGTCTAACGCGTGTTGTTTAGTGTGTAGGATCCCAACCATACAGTTCACTTAGTGCAGGAACCGGAGCCAAGCCAACCCGAATAAAGCCTAATTCGGGTCTAGCAAGGATCACCCAACTTTTGCATCAACAAGTTGGCGCCATCCGTGGGACCCATTACACTAAGCTAGAGCAAAATCTCATCCTGAACTCTCAATGACGAAGGGGCATCCGCAAGCTAATCCCAGGAATATAAATCCTGGAAATCGGAAGTCCCAAGTGGAAGGGATACTCATCCCCAACCAATCCCCTAGCCATCCAATGGGAGGACAAAACAACCGCAGTGGTCTTCAGTCTATGGGAGTGACAAGCACGATCTCCATGACTCCTCCACCTACTTCGATCCTGGACAACCCTGACCCAGGGAGTGCGCCCAATCCCCCTAACAAGGATCCGCGCAGACCATCGATAGAGGAAGAAGTAGAAGTCCAACCACTCAGCCAGGAAGATCTCACTCGAGTTCTCACGCAGAACTTTGATAGGATCATCGCAGGGATTGCATCAAGGTTGAATCTAGGAAGGAACCTCCAATCTAGACTCAACTTTGGCAATGCTGGACCAAGCACTTCTTCCCAAAATCAGAGGAAAAGTGATAGGTGTGAAAACACCCATCCTTTTACCACTTATTTCTGGATAAAACAAGACCAAAACACGTATTTAATATCATTTGTTTGGAATTATGCATGGTTTTTGTGTTTATTGTGTTTTCAGAGTCAACCGGGTGAATATTGAAGAAAACATGGGATTGCACGGGTTTTATCGAAGAAAAAGACTCAAGACGAAGTCTATGGTCCAAGAGATGCAAAAGATTTGAAGTCATTGTGCCTATTTGAAGATTTATCGAAGAAAAGGGACGAAGATGGAAGATTCATATATGTCGAAGAACTCCAGTCTATTAAACAAATGATTATATGACGAGTTGGAATCATTCACCGTCACTTCTCAAAATCCAAAGTCGGAAACGTTTAATTAAAGAAACGTAAAGACTAAAGAAGAAAGAAGAAGAAAAGCCCATGAACAAATCCCATTTACAACCCAACAATCAAACACCTATAAATAGGCCTACACTTTACAACTTGGAGGAGCTAGCTAGTTAGTTTTAGTTTTTCATTCTCTCTAGTTTTAGAGAGAGAAAGTTCTCAACTTTCTCTCACTAAGTTTTCATCTCTCTTTCTTTTAATCTTTCAAGATTAAACCTTTGTATTGTTAATTTCATTAATCAAGTTTAAGTTTAAGCTTTTAATCTTTATTCTCTTTCTACCTTTCTTTGATTTTGATTCACTTTTGGTGCGAATTACTTATGATCCGTGTTGTTCATTAATGTTTTCGTGCTTAAAAAGTTAATCTTTTTATGTTTATTTAAGTTTTCATACGAATAAGCTTTAAGATCTTTGTGCTTATTGGCTTATTTATATGTTTAGCTTATTTACCTCTTTAAAAAGTTTTCTTAAAAAGTTCATCTTTTTATTGTTTGATTTAAAAGTTGTTTATTTGAAGTTTAGATAAGTTGTTATTTGAGCTTATTTAATCCGTTTCATTATAGATTCGTTATAGTTATGGGTATTAGCTTATTCCAAATAGCATATCACCCTAGCTTAAATTTCGGATCAAAAGGGTAAATCGGAAAGGGTATAAACCTTTTTCCGATTGGGTTATTCCGAGCACACCCCCTCCCCCTTATTCTGATCATTAGATCGGAAAAGGGTTTTAGATTTTCCGATTGGGTTGGTTTCGTAACATATTCCGATTAGTGCCTTTTGACATATTCCGATTGTGGCTTATTTCCATTATTCCGATTGGTTTAGTTTTGTAACATTCCGATTGTGAGGGTATTGGGATATTCCGACGGGTTTATTAGTAATCATTTCGACAGCTTGGTGATTTTAGAACATTCCGATTGTGTTCTCTTACGATATTCCAATTGGCTCGATTTGGGGGTATTCCGATTGAATCTCGTTTGCACATTCCGATCAGGGCCATTCTCCCATATTCCGATCACCATCATTTCCCAGCATTCCGATTAGTAATTGTTTCAAATATTCCGATCTTACTTTCCGATAGAATATTCCTATGGTTTTTAGCTCTTGTTTTTTTATAAAGTTTCCAAGTGTTAGTTTCTATTAAGTGTTCTAGCATTTTTCTAAATCTTGTCTTTAAGTTTTCAAACATTTATTTTTAATTCGTTATTTTTAGTTAATCTTTAAAGCCTTCACTTTACTCAACGCCATTTATATTTAATTGCTATTAGTTTAAAATAGATAAACAAACCAACACCTTTTTAGTAACCAAGAACAAACTATTCCACTTTGAACCGTGATCAATTCGAGGAGATACCGAGAACAAATCTGAACCCCATAGCAAATCACGAGCATCAAATGGCGCCGCTGCCGGGGAGAGCATCGTGCCTCATGGGCCGATAAACTTGATGATGCTCTGTGGGCTTTCCGTACCGCATACAAGACTCCGATTGGTTGTACACCATATCGTCTCGTGTACGGGAAAGCGTGCCACCTCCCCATTCAGTTGGAGCACAAGGCTTACTGGGCCTTGAAATGGGCTAATTTTTATATCAACAAAGCCGGTGACCTTCGCAAGATCCAACTCAATGAGCTCAATGAACTCCGTAATAAGGCTTATGAAAATTCTTTGATCTATAAGGAAAAGACTAAGCTCATTCACGACTCCAAGATTAAAAACCGAGAGTTCCAAGTTGGAGACAAAGTTTTACTCTTTAACTCTCAGTTGAAAATCTTTTCGGGCAAGCTGAAATCTCGTTGGTCCGGCCCATTCAACATTGCCCAAATTTTTCCATATGGTACTCTCGAGCTCGCTCAACCTAATGGAACTAATTTTAAGGTGAATGGCCAGCAAGTGAAGTTGTACTTTGGTGAGGACATCTCTCATGAGATGATTCCATCCCTCACCACGTTTCCCATGAACTAATTTTGGGTCGAGTCAGGCTCGTGACTCGGTAATAAAAAACAAGCGCTCCTCGGGAGGCAGCCCGAGTGTAACACCCCCAAATTTATACAACTCAATACAGCGGAAGACTCGTTGGTGTTACGGGTTAGCACATTACTCACATCATAGACAACGCATAAAAATCGCGTCGTTTAATAATAAAGCATTTCCATTCATAAATATCAAAGTTACATAGGTCCCAAGTCATTTGTATTTAATACAGGTTTTACAAAGCATTTGAATGGAAATAAGTATTTAGGTGCGGGCCATGAATTCTTGTTATCTTCCCGAGAATTACCTTCAAGTACCTGAGATAAGACATGTTAAAAGAAAAGGTCAGCGATAACGCCGAGTGAATTCATAAAGTTTAATAAAATCCATCAATATAATATCAGTATAAAATTATTAATGAAAATCATTTTGTACAAATCATTTTAATAGGCCATAAAATAGCCAAAGTCATTTTATACAAATCTTCGTCAAAATCATAATATAGGCGTTTGCCTTAAAAATCATTATACGAGCCAATGTCGTAAAAACATCATACAATACGTCTTATGACGTTGTATGAAAATAAAAACCGTTATATGAATATGGTTATAAAAACCAAAACACGAACATAATATCAATAGTATGACCCTGTATTGCTAGTCAGGCAATACATCGTAATTCGGTGCGTCTATTAGTATTTCGGTGATTGGATTATTATAAGCCGCATGACATTGTTACCTTACTAAACCAACAACGGGTAGCTAACCCGATACTCAATTTTCCCATCTAAAGTAGCGTGTCGTCACAAAGGTCACGCTATGGAAATCTTCTCATACATAAATTCGCTTACCAATCAATGTGGCACGACGGGGATCAACCGTCAAGGCGCGAACTGGGGTGATGGTCCCCAAATAGTACTATTATATGCACAAGCGTCTACCAAATCCCGGTAGTTCACAATTCATGCTAATGGGACTTTTAGTGACATAACCTAACTTTAATAATCCATTTTATTTCATCTATCGGGTCCTTTAATCATTTATCGGGTCATACAATCGGGTCATTCAATCATACGGGTCCAAATCAATAAACAAACAATCGGGACAAATGGTGTCCTATTTTATAAAAACTAACATGTTATCTCCCTCGCGGGTTTATAAAACATTTATAAAAACATTTAAAAGAGTGCGAGGCTATGAACTCACGTTGATGTGGGAAAGCGGGTTATCGGCAACTCGGACGTACGGTACGTGCTTCAATCACGGAAACCTAGACAAATAATACTCGTCTTAGACTCATGTCCAATGACTTTATAAAAATAACAATTATGTATACATATGATGATTATATATATATGATGATCAAGTGGGTTTACATATTTTCGTTTACTCATTTTAGTGTTATATGTCGATAACTTTTATACTAGTTTACTAGTTTTACCTATTTACGTGTTTTTAGGTTCAATAAACTTATTATAAGTTCTTTAACTTGTCTTATTCCACTTTATACTTGTATTATCAGTATTTACACCTTACATGTTGGGCCCAAATGGGTTAAGCCCAATAAATAAGTTTATAAGTGTTTTAGTCCATTTTGTTGTACTATTAGTCCAATAACGTTAACTTATCCCGTTAATGTCCGTATGTTATACAGTTCGGGTTTTATCGGTTTTTACTTGTTATACATGTTTATATATCAGTATATAAGTTTTATAAAGTTCTCATTAGACGGGTCCAACCGTCTAAGTTTTATTTAACAAAAACGTTAATTTTACGGTAATAGCCGAAAAAGTCGTAAAAATCATGTTTATAGTTTTATAACTTATAAAACATAACAAGTTACCATTTTTATAATTTATACACTTATTTAACCTTTTACATATTTATATAAATGAAATCCATAAGTTAGTGGGTTTTTATTTTACATTTTATACAATATAATTTTGAGTGCTTATATAATAATAATAAACATTAATTCTCAAATTCTGATTTTAATTTTCATCTTCACCAAAACTTCCATATCTAGAGTTCTATATGGAGATAGAAGCTCAAATTTTTATCACATAAACTACATGATATGTGTTCCATTTAACTCTCTTATAGCTACTGTTGAATTGTGATACCCTAGAACCGAGGTCACTAACATTACCCTAAATTACGCTTATTTTTGAAAATTTTAATAAATTTTAATTGCTATATATTTTAGTATTTTGGTTGAAACCGATGTTCGAGGTTATAATTTTGACGATTGACGATTTAAGAAGGACGATGACGAATACGATCCCGATGGATGCCCAAATTTCTATAATTATTGTCGTTTTATCGATATTGTAATTTTTCGAGAATTTTACTTACGGTTCGTGTTAAGTCGAGTCGGGTGAGTTTTATTGCTTTCCGGGTACATTTAAAGTGTCCTAAAAGTATTTTGGAGTGTTTGGGATGATTCCCGACTCCCGTAAAATTTTCTAAAATGACTAGTGAGTCAATCCTATAAACATTTGGAGTCGTTTTTGCTTAAGGCCAAAAGAAAGCTTAAATTGCACATTTGGTCCCTCCCATTTCACAAAAGGGGAACTAACACTCACACACAAAAAATTTCAAGAAAATAAAAAGATGAAACCCTCCCCTCTTTCTCTTTAGGCCGACGGCCAAACACCCAAAACCACCACCACTTCAATTTTTTTTGGGTTTTGATTAATTCTAATCAAAGACCACCTTCTAAAATCCTTTAGTAAGTGTTAATCCATGGTTATTTCAAACATGCATTAACAAAAATTCTTCAAAAAATTCAAGATTTTTCAAAAGTCCATTTGGATGTTAATTGGGCACTTGCATGTCTAATTCATGTTAGAATGATGCTAGAACACCAAAAAAATCAACCAAAATCAATTTGGTTGATGGGTTTTGATCACCCAAACCCCACGGCTCAAACGGGGGTGTTTGGGGATCATGGTGATTAATGTTTTGATGTTTAATTTTGTGTTTAATCTTATATTTACATGTTTTTAGATGGGTATATTCACTTGCATGTATATTTTTATGATTTGGGTTTTATGAGGATGTTGATCAATAGGGAATTAGGACTGAAAATGATGTTTGGTTATGATTAGGGGTACTTAGGATGATGTTTAATGTTGGTAAATGGGTTTGAAAACGAGAGTTGGTATGATTTTGGTATAGGTAATTTTAGGCAGAAAGTTTAAGGTTTTTTCGTAAAAATTATTTTAAAACAGGTCTTGTGAGTAGGATAGAGTTGTAGAGCATCTTCTTAGCTTCGATTTGGTATAAGATCGAGCTTACGACTCCTAACGAGTCAAAAGTTACGACGTTTTGAAATTCGTGTACCGGGAGATGAAAACCGTCATAATCCGAAATTATGCTTGGTTTTAGGTCAAATCCCGGGGACTATAAGTTTAGTTTGGTAAATGGTCAAGGGTTTATTTTTGGTCTCAAACATGCACATTTGAGTCTATTATAGGACTTAGGTGTCAAATGGGTCAATGGAGTATTTTAAACGGGTCAAATGAGTCCGACTTGGTCAAAGTACGATTTCAGTCCGAAAAACGTAGTTTTGGAAAAGTGTTGAGTAACGGGTCGTATAAGTGAAAACTTTTGTTGGGATTAAATATGTGATTTCTACAGGTCTTAAAGTATTTTTGAGAATTTTCTCAAATTTTATAAAAAGGGTTAAGTATAGTAAAACAGTCCGTACTTTTGGTAAGTATCGGCGAAAATGAGTAAAAATGAATAACGTTAATAATATGGAGAAATAGTATAAAACGAATAACACTTGTCGTTTTGTTTTGGCGTGAGTTGTAATTGTCACAAGTGACTAATATTTATGTATTTTATACAGTACCATAAGGTTTATAAAATGAGATTACTCATTACGCGTTATTTTGTTTGATAGGTGTTGATTTACCCGGGCATCCGTATGTTCGTCAGTGACCGTCTCTCGAACTATCGACTACTTGTTATATAAGGTGTGAATTTATAGCCTCGCTTATTATTATTTCAAACTGTTTTACCCGCGAGGGAAATGCATGCTAGTTTTCAAAATGAACATATGTCATGAATGATTGTTGGACCCGAATGTTGCCTTGAAATTGTGTTGAGTACCTAGTTGCAAAAGGCCCTAAATTCATGAACTATTAACTATTGTTTAGTCCTAGGGTGGATTAGAAATAGCCGCTTATACAAAGTGATAGTACTACGGGGTTGACTACCCTATCCGAGACGAGGGCTAGTACGTTGATACCCCCTGCGGACGGATAATTTGTGATAAGAGATAAGGTATAATTGCAACTGATGCCTTAGTAGGGGCACTGGTTTCATCTGAATCACGCCGGTAATTATTACGCGGGTGATTGAGTTAACGGTTTAGTGTCATGAGCTTAAACACAATTGTTAGTATCTTGAATATAGATTGTTTGATCGACAAGTCTATGAATGATCGTGAATGGTTTTTATTTCACATATTTTCAAAATGAATTGTAAAACCTATGAATTCCACTCAACGTTTTCGTTGACCAAATTTAGCATGTGTTTCAGGTAACCGCTGAAGTGTAGCATGGAGCGTGCATTGGATGGATGTTGTGTGTATGGCTTGGAGTCTGCTTGTTTTTCCGCCCAGTATTACTTAAACATTTTTAACTTTAATGTCATGTTGTTGTGAAAACTGAAACTTTTTGGGTTGAGATTCATGGGGACCGTAACGCAAAACTCTGTTGTATCATTTGGGGTTGGAAAACCGTAGACATGTAACTTTTTAACAATTTTTAATTTAAGTTTAAATTTGACGTCTCCCTGGAGTCGTTCGATATATCTTGTGTGCGATGATAACTGCCTAGCACCCAAATGTTGTAGTTCCGCTGCGCATAGCATTTGGTGGGGTGTTAGAGATTGGTAATCAGAGCCATGAGTTATAGAGAACTAGGTCGTTTTGAAAATTCCTAAACTATAACTTTTGGTGTCGTAAGAAATTGTCCAAGCACACACAACTATCCTGCATGGCTCCGGTAAGGTTTATTTTTGTATTCATGGAATTTGACGTATACTTTTGAGTTGAAGTTTATATGTGGGTATTTATTACGTAAATATGGAAATTACTATATGTAAACGTTGAAATTATACGTGGAATACCCGACACCGTAATTCTTGTATTAATCATGCATGAGCATCATATTATCGCATTTTGGGCATGTGTACCACCTTTGCATTGCATTTGCATGCATGTATTTATAAATATTGTATAGTTATCTTACGTACCCTCCAAAATTCTCTGTTATTGCAGGAATGGCCGAGGTACCGCCTAATGGTAATGGAAACGATTATGTCGTAGGTCATGAAGGGGGACCGTTTCCTCCGAACCCGCCGGATAATGACAATGGATGGATCGCTCCAGAAGAAGCAATAGAGCCGGGAAATGACAGTGACAAAAGTGACGTGGACAACTTCAGTATCAGTAGTGATGAGAGTGAGGATTCTGAGGAAGAGCCCAAGGAACCGGTGGATGATGGAATTCCCGAGAATGCTGTCGATCAGACCGAACCTGATTTATTTCAATCTCCAAATTCGCCAAAGGGTTATGAAGTGCCTCCGACCGATCGATATGAGCAGCAACCCTTTCGTCGCCCGATGGACAATTGTATGGACTACCTCAGGACAGTGTCAGGATTTGTTCGAGTAAGTAATGGGAGTGGTGCAGAATCCAGCAATTCATCTAAATAACAATCTATTCATGAGAATATCGCGAGGGTCTACTTTCCGAGACCAAGACACTACTGGGATCCCGAAGGTCGTTTGAGGAGGATGGATAGGTTGATGTATGAGCGGTTTGTGGTAGAGACCAGGGTAATTAAGAGGTTTGATAAGAATGAGAGAGAACACCAAAGATTATTGGCAAGAACTTCAAGGATTGAGTATGATGGAAATGCAAACAAGAGTGATATCAACAGTCTAAGATCGATGATCGCGAACTTGAGCGCCAGTCTTGATCGAGTTAGGGAAGATCAAGCGAGATTGTCTAGGATGCAGAGTTGGGAGCATCGAGTGAGAGCATCATTGCCCCCAGATTGGAGATTTGTGGACGACTTGGAAATGGAAGCTAATGACTTCATGATCCAGCCACCTTCCAAAGGTGCTTGTATCACTGTGGGGAATCATGTAGCGGTTGAGTGTGGGTCTACGTCAGGGACGAAGAAGGCGACAGAATGTGGGCCGAACGACAAAGGAAAGAGGAAGATGGATGAAGTGGACGAGGAAGATAGCGACGAGGAACCCGAGGAAGATGATGATGAACCGCCATCCAAGAGGCCGTGTGGATCACCACATGCCTAGTTGCTTGTCTTGTATTTTATCTTTGATCGTTGTAATAGAACTGTTTTAGACTTTTGTATGATGGCATTGTGACGAAAAACTTGAGGACTTAAGTTTTATGGTGAATGGTTGTAGTGGCAATACTTGTCACAATTTTGGTTGATTACATGTTTACCTTTCATGATTTGTGATATGTCTTTAATTTGATCTTTTGTGATGTGAATTGATGAATATTAGTAACTCTGTAGTGATGTGTCGTTGTATTTATATTATATCTTGAAAGAGAAATCCATCTTAATCTTGATGTGTATACTAACATTGTTTTTCTATTTTCCCCGTCTTTGCAGAGAGGTGTATTTGATAACGCACCATGCCTCCAAAACTAACCGCAGACCGTGTGAACACGATGATTCAGGAAGCCATTGCGAATGCGCTAGAAGCAGATCGAGCAGGGAGGAACACGAACCAGGGCAGAAATGCGGGGAGACAGCAAGCCCCAGGAGAGTGTACTTACTCTAGTTTCATAAAATGTGGTCCCACGCAATTCCGTAGAACTGATGGTGCTCTAGAACTCAGGAGATGGTTAGAAAAGGTCGAAAGTACTTTCGAGATTAGTGGTTGCTCAGAAGCGAACAAGGTCAAGTTTGCGGCTGCTACTTTTCTTGACGATGCATTGAGTTGGTGGAACACCCAAGTAGCCACTGTTGGGTTAGTAGTAGCGAATGCAAGAACATGGACTGCTACTAAAGCTCTTTTGACCAAGAAGTTTTGTTCTGAAGAGGAGTTAGGTCAATTGGAAGATGAGTTGAGGCACCTGACTTTGAAAAACAATGATATCACTGCTTACACCAGGAGGTTTAATGAACTAAGCCTTTTGTGTCCAGACACCTTTGCTGATGATAACAAGAAGATGAAACAGTACATCAAAGGTCTATCCAGTAATATCAAGGGTGAGACGACTTCGTCTAAACCTGGGTCGTTTGATGAAGCGGTCCAGATGGCTCACGCGTTGATGGATGTCAAACTCCAAGACAAGAAGAAATTCATTGCTGAAGGAAATAAGAGGAAGTGGGAGGCGGCGCAGAGCAATCAATCCCAGGGTGAAAGCCGAGGTGGAAACCGAAACAACAATGGTCAGAACCGCAATCAGCAGTTCAACCAGCGAAGGAATGAAGGGATTAGAGCTGTGACAAACCCCAGGGGAGCGAAGGTGAATCCCCACTGTGGTCGATGCAACTTGTAGCATGTAGGGAGTTGCCCGCCTGCATGCGGCATATGTGGAAAAGCGGGTCACAGGATGTCTGATTGTCGAACAAAGGGGGTAGCCACTGGGGCGAATGCTACTAGAGTGATGGGTTGTTTTGGATGTGGAGAAAGAGGCCATAAGCAAGGAAATTGCCCGAAGGCAGGAAACAAGCAAGGAGGTAACAATGCTGCTGCCGTGTATCAAGTAGGGACGGCTGATAAACCACAGGGTCCTAACGTGGTTACCGGTATGTTTTTACTAGACGCTTGTTATGCTAGTATTTTGTTTGATTCTGGTTCTGACAAGAGTTTCGTAGATGTTAAATTTAGTCGTCATATCGATAGAAAACCGGTATTGTTAGCGACTAGTTATAACGTGGAGTTAGCCGATGGAAAAATTGTTAGTACGAATTCTATACTGAAAGGGTGTACCTTGAAGTTAGGAAATTACGCTTTTGAAATCGACTTGATGCCTATAGAGCTAGGATCGTTTGATGTGATCGTGGGAATGGATTGGCTGATGGCGCACAGTGCTGTGATCGTCTGTGGTGAGAGGTTAGTTCAGATCCCGTTGAGGAATAAAGTCTTGACTGTGAAGGGAGACGAATGCACTTCTCGTTTGAAAGTGATTTCTTGTTTGAAAATGATGAAGTATGTAGAAAGTGGATGCGATGTGTTTTTGGCACAAGTCTCGAGTGATGGAGATTTAGAGGCGAGGATTGAAGAGGTACCTGTAATCTGCGACTATCCGGAAGTTTTTCCAAACGAGTTGCCGGGTTTACCACCCACCCGTGAGGTCGAGTTTCGAATCGATTTGGTGCCGGGAGCTGCGCCGGTTGCGCGTGCACCCTATCGATTAGCACCATCCGAGTTAAAGGAGTTATCGGATCAACTGAAGGAGTTGATGGATAAGGGATTTATTAGGCCGAGCTCATCACCATGGGGAGCGCCAGTGTTGTTTGTGAAGAAGAAGGATGGTTCATTTCGGATGTGTATTGACTATAGAGAACTCAACAAGCTGACGGTTAAGAATCGGTATCCATTGCCGAGGATTGATGATTTGTTTGATCAACTGCAAGATTCCTGTGTATACTCAAAGATCGACTTGAGATCAGGGTATCATCAACTGCGTGTGAGAGAGGAGGATATTCCTGTAACTGCCTTTCGTACGCGGTATGGACACTTCGAATTTCGAGTAATGCCGTTTGGGTTGACAAACGCGCCTGCTGTATTCATGGACCTTATGAATCGCGTATGCAAGTCGTATCTAGATAAGTTCGTCATTGTTTTTATTTATGATATTCTTATTTACTCTAAGAGTAAGGAGGAGCACGAGAAGCACCTGAGAAAGATATTGGATCTGCTGAAGAGAGAGAAGCTGTATGCGAAGTTCTCGAAGTGTGAGTTTTGGTTAGAGTCTGTACAATTCCTTGGTCACTTAATTGATAGCAAAGGAGTTCGCGTGGATCCTGCCAAGGTCGAAGCGATCAGGGAATGGTCGACACCGACAACGCCGACCGAAGTTCGAAAATTCCTTGGTTTAGCTGGGTATTATCGGAGATTCATTGAAGGATTTTCGTTGATTGCGAAGCCATTGACAAAGCTTACCGAGAAGAATAGAGTGTATGAATGGGGAGATGAGGAAGAATTCGCTTTCAAAACGCTTAATAAGTGTGTAAACACTTATCCTTTTGCCACTAAAATCAAGGAAAAACGAGACCTAATCATGTGTTTATTATCATAAATATCGGAATTACGCGTGGTTTTGTGTTTTGTGTGATAAATAGGTACAAATGATCAAAAGAAGATAAAACACGGGATTTCACGGTCAAATGACGAAGAAAAGTCAAGAAAGTCGAAGACAAAGATCAAAAGACCAAAAGTGTGCCGAGATCACGAAAACCGACACGAGTTTGACGAAAAAGATTGGAGAAGCCAAAACCGAGCTTGACTTTAGCAGATTTAATTAATTGTCGAGTTTACGAGCAAAGTGGGACCCACATTTGGGAAATGGGCTTAAAAGCCCATTTATGATTCAAGATGGAGTTACTTTTTCGGACTAGCCCATTTAATGGCCCAATTTAGGAGTTAATATAAACAGATGGGATGTATCTTGGGCCCAAGCCCAATTCAGAAAATGAAAAGAAACGAAGAAGAGTATTTATGGGCTTTAGGTTTTACTTTCACCGTTTTACTCTCACACATCACATTCCCAATTCCCAGTCAACCTTGACACAAATACACATTTTCACCCACCGACACTTTTCCTTTTTACTCCTACACGTGTACCCCCCCAACCGTAACTTCACCCACTCACATTAAATAAAACCCTTTTATTTACACATTTACCAAAACCGTTTCACCCACTATCTCTCTCACATTTTTTTACGATACAAACAAACTTTTTCTCTCTCACCCATCTTCCCCAATCTCCCTTTTTACCCTAAAAAAAAAAACCAGTAAAATCTACTATTCCCATGAAACCCTAATTACCAAAAGTCAAAATTAACAAAGGGTTTTAATCCCACGTGTGATGCACGAGATTGGGAAATAAATCCCCAAAGATTTCGGAAGAGGGAGTGGAGGAGCAATGGACGTGGCAGCACCTTATTGGATAGCACACATCATTCACCATCATCCTCCAATAAAAAGAGGACACCTCATCACCAAACTAGCACAAATCGCCCACGCTGGCAATCCATGTGATGGGAAATTGTTCTCCACCGTTTGATCAAGCAAGAGAGAAGAAAGAGAAGAATCAATGGCCAAGATTTCACTCCGTAGCCTCCAAGAAAGCCTAGAAGGTTCGGGGACCCTTATAAAAATCCCCTCTCTTCATGTAATGATCATGCTTTTCCTTTATTTTTAATTTTTAGAAAATAGATTAAATAGGATTTTTGTAATCTCAATTTCAAGTATTGTAAGTTTTTATTTAATTAATGAAAGTTTCAGTTTCGATTTAAATATCATCTTGTTTTTAATTCCCAGTTATAGTTCTTATTTTTAATCAGTTGATATAATATTGTCTACTGTTCTCATTTTCGGTAATGATATAATATAAAAAAAAAAAAAAAAAAAAAAAAATATATATAAAAAGAAAAAATAAAGAAAAGTATGATAGATTTTCCCACTGGAAGATTTATATAAAAAAAAAGAGAGAGTTATTGCTACTGTTCATCCGAGACAGTGTTTGGGTTCGATTCAGTTTTGGTGTTGATTTCGTTCAAGTTTGAATTCGATTCGGTTAGAGTTTTGATTTGAAGAAGTTAGATTTGTTGATGAGTTGTTTGGTGTTTGTCTCGGTTTAAGCTCGCTCAGCGCGACGCTTCAGCTCAGCGGTTTCGACTCAAGGTTTAACTTCCTTTAATTTTCATGTTTTAATTTTAAATCTGCCTGATTAGTTAATATTGGACTATTTGAGTTTGGATTTGCTGCTGTTTGGATTTGCTTACGTTTAGATAGTCTCGTTTAAGATTTGGGATAACTTGAATCTGCTTATTGTACTAAGGGTTATTTAGTTCGACTGTTTGGATCTAAATCTGCTTAGTTATTAGAATATTGTTTAGATTTGCTTATTAAGTTTTCTTGCTTATTTGGTATCATGCTTATTTGAGTTTTAATCTTTTGTATCTGCTTATTTTAAATCTGCCAAGAGTTTGTTTGATTAGTAAGCTTATCTGTTTTTGCTTATTAAGTTTATTGGATTCTGCTTATTGGTTTTCTAGGCTGTTTGGATCTGCGTTTTAAAGTTAAATAGCTTAATTTGATAACAAGTATTTTGTTTAGAGTAGCTTATTATTAGTTTTAACTAGCTTATTTGAATTTCTGCTACAGCTTTTCGTTCAGTTTTTAGCTTATTTGTTTGGGTTGGTTAAAGTTTACTAGCTTAATTGGTTATCTGCTTATCTGATTGCCTTCTTTACTATATTTCGCTGCTACCTCAGACCCAATTGGTCTGAGGAGTTTTATCTGTCCAAAATATATTATTCCAAAAAAATGAAAGGTAAAAAAAATAATTAGCACAATTTGTCCTTCACTGGTCTCGAACTCGTGACCTTCCGCATACAGGCCATACGCCTTAACCGTCTGAGCTAGACTCTTTTTGATAATTAGTTTGCATAAAGTTTTTAATATAGGTTATTAAATTGGTTGGCAGCTTTTAAGTAGATTAATTATAGTTTAATTAGATTTTAATTAGAAATAATTAAATAGTTTATTTAAATTCAGTTTTTATAAAAAGATAAAAGTTAGAAAAATATATTTTATTTAATTTGTTTTTCTTTAAAGTTAGTTTTTTTAAGTATT
Source organism: Glebionis coronaria (assembly GCA_025667525.1). Lineage (NCBI taxonomy): Eukaryota > Viridiplantae > Streptophyta > Magnoliopsida > Asterales > Asteraceae > Glebionis > Glebionis coronaria. The sequence goes on from CM046880.1 coordinate 154,635,228, forward strand.
TAGTTTAAAAAGTTTTAAATAGATTATTTTTAAAGTAAAAGTTATTTTTATAGATTTATTTTTACAATTTTTAGATAGATTAATTTCAAATAGCTTTTAATAGATTTATTTGCAATTTAATAGTTTAAAAATAGATAATTAATTTAGTTTTCATTTAATAAGTTTTAAATTAGTTTAAAAATACCCAAAAAGAGATTGTACCAAAAACGAATTAAGTTGAAACGTAAAAACGGAAATCAAATTCGAGTCGAATCGAGGAAAACGAACATTAATTTTAAAGGACTAAAAAATCCGAGTTTCAAATTGGCGCCGCTGCCGCTTCGCTCGTACGATTGACGATTTTTCGTGAAGACGTTTGGATTTTGGGATCCGTTCTTCTTGAACGTTAATTTTCTTGCACAAAAAATCAAAAACACAAAAAAAAATCAAAAACATAAAATTACAAAAAAATTAAAAAAACCACAAAGCAATTTCTTTCCTAAGAATTGCAACAAAAAAAATTAAAAAAGCAAAAACGTAATACGTTTTCCTAAACGTATTACACCAAAAATATTACGTATTAGTGTTAATTTTTCGATTCGATTTCTTTCGTTTTTATTGTGAATATATATTTTTCTAAAAAATACAAAAAGATTTTTCATTTATTATATTATATTACGTAGCACAATAAATTACCTACTTATCAAATAAGGCCTTAGTTGGGATTTCATCACCTAACTATTGTATTCGAATCCATAACGAGAAAAAGGGCAAAATAGATAAATACTAGTAAGACGTTTGAACTCGATATATACAAACTATAAGGTGGGTATAAGGCGACGCGCTATAAAAGGCCGTCTAAGGAAAAAGGTTTTTAAGTGCTTTGTGCCACCTCGTTTCCCCGCTTGCTTGTGCGTATATTGAGAGGGACGACCGATTATTGGTTTGCCAACTCAAGTAGTATTTTACGTATATATTTTTGTAGATTTTTCATATTGCTCCTCGAGAGGGAAAATCCTTTTCCTCTCAAAGTCGACCGAGGTCACCTACCTCATTCCAAAGATTTAATTGTATGCGCACTCGCGCGCGTACATACATACCGAGTGGTGTACCAAACTCTTCCAATTCTTCCAAAAAGAAGAAGAAGAAGAATAACAAAAAGACCGTCATTAAAGCCGATCCCGAGAATCGAGCTTTCGACAATACGATGGCAACGGATAATCGACCAATGATTGAGATTCTACAATCTCACGTTGAAGGAAACGATGACGCGATTGTGGTGCCGAATATTGGAGCTAATCATTTCGAACTTAAATCGGGTTTTATTCAAATGGTTTCCGCTACACCATTTTTAGGCCGTACTAATGATGACCCACACGCTCATATCAAACGTTTCATCCAATTAGCTAATACCGTCAAATACAATGGGGTGCCCCAAGAGGCCGTTCGCCTCCAACTTTTTCCTTTTTCCCTCGAGGGACAAGCCCGGATTTGGCTTGATAAGGAACCACCCCAAAGTATTACCACATGGATCGACTTAGAGACCAAGTTCATTAACTACTTTTTCCCACCATCACGGACCACTTCCTTAAGGAATGAAATAATCAACTTTGAGCAAAAATATGGGGAAACGTTTAGTGAGGCTTGGGATCGTTTTAAAGATCTTTTGAGAAAATGTCCACAACACGGTTTTACTAAAGTTCATCAAATCAACACGTTTTATAATGGTTTAACTCTAAACGACCAAGACTCACTTAATAGTGCCGCGGGGGGCAATATTCTTGTGAAAACAATGAACGAGGCTTGGGCCATTATTGAAAACAAAGCTAAAGTACAAACCAAAAGTGTTAGGGCTAATATGGCAAGTGCTAGTACGAGTAATAGTGAGGTGAATGATCAAATTAAGGAGCTTACTTCAATTGTAAAAACCCTTGCTCTAAGAACCGACGCCCTCACTACACATGTTCATGCCGTGAAAGAAAAAAGTGAGACGTGTGAGACTTGTGGTGGACCACATTCATACTTTAATTGTGACAAGGTTTACAATGATCAACAAGAAGTTTACGCTTATAATAACAATGAACTTGATCGAATTCAATTCAAACCAAATGTTGATGTTAACCATTTGTCTTACAAGTCTAATAACTATTTGGCTCCCCCGGGTTTTGTAGCACCACAAAGACCACCCCCACCCGCCCAAAATAGGAACCAAGCTCCTCAACGAGGTAATTTTCAAGGAAGTTCTAATCAACGGGGTTTTAATCAAAATCAAGGGAATTTTCAAGGGCAAAACCAAGGGTTGAATAATCAAGGATATAATAACCAAAGTTTTCATAATCAAGGATTTAATCAAGGTTCTAATCAATATCAAAACCAAGGTTTTAATAATCAAGGTTATAATCAAATGAACATGCATAATCCTCAAATGGACTTGGTTCTTCAAAAATTATCCGACCATGAACGAATGATGAGAGAGATGCAAGAGCATACTCGACTAATGCAAGAATCGAATGATAAGAAGTTTTTGACTATGATTCAAACCTTTCGTCCCCAAGGTGCCCTTCCCTCGAATACCGTGACCAATCCTAGGGCTAATGTTAATGCTATCACTACTAGGAGCGGTAAGACCACCGTAGAACCTTCCCCACCTAAACAAGGACCCGAGATTCCTTCTTCTTCGACACAACCTCCCTCTTCTTCCACTTGTGACATACCTCCCGTTATGCATTCGTCTACACCTTATGTTCCACCGATACCCAAATTTTATACCCCACCTTCGGTTCCAAAACCGGTTCCTTCACCTTCTATTTCCACTCCTCCTCCTCCTCCTAAGGATGTGAGTGAGCAATCCACTCCAAAGCCTTCATCTCAACCCAATATACCTTATCCCTCAAGGTTGCGGAAAGAGAAATTGAAGAATAAGGATGATATTCAAGTTTCGAACTTCCTAAAAATGTTCAAACAATTGAATTTTAATATCACCTTTGCCGAGGCGCTCGCTCACATGCCTAAGTACGCTAAGATGTTTAAGGATCTTTTAAGTGATAAGGAAAAGTTGCTTGATATTGCCAATACCCAATTGAATGAGAATTGTTCCGCGGTTCTTTTGAGAAAATTACCGGTTAAGTTAGGAGATCCCGGTCGATTCCTTATTCCTTGTAATTTTCCGGGTGTTGAGAATTGTATGGCCTTGGCGGATCTCGGAGCGAGTATCAATCTTATGCCATTGTCCGTGTGGAAACAATTATCTTTACCCGAGCTAGTCCCCACTCGTATGACATTGGAATTAGCTAACCGTACGGTTGCTTATCCGGTGGGGATAGCCGAGGATGTTTTCGTAGGAGTCGACAAATTCACTTTCCCCGCCGATTTCGTCGTCTTCGACTATGAAATGGATCCCCGTGTTCCCTTAATTGTGGGACGACCCTTCTTGAGAACCGGGCGTACATTAATCGATGTAGCCGCAGGTGAACTTATCATGAGAGTCGGGGATGACAAAATCGTCTTTAACATGGGTAAACTTTCCAAACTTCCCAATGAGCCCGAATCCGTGAATTTCATCGATGTGCTCGACGAAGCATGCGAAGAACATTTTCATGAGGCTTGTAAGAGCGGGATTTCTCCTTTACCTCATGTTGAGACCATCGCTTCTATTGCTCCTTCATTGACTCCATTTGGAGAAAGTGACTTAGATGAGTTTGAAGCTAGTTTAGGTCCTCTCGAGATTAACTATGATAATTCTCCCACCAATTGGGATGAAGACATTCATACTATTGAGAGACTTCTCAATGAGGACAATATCTCTCCACCCACTCCAAAAGAAGTTTCTAACAATGATCCTACTTTGACTAAGCCTTCCATTGATAATCCGCCGGATTTAGAGCTTAAAGATTTACCGTCTCATCTAGAGTACGTTTTCTTAGAGGAGGATAATAAGTTGCCCGTCATTATTGCTAAGGACTTAAAAGAAGATGAAAAATCCCGACTTATAGATGTGCTTAAGAATCATAAGAAAGCAATTGCTTGGAAAATCTCCGACATTCGCGGAATTGATCCTAATTTTTGTACTCATAAAATTCTCATGGAAGATGACTTTAAACCCGCGATTCAAAATCAAAGAAGGGTTAATCCAAAAATTCATGAAGTCATTAAGAAAGAAGTTATCAAACTTCTCGATGCCGGAATGATTTACCCTATCTCGGATTCGCCATGGGTTAGTCCCGTCCATTGTGTGCCTAAGAAAGGCGGAATCACCGTTGTTCCCAACGAAAACAACGAGTTGATTCCTACTCGACTTGTAACGGGTTGGCGAGTTTGCATCGATTATCGTAAGCTCAATGATGCCACTCGTAAGGATCATTTCCCTCTTCCTTTCATGGATCAAATGCTCGAGCGTTTAGCGGGTAATGATTTCTATTGTTTCTTAGATGGCTTTTCCGGATATTTTCAAATCCCTATCGATCCAAAAGACCAAGAGAAAACCACATTCACTTGTCCCTATGGAACATTTGCTTACAAAAGAATGCCTTTCGGCTTATGCAATGCTCCCGGGACTTTTCAAAGGTGTATGATGGCGATATTTCATGACATGGTTGAAGAAACTATGGAAGTCTTTATGGACGATTTCTCGGTATATGGTGATTCTTTTTCTTCTTGCCTTGCTAATTTAGAACGTATGCTCCAACGATGTGAAGACACTCGTCTCGTTCTTAATTGGGAAAAATGCCATTTCATGGTAAAAGAAGGCATCGTCCTTGGTCATAAAATTTCCAAAGCCGGTATCGAAGTCGACCGTGCTAAAGTTGACGTCATTGCTAAGTTACCTCCACCTACCACCGTCAAAGGAGTTAGAAGTTTTTTAGGCCATGCGGGATTTTATCGACGTTTCATCCAAGATTTCTCGAAAATAGCTCGTCCAATGACTCATCTCTTAGAAAAGGATGCTCCTTTCATCTTCTCTCAAGAATGTCTCGACTCTTTCGAACTTCTTAAAGGTAAATTAACTAAGGCACCGGTCTTAGTCTCTCCAAATTGGGAGTTACCTTTCGAGCTCATGTGCGATGCTAGTGATTTCGCGGTAGGAGCGGTTTTAGGTCAACGAGTTAACAAACATTTCCAACCCATTCATTATGCTAGTAAGACAATGACGGGGGCTCAATTGCATTATACCACTACCGAAAAAGAGCTTTTAGCTGTAGTGTATGCTTTTGAGAAATTCCGCCCCTATCTTGTGCTTTCCACCACCATCGTTTACACCGACCATTCCGCCTTGAAATACTTGTTGACTAAGCAAGATGCTAAACCGAGACTCCTTCGTTGGGTTTTGCTCCTACAAGAATTTAAAATTGAAATTCGTGATAAAAAAGGAGCGGAAAACCTGGCCGCGGATCACCTTAGTAGACTTGAGGATCCGTATCAAGGGGAATCTCCAAATCAAGAGATTAATGAATCCTTTCCCCTTGAGACCTTAATGTCTATTAATTCCAATCTTGATGATACCCCATGGTTTGCCGACATTGCAAACTATTTGGCGGGTGGTGTTCTTATCGAAGGGTTATCGTCCCAACAAAAGAAAAAATTCTTCAAGGACGTTAAAACGTATTATTGGGACGATCCTTATCTTTTCAAGCAATGTGCGGACTTAATCATTCGTAGATGTATCGATGGGCCGGCGGCTTTACAAATCCTTGAAGCTTGCCATAAAGGACCTACCGGTGGTCACTTTGGTCCTAATTACACCGCTAAAAAAGTGTTCGACTCCGGATTCTATTGGCCCTCCATTTATCATGATGCACATGAAATGGTTAAACATTGTGATGCTTGTCAAAGGCAAGGCAAGATCACACATAAAGATGAGATGCCTCAAAATTTCATCCAAGAATGTGAAATCTTTGACGTATGGGGCATCGACTTTATGGGGCCGTTTCCATCATCGAAGGGTAACAAGTACATCCTCGTAGCCGTTGACTACGTATCCAAATGGGTTGAAGCAAAGGCTTTACCTACTAATGATGCGAGGGTGGTTGTTAACTTCTTGAAACAATTATTTGCTCGATTCGGTGTGCCTCGTGCTATTATTAGTGATCGCGGGACTCATTTTTGCAATGATCAATTTGCACGAGTCATGGCTAAGTATGGTGTCAATCACCGACTTTCCACCGCGTATCATCCTTAAACTAATGGACAAACCGAGGTTTCTAACCGTGGTCTTAAGAGAATCTTAGAGCGAACCGTGGGAGAGCATCGTGCCTCATGGGCCGATAAATTAGATGATGCTTTGTGGGCTTTCCGTACCGCTTATAAGACACCTATAGGTTGTACCCCTTATCGCCTTGTGTACGGAAAGGCGTGCCACCTCCCCATTGAGTTGGAGCATAAGGCTTATTGGGCCTTGAAATGGGCTAATTTTGACATAAACAAAGCCGGTGATCATAGGAAAATCCAACTCAATGAACTCAATGAACTTAGGAATGAGGCTTATGAGAATTCATTAATCTACAAGGAGAAAACTAAGCTCATTCATGATTCTAAGATTAAAAACCGAGAGTTCCATGTTGGTGATCAAGTTTTATTATTTAACTCTCGGTTGAAAATCTTTTCGGGTAAACTTAAGAGCCGTTGGTCCGGTCCATTCACCGTGGCCCAAGTCTTCCCTTATGGCACCATTGAGTTATCCCAACCAAATGGGCCCAACTTTAAGGTGAATGGCCAACGGGTTAAGTTGTACTATGGAGAGGACATCTCTCACGAGATGATTCCATCCCTCTCCACATTTCCCTTGAATTAATTCGGGAATTCGAGTCGAGCTAGAGACTCGTGATAAATAAATCAAGCATCGTATAACTAGGTTAGATTTTTACCTTTACCATCCTTTCCACCCTTTTTCACCTTCATCCATTGTCCACCAATAAGTATAGGGGGGGAGCCGAGTAGGTTGTTTGTGTGTGGTGATTGTGTGCAGGGACATATACTTTGATGATCCACTTTTGGTACTTTTGATGAGACCCGTGATCCCGTGTTCCCGTGTACCCGGTTCTATCAAAACTATTGTGATTCATACTTGTATATAAATAAAACGAATAAATGTAATCACTTTAGTTGTCCCTTCCTTAGCTCGATTTTAAACAACGTATTCAATGTCCTAAGTGTAGGGGAGTTTATTCTCCCACATGCTTAAACATTGAGGACAATGTTTATGTTAAGTGTAGGGGGGCCTTCTATCGAATTTTAGTGGCCTTTTCCATGAATTTGACCCCATTTAACCGGAAAATTTTAAAAATTTTTCAACGTTTTTCAAATTTTTGATCTATTTTGGCCTAGTAGTATTTTTCATTTATTTTCTTTCCTTTTATTATCGCATCGTAATAATTTCCATTTCAAGAATAAAGTTAAAAAAATAATAAATAAATAAAATGGTTTAACAAGTTTAGATGTCTTTGATAAATTAGGCCCGTCGTGAATATTTTGACTCAACCCGAGTTTACTTATCCGAGTTTACTCTAGCTAGTATCCTTAACCATATGGACCTTAATTGGTTCATTAGGCTAAGCATCCACGAGTCTCATTCCTTGAAATTTTAAATTGTGGAGAACGAGAGATGATAGAGTTAATTATAAGTTCGGTATTCTTTCATTAACTTATGTGAGTTAGTTATGAACTTTTTCTCCCATCACTTGCTAATAAATATATTTGCAATAAATAAGGTTGTACGATTTAAAAGGTTACTTAGCTTCTAGCACAAGATCGTTTAAAAGTTGCTCGGTATTAATTAGAGTTCATAGCCAAGGCATAACTTATTGAAACAGGACGCGAAGATTGGCTTATCCAAAAAGGCCCTAACAAGGCATGAGGATACCCGAGTCCAAAAAGGCCCTAACAAGGCATGAGGATTCACTTTTTGCTAAAGATCCTAAGATGATGTGAAGATCATTAATCCAAATCAATATGAAGGATCAAGACACACGACGAGAAGCAAATTACTCCCCTAAAGATCATGGAGAAGTCTATCCAAAAAGACCCTAACAAGGTATGAGGATAAATAGATCCAAGTCCGAAAAGGAGGCGGATCGTTGTATATCAAAATCCTAAATAAAGAAGAGGATAAATGAAGAAGTCGTGGTCAACGTTTGAGGCATCTTTCACTCCTTATGAAGATGTATACCATAATGAAGAGAAGACCATAATTTCAAGATCGTCTCTCAAGATTTGAAGTTTGAAGTACAAGCCAAATATCGGTCCGAGAAAGGTCTCAAATCGTGAAACGAGTTATGCCAAGATATGAACTTTTTGAGGTTTCGAGAAGCAGTTTTAAAAGATTTTGTCCTTTAGCTAACTATTGATTAAATCGTCCCACTTTATTTTCGGCCTTAATAAATTATCGAAATAAGTCAAAAATGCATCATCGTGATCATTCAAGACAATAATAAAATACAAGAGATACACCGTAGGAATAAGGGGGTCTGAGTGATTAACTAAACCGCATGAGTAAGTGTTAGTTGTGCTAACTTATATTAACAATGATCTCGTTTTTAAGCTTGGTATGGGGAACGTGAAACTTGAGGGTGATTAATATTCATGACACCAAAGCCCTAATCTAAGTCTTAGACTTCTTAACGAGTTTCTTCCATCAATAATTGTCAAGTTCATAAAGTATTTTAATTTTTGTTTCCTTTTAAGTTTTTATCCTTCCATAGTAGTAATAAATAATAAAGGCCGGGATGGATTGATTATGAGAAAAATGTAACTCTTTGCTTTTAAACTATGCATTGCATGGGGTCATTGCAATGGTCAAGTGTAGGGGATTTAATAAGTGTGTAAACACTTATCCTTTTGCCACTAAAATCAAGGAAAAACGAGACCTAATCATGTGTTTATTATCATAAATATCGGAATTACGCGTGGTTTTGTGTTTTGTGTGATAAATAGGTACAAATGATCAAAAGAAGATAAAACACGGGATTTCACGGTCAAATGACGAAGAAAAGTCAAGAAAGTCGAAGACAAAGATCAAAAGACCAAAAGTGTGCCGAGATCACGAAAACCGACACGAGTTTGACGAAAAAGATTGGAGAAGCCAAAACCGAGCTTGACTTTAGCAGATTTAATTAATTGTCGAGTTTACGAGCAAAGTGGGACCCACATTTGGGAAATGGGCTTAAAAGCCCATTTATGATTCAAGATGGAGTTACTTTTTCGGACTAGCCCATTTAATGGCCCAATTTAGGAGTTAATATAAACAGATGGGATGTATCTTGGGCCCAAGCCCAATTCAGAAAATGAAAAGAAACGAAGAAGAGTATTTATGGGCTTTAGGTTTTACTTTCACCGTTTTACTCTCACACATCACATTCCCAATTCCCAGTCAACCTTGACACAAATACACATTTTCACCCACCGACACTTTTCCTTTTTACTCCTACACGTGTACCCCCCCAACCGTAACTTCACCCACTCACATTAAATAAAACCCTTTTATTTACACATTTACCAAAACCGTTTCACCCACTATCTCTCTCACATTTTTTTACGATACAAACAAACTTTTTCTCTCTCACCCATCTTCCCCAATCTCCCTTTTTACCCTAAAAAAAAAAACCAGTAAAATCTACTATTCCCATGAAACCCTAATTACCAAAAGTCAAAATTAACAAAGGGTTTTAATCCCACGTGTGATGCACGAGATTGGGAAATAAATCCCCAAAGATTTCGGAAGAGGGAGTGGAGGAGCAATGGACGTGGCAGCACCTTATTGGATAGCACACATCATTCACCATCATCCTCCAATAAAAAGAGGACACCTCATCACCAAACTAGCACAAATCGCCCACGCTGGCAATCCATGTGATGGGAAATTGTTCTCCACCGTTTGATCAAGCAAGAGAGAAGAAAGAGAAGAATCAATGGCCAAGATTTCACTCCGTAGCCTCCAAGAAAGCCTAGAAGGTTCGGGGACCCTTATAAAAACCCCCTCTCTTCATGTAATGATCATGCTTTTCCTTTATTTTTAATTTTTAGAAAATAGATTAAATAGGATTTTTGTAATCTCAATTTCAAGTATTGTAAGTTTTTATTTAATTAATGAAAGTTTCAGTTTCGATTTAAATATCATCTTGTTTTTAATTCCCAGTTATAGTTCTTATTTTTAATCAGTTGATATAATATTGTCTACTGTTCTCATTTTCGGTAATGATATAATATAAAAAAAAAAAAAAAAAAAAAAAAAATATATATATATATAAAAAGAAAAAATAAAGAAAAGTATGATAGATTTTCCCACTGGAAGATTTATATAAAAAAAAAGAGAGAGTTATTGCTACTGTTCATCCGAGACAGTGTTTGGGTTCGATTCAGTTTTGGTGTTGATTTCGTTCAAGTTTGAATTCGATTCGGTTAGAGTTTTGATTTGAAGAAGTTAGATTTGTTGATGAGTTGTTTGGTGTTTGTCTCGGTTTAAGCTCGCTCAGCGCGACGCTTCAGCTCAGCGGTTTCGACTCAAGGTTTAACTTCCTTTAATTTTCATGTTTTAATTTTAAATCTGCCTGATTAGTTAATATTGGACTATTTGAGTTTGGATTTGCTGCTGTTTGGATTCGCTTACGTTTAGATAGTCTCGTTTAAGATTTGGGATAACTTGAATCTGCTTATTGTACTAAGGGTTATTTAGTTCGACTGTTTGGATCTAAATCTGCTTAGTTATTAGAATATTGTTTAGATTTGCTTATTAAGTTTTCTTGCTTATTTGGTATCATGCTTATTTGAGTTTTAATCTTTTGTATCTGCTTATTTTAAATCTGCCAAGAGTTTGTTTGATTAGTAAGCTTATCTGTTTTTGCTTATTAAGTTTATTGGATTCTGCTTATTGGTTTTCTAGGCTGTTTGGATCTGCGTTTTAAAGTTAAATAGCTTAATTTGATAACAAGTATTTTGTTTAGAGTAGCTTATTATTAGTTTTAACTAGCTTATTTGAATTTCTGCTACAGCTTTTCGTTCAGTTTTTAGCTTATTTGTTTGGGTTGGTTAAAGTTTACTAGCTTAATTGGTTATCTGCTTATCTGATTGCCTTCTTTACTATATTTCGCTGCTACCTCAGACCCAATTGGTCTGAGGAGTTTTATCTGTCCAAAATATATTATTCCAAAAAAATGAAAGGTAAAAAAAATAATTAGCACAATTTGTCCTTCACTGGTCTCGAACTCGTGACCTTCCGCATACAGGCCATACGCCTTAACCGTCTGAGCTAGACTCTTTTTGATAATTAGTTTGCATAAAGTTTTTAATATAGGTTATTAAATTGGTTGGCAGCTTTTAAGTAGATTAATTATAGTTTAATTAGATTTTAATTAGAAATAATTAAATAGTTTATTTAAATTCAGTTTTTATAAAAAGATAAAAGTTAGAAAAATATATTTTATTTAATTTGTTTTTCTTTAAAGTTAGTTTTTTTAAGTATTTAGTTTAAAAAGTTTTAAATAGATTATTTTTAAAGTAAAAGTTATTTTTATAGATTTATTTTTACAATTTTTAGATAGATTAATTTCAAATAGCTTTTAATAGATTTATTTGCAATTTAATAGTTTAAAAATAGATAATTAATTTAGTTTTCATTTAATAAGTTTTAAATTAGTTTAAAAATACCCAAAAAGAGATTGTACCAAAAACGAATTAAGTTGAAACGTAAAAACGGAAATCAAATTCGAGTCGAATCGAGGAAAACGAACATTAATTTTAAAGGACTAAAAAATCCGAGTTTCAACGCTCAAGGACAAGTTATGTTCCGCACCGATATTGTCATTACCTGAAGGAACCGAAGACTTTGTAGTGTATTGTGACGCATCTCGTAAGGGTTATGGAGCGGTGTTGATGCAGCGCGAGAAGGTGATAGCATACGCGTCGAGACAACTGAGGAAGAATGAGGAGAAGTACACGACGCACGATTTGGAATTAGGAGCTGTAGTCTTTGCGTCGAAATTGTGGAGACATTATTTGTATGGGACGAAGTGTGTTGTATTCACTGACCACAAGAGTTTGTAGCACATTTTAGATCAAAAGGAGTTGAACATGCGACAGAGGCGATGGGTAGAATTACTGAGTAACTATGACTGTGAAATTCGCTACCATCCTGGCAAGGCGAATGTTGTAGCAGATGCACTTAGTAGGAAGGATCGAGAGAAACCTTTGAGAGTAAGAGCATTGGTGATGACTGAGAGTGTTGACTTAACCGAAACTATACTGAAGGCTCAAGAGAGGGGATTAATGAAAGAGAATGTTGATGCTGAGAACTTGGGAAGAATGTTGAAACCTCTTTTTGTGATTAGGTCAGACGGACTGAGATATTTCGAGAATCGGATTTGGTTACCGTTGTGTCCATCCGAGGAAGGAAAGCCTGGAGTACGAGATTTGGTTATGAACGAGTCTCATAAGTCGAAGTACTCGATACATCCTGGATCGGATAAAATGTATCATGATCTGAAGAAACTTTATTGGTGGCCGAATATGAAGGCGGATATTGCTCGTTACGTTAGTAAGTGTTTGACTTGCGCGAAGGTTAAAGCAGAACATAAGAAGCCGTCTGGGTTGTTGGTACAACCAGAGATCCCAGAATGGAAATTGGAGAAAATCGCTATGGATTTTGTGACGGGTTTACCCAGAACTCCTAGTGGATGTGATATGATTTGGGTAATAGTGGATAGATTAACGAAATCTGCTCATTTCTTACCTATGAAGAAGATGGACAGTATGGAAAAGCTGGCCAGTGTATACGTGAAGGAGATCGTTTGCAAACATGGAGTACCGTTATCGATTATTTCGGATCGCGATAGTAGGTTTACTTCAGAATTTTGGAAATCGCTTCAACGTGCGATGGGCACTGAATTGAATTTAAGTACGGCTTATCACCCGGAGACTGACGGCTAGAGTGAACGAACTATTCAGACGATGGAGGACATGCTCCGAGCATGCGTGATTGATTTTGGAGGAAGTTGGGAACGCCACTTGCCTTTAGTGGAGTTTTCGTATAATAATAGTTACCATGCGAGCCTCAAGGCTGCACCGTTCGAAGTATTGTATGGAAGGAAGTGTAGATCGCCTGTGTGTTGGAGTGAAGTAGGAGAAAGTCAATTGACTGGACCCGAAATGGTTTTAGAGACGACCGAGAAGATTGTGCAAATCAAGAACCGCCTACTTGCTGCGAGAAGCCGACAGAAGAGTTATGCCGATAACAGAAGAAAACCGTTGGAATTTGAAGTCGGAGATATGGTTATGCTTAAGGTATCGCCGTGGAAGGGTGTAATTCGTTTTGGGAAGAAAGGAAAGTTGAGTCCGAGGTATATTGGACCATTTAAGATCGTTAAACGAATTGGACCAGTAGCGTATAAGTTAGAGATGCCGAGCGAGCTTAGTGCTATTCACGACACGTTTCACGTATCGAACTTGAAGAAGAGTTTGGCGGATAAGGAATTGGTGATTCCTTTGGAAGAGATTCAACTGGACGACACAATGCATTTTGTGGAAGAACCCGTGGAAATTATGGACCGAGAGGTCAAGAGGCTGAAGCGTAGTAGAATTCCCATTGTGAAGGTTCGATGGAATTCTAGGCGTGGACCGGAATACACTTGGGAACGTGAGGCCTTTTTCAAGGAAAGGTATCCTCATCTGTTCCAGCGGCACGAAATGTGAGTATAAGAAGAGGCGAGCGCCGGGACGTCGCTCTCTTTAACGAGGGGTGGATGTGATACCCTAGACCCGAGGTCACTAACATTACCCTAAATTACGCTTATTTTTGAAATTTTTAATAAATTTTAATTGCTATATATTTTAGTATTTTGGTTGAAACCGATGTTCGAGGTTATAATTTTGACGATTGATGAATTAAGAAGGACGATGACGAATACGATCCCGATGGATGCCCAAATTTCTATAATTATTGTCGTTTTATCGATATTGTAATTTTTCGAGAATTTTACTTACGGTTCGTGTTAAGTCGAGTCGGGTGAGTTTTATTGCTTTCTGGGTACATTTAAAGTGTCCTAAAAGTATTTTGGAGTGTTTGGGATGATTCCCGACTCCCGTAAAATTTTCTAAAATGACTAGTGAGTCAATCCCGTAAACATTTGGAGTCGTTTTTGCTTAAGACCAAAAGAAAGCTTAAATTGCAAATTTGGTCCCTCCCATTTCACAAAAGGGGAACAAACACTCACACACAAAACATTTCAAGAAAAAAAAAGATCAAACCCTCCCCTCTTTCTCTCTAGGCCGACGACCAAACACCCAAAACCACCACCACTTCAATTTTTTTTGGGTATTGATTAATTCTAATCAAAGACCACCTTCTAAAATCCTTTATTAAGTGTTAATCCATGGTTATTTCAAACATGCATTAACAAAAATTCAAGATTTTTCAAAAGTCCATTTGGATGTTAATTGGGCACTTGCATGTCTCATTCATGTTAGAATGATCCTAGAACACCAAACAAATCAACCAAAATCAATTTGGTTGATGGGTTTTGATCACCCAAACCCCACGGCTCAAAGGGGGGTGTTCGGGGATCATGGTGATCAATGTTTTGATGTTTGATTTTGTGTTTAATCTTATATTTACATGTTTTTAGATGGGTATATTCACTTGCATGTATATTTTTATGATTTGGATTTTATGAGGATGTTGATAAATAGGGGTTTAGGACTGAAAATGATGTTTGGTTATGATTAGGGGTACTTAGGATGATGATTAATGTTGGTTAATGGGTTTGAAAACGAGCGTTGGTATGATTTTGGTATAGGTAATTTTAGGCAGAAAGTTTAAGGTGTTTTCGTAAAAATTAATTTTAAAACAGGTCTTGTGAGTAGGATAGAGTTGTAGAGCATCTTCTTAGCTTCGATTTGGTATAAGATAGAGCTTACGACTCCTAACGAGTCAAAAGTTACGACGTTTTGAAATTCGTGTACCGGGAGATGAAAACCGTCATAATCCGAAATTATGCTTGGTTTTAGGTCAAATCCCGGGGACTATAAGTTTAGTTTGGTAAATGGTCAAGGGTTTATTTTTGGTCTCAAACCTGCACATTTGAGTCTATTATAGGACTTAGGTGTCAAATGGGTCAATGGAGTATTTTAAACGGGTCAAATGAGTCCGACTTGGTCAAAGTACGATTCCAGTCCGAAAAACGTAGTTTTGGAAAAGTGTTGAGTAACGGGTCGTAGAAGTGAAAACTTTTGTTGGGATTAAATATGTGATTTCTACTGGTCTTAAAGTATTTTTGAGAATTTTCTCAAATTTTGTAAAAAGGGTTAAGTATAGTAAAACAGTCCGTACTTTTGGTAAGTATCGGCGAAAATGAGTAAAAATGAATAACGTTAATAATATGGACAAATGGTATAAAACGAGTAACACTTGTCGTTTTGTTTTGGCGTGAGTTGTAATTGTCACAAGTGACTAATATTTATGTATTTTATACAGTACCATAAGGTTTATAAAATGAGATTACTCATTACGCGTTATTTGGTTTGATAGGTGTTGATTTACCCGGGCATCCGTATCGTCGTCAGTGACCGTCTCTCGAACTATCGACTACTTGTTATATAAGGTGTGAATTTATAGCCTCGCTTATTATTATTTCAAACTTTTTTACCCGCGAGGGAAATGCATGCTAGTTTTCAAAATGAACATATGTCATGAATGATTGTTGGACCCGAATGTTGCCTTGAAATTGTGTTGAGTACCTAGTTGCAAAAGGCCCTAAATTCATGAACTATTAACTATTGTTTAGTCCTAGCGTGGATTAGAAATAGCCGCTTATACAAAGTGATAGTACTATGGGGTTGACTACCCTATCCGAGACGAGGGCTAGTACGTTGATACCCCCTGCGTACGGATAATTTGTGATAAGAGATAAGGTATAATTGTAACTGATGCCTTAGTAGGGGCACTTGTTTCATCTGAATCACGCCGGTAATTATTACGCGGGTGATTGAGTTAACGGGTTAGTGTCATGAGCTTAAACACAATTGTCAGTATCTTGAATATAGATTGTTTGATCGACAAGTCTATGAATGATCGTGAATGGTTTTTATTTCACATATGTTCAAAATGAATTGTAAAACCTATGAATTCCACTCAACGTTTTCGTTGACCAAATTTAGCATGTGTTTCACGTAACCGCTGAAGTGTAGCATGGAGCGTGCATTGGATGGATGTTGTGTGTATGGCTTGGAGTCTGCTTGTTTTTCCGCCCAGTATTACTTAAACATTTTTAACTTTAATGTCATGTTGTTGTGAAAACTGAAACTTTTTGGGTTGCGATTCATGGGGACCGTAACGCAAAACTATGTTGTATCATTTGGGGTTGGAAAACCGTAGACATGTAACTTTTTAACAATTTTTAATCTAAGTTTAAATTTGACGTCTCCCTGGAGTCGTTCGATATATCTTGTGTGCGATGATAACTGCCTAGCACCCAAATGTTGTAGTTCCGCTGCGCATAGCATTTAGTGGGGTGTTAGATGAATCATCCTCTAAGTATTTTCTAAAAATCGTCCAAAACAGTGAACTCAGATTTGTACCTTAAACTTGTTTTGATCATATCTCACTCATTACAATGATTCCATTGCATGGCCAACTCTCACATGTGTACAAGACTCATAGCTTACTGTATATAAATCTATTCAAGTCATATTACCAGTTCAACATATGATTCTTTACTGTTTTATACAACCATCTAAATTAAGCAAGATTTTAACCTTGTTTCTTATAGTTTTTCATCTTTTTAAGCATGTTTATCAATACCAAATCACCACACAATATTTTTAATCATCATTCATCATCATATACATATACATAAGTGTAAGGAATACAAGATTACATAATCAAAAATAACACGAGGATGAGGAGGACAATCTTTATACCACCAAGTTGATGTAGGTTATGATTTGGACATGGATTTTGATGGAGAAACTTGTGGATAACCATGACCATCTTCAAGACCACCATTCTTCATGAATACCTTGTAGAAAATCAGCCCTAATACTCCATAGAAACTCCTCCTTGGATGTTAAAACTTGCAGCAATCTTCTTCTTTTTGAATGGAGATTAACATATGTAAGTTATAACATATGTTTGTGGTTAAATTTTTGTATGAATGGAGTGTTCTTGGTTGAATAGTGGACGGCAATGGTGGAGAGTAGAGAGAGTTTGAGGTCGTTTTGCATGTGTGAAGTGGTAGAAATGAAGAAGCTAATGGTTTTGTGCATAACTTGCTTACATTGTAAGCTTCTAGTTACATGTGTTGTAACTAGTAACCATAAGATGATACCTCATGGGTGTGTTAGTTTAATAATGCCGGTTTTGAGTGGGGGTGGGACAAGTGTCCCACTTGTCTCATCCCCATTTATTTACGGGTACTCCTCGATTCTAGTTTCCTCGATTTGCGTGCCCCCGGGTCATTTTACGAAAAACGTTTTTATAAATTATGAATCAACGGCACAAAAAGAATCTAATAAAATTTGTCTCATCAAAAACGGAGTTCGAAAACGTAAATACGTAATCCTAGGGTTTCCGGTTTAGTCGTAGAGGACGTTAAAATAAAATCGTAAGTCCTAATCTCTTCTCGTAAATTTGTGAGTTTATGAATCAACACAAATTTAAAACTCCAAAATAATATTCATGGACAAATTTATTTTCTGAAATGTCGGACTGCCACCAAAGACGGTGTATGTAAACGTAAGCACGTAACGTTGAATCCTCCGGTTTAGACGTAGTCGATGCTACTTCAAGACGTAAATCCAAATTTCTTCCCAAAAATAAGTGAGTTCATAAAATAATATTTTCAAATAAACATTGAGAATAAAATATTGACCATAAATTGACGGATTGTCACAACATTTACCCCTAAACAGGATCTTTGTCCACAAAGATCATCTTACCTTACTACTCGCTTCTTATAGAGTTAAAGCCATGTGGGTATTTCCTCCACATTCGGTCCTTTCTCACAAGTGCAATTCATTACAATACGCGAGTTTCATCAAACATAACTACGGGAATAAGATTAGGCTTAATGTTGACTTACTTTCTCTATCAATGATGTTCACGGGTTTTTGATGAATGCAACTTTTCGCCGATCTAAGCTCTATTAAGAAGAATTCCGATTTTTTACTTGATAGATATTCCATCAAGTTCGATTTACGAAACATAATTCACGCAGTTCTTGAAGTCCTAGGGTAGATCCAGCTTATATGCCTTTAAAAGCAATCTTTTACATCATCTCAATGGTCCCATACAACGGGGACTTATATCCCATGATTTGTCAGATCATGAATTCATTTTTTCCATGTTTAAAAATTGTGGCATAACTTCGCTACCCATTTGGCACTTCAAGAACTACATTTCATATTCACATAATCTCTTGCCCACTAACGGCAGTCAATAATCAGATCCTAATTTCAACAATCATTTCAGGTCTCGCGGGTCGAGTATTTTCAAGGATAGGTTCGCCATCATAGGAAACCTTAAGCCTAAAAGACATGTCCAACTCACAGTGGGTGTATGTCGGGTGTCTTTATCTCAACTCCTGCTTACAGATGCTCTATTTTCTAAATCTTAACAAGATTCGATCTCGATCCTAATACGATAGTTATCAATGATAATATCTCCAAAAGAAAAACGATTATACGGTTTATTACCAAAGGTCAATCATTCAGACATAAAAAAACACTTATAGTATTTTGATCGTTACTTTACCTCGTCCCTTCGATTTGGGGTGGTACATAGTACTCTCATCAAGATTCGTTCACAATGACTTCTGAGCAAATATCAAGAAATTCGATGCGAAGTGAGGATCTTGATAGAGATGATCGATACGGCACACCATGTTTACACAACTCTTTTGCATTGATCATTAACGGGAATGATATTAGCAGATTTGGTTAGTCTGTCAATGATGACCCGAATCGAATCAAATTCAGATGATGACCTTTGCAATAGCTAGACGTTTACTAACGTATGAGGCGATGTCTGCCTTCATAATTGCCATCAGTACAACTTCTTCAGACAAAGATACTTTTAGTCATAAATGACATAAATAGAATACTTATAATTACAAATTCCAACATAACTATATCTCACAATCTCCATATTTAGACAATCACAAATGGACTTTTAATCATTTAACGCTATCGGCTTCTCTATTTTAATGGTTCACATTAGCCGCGAACCTCTTTTATAATCTATATTATCCCTTTTTACAAACATTGTTTATTTTTATATCGTTCGGCAATTTATTTTGCACAGTCATTATAAAGAAATACATCTTAATTGAATCTTCATACTTTCTATATAATATGTCAGTATCTACATTTACTTTCCTGATGAAATAAATATCATAACCGTATTTATTCAAAATTCTTTCTTCGTATCTTCTATGTTTTAGTTTCATCTTTACTATTATCTTTATCTGTTTTACTCAATCCGACGTCTAAAGCGTCGATAATTATTACATGTAAATTAACAATAATTTAATTTTTATGAAACGTAAATGTAAAAATTTTAAATTTCTTAGTTCGACCAATTATATAAAATGTTCAAAATAAATTTAAATTTAATTAACAAGATTTTTGTTGATTTATCGAAAATATTTAATAAGATTCGTAAATGTTCGAAAAATTCTTTGGTTATATTTGGTCAAAGTTTTCTTAGTTTGAAAAGTAAAAATTATCGTTTCAGATTTCAAGTCATGGTTTAAATGGTTTCCTCAATCCCTCTTAAGTTGTCTTGAGGTATACACAAACATTTACCCCTAAACAGAAGTTTAGTTAAATGGTTTGTGTATAAGGTAATAATCCCTTAAAATCCTTTGTTAAAACATTTGTCAAAATATATTTGCACTTTCGTTTTTTTAGTATAACTCAAAGTTTTAAATGACTTCTAAATTTTGAAGAGTCAATTTATATTCCATTATCTATTAATCACACGGTTAAATCATGTAAAGGATTAAGTCTTAAGTCATATGTTAAATATTTAAGGTACAAGTTTTTATTGTTCGGTCAATTTAGGGCAGTCTATAACTAATTATTAACTCATTATTATTCTTACATACAAACAAATGGTCTTTAATGATCACAAGCATGAATTTATCAAATTACAGCCTACACACGTGATTCACCAAATTAATGAATGCTACATGTGTATTAGTCAATACAAACGTCATCACGTGAAACTCATAATGTTCATTATAAGTACCGGATGTAGTGATTGGAATACATAATCTTTTCCGCAGATGCGAAGTTGATGATAACCATGTTGTGGATCAAATCTTATAAACAAACGCTAGAACCTTGTAAATGATCGAACAAATCTTCCATTTCGAGTTATGGACATCGTTTTCGATTGTCAATTTTACTCAGTTCACAGTAATCTATAAATATAAGGAATGATAACACCATAGCTCTTCAGGATGACAGGCTTGGTATAATAAAATCTTTCTCCGACAACTGTCTCAGTTGTACGGTAATTCCTTTAATTTAGATGGTGATGACGTATAGTGCACAAGCCACAGGTGCAACACCGGGAATATAATCAATACCAATTTCTACTTGCCTTAATGGCGAAAGTCTAGGTAATTCATCAACAAATACTTACTAAAGTTTCAGATAACGGAAACATCTTTTAATAAATTCATATTAAGTTCTTTCTAGATTATAATATCTATAACTAGTTCACAACCATTCACAGTATAATTTCAAGTCTAAATGCAGGATATGGTCATCCACCAAGAATTACTTAGATCACTTTTGATAATCAACATCTTATCTTTTAGGGGATTTCTACTCGAGTTCCCATCAATTAAGACAATGTCGCCATGTCATAATCAATCAATCCATTCTATGGGCACTATCAACTTTCCAGTTTCATTGCCGTCGATAAGATGTGAACTTCTCAAAAGGCTAATAATAATTAATAATCCTTCACAAATTCAGGGATATTAGGATACACAACTACTATTAAAAGAGTAAGGTCAACGCATAATCTATGCGAGAGAATTTCAAATCAGATACAGACGAAAACATTTATCGAATATGAATATATCCCATGTTTTCATAATTTGAGTACGCATTCGAAAGCTCCTCGGATCGTTACCCAGGTCATTCAAATGAAATCAAATAAAAATAAATGTTAAGAATGTCGATACATCTAGTCGGGTATCAACACTCGGTAATCAAATACTTTTTCTAAGAATCTCACTACGGGAGAATTGGACAAGAAAGGATCGTCAATTGTCAAATAAGACAATTTCCACATATGAGTAGATTCGACTCAGAAGAATAAATAGTACGGGCACATATGTAGGTGTCCCTATCAATATGTCCCTATTTTTCACTTCTTGCAGATCTCATAAATTTTTAATCTTTCACAATCTTCAAAAAAAATTTAGTGTTTATTAATCAGTTTTATGGTGACTACTAATCAGCCTTGCATGGTCCATTCCAAATTGTATGTAGGCGCGCAACTATATAAAATTTCAAGATTAACGATGCAATACTCAGTTCGTCAAAATTTTATCATCATGCTTATAATAAAAACATTTTCATGCTTAATTCTTAAATAAGAATCAAAAATATATTTACTTTCCTGATGAAATAAATATCATAACCATATTTATTCAAAATTCTTTCTTCGTATCTTCTATGTTTTAGTTTCGTCTTTACTATTATCTTTATCTGTTTTACTCAATCCGACGTCTAAAGCGTCGATAATTATTACATGTAAATTAACAATAATTTAACTTTTATGAAACGTAAATGTAAAAATTTTAAATTTCTTAGTTCGACCAATTATATAAAATGTTCAAAATAAATTTGAATTTAATTAACAAGATTTTTGTTGATTTATCGAAAATATTTAATAAGATTCGTAAATGTTCGAAAAATTCTTTGGTTATATTTTGGTCAAAGTTTTCTTAGTTTGAAAAGTAAAAATTATCGTTTCAGATTTCAAGTCATGGTTTAAATGGTTTCCTCAATCCCTCTTCGGTTTTCTTGAGGTATACACAAACATTTACCCCTAAACAGAAGTTTAGTAAAACGGTTTGTGTATAAGGTAATAATCCCTTAAAATCCTTTGTTAAAACATTTGTCAAAATATATTTGCACTTTTGTTTTTTTAGTATAACTCAAAGTTTTAAATGACTTCTAAATTTTGAAGAGTCAATTTATATTCCATTATCTATTAATCACACGGCTAAATCATGTAAAGGATTAAGTCTTAAGTCAAATGTTAAATATTTAAGGTACAAGTTTTTATTGTTCGGTCAATTTAGGGCAGTCTATAACTAATTATTAACTCATTATTATTCTTACATACAAACAAATGGTCCTTAATGATCACAAGCATGAATTTATCAAATTACAGCCTACACACATGATTCACCAAATTTATGAATGCTACATGTGTATTAGTCAATCCAAACGTCATCACGTGAAACTCATAATGTTCATTATAAGTACCGGATGTAGTGATTGGAATACATAATCTTTTCCGCAGATGCGAAGTTGATGATAACCATGTTGTGGATCAAATCTTATAAACAAACGCAAGAACCTTGTAAATGATCGAACAAATCTTCCATTTCGAGTTATGGATATCGTTTTCGATTGTCAATTTTACTCAGTTCACAGTAATCTATAAATATAAGGAATGATAACACCATAGCTCTTCAGGATGACAGGCTTGGTATAATAAAATCTTTCTCTGACAACTCTCTCAGTTGTATGGTAATTCCTTTAATTTAGATGGTGCTGACGTATAGTGCACAAGCCACAGGTGCAACACCGGGAATATAATCAATACCAATTTCTACTTGCCTTAATGGCGAAAGTCTAGGTAATTCATCAACTAATACTTACTAAAGTTTCAGATAACGGAAACATCTTTTAATAAATTCATATTAAGTTCTTTCTAGATTATAATATCTATAACTAGTTCACAACCATTCACGGTATAATTTCAAGTCTTAATGCAGGATATGGTCATCCACCAAGAATTACTTAGATCACTTTTGATAATCAACATCTTATCTTTTAGGGGATTTCTACTCGAGTTCCCATCAATTAAGACAATGTCGCCATGTCATAATCAATCAATCCATTCTATGGGCACTATCAACTTTCCAGTTTCATTGCCGTCGATAAGATGTGAACTTCTCAAAAGGCTAATAATAATTCATAATCCTTCACAAATTCAGGGATATTAGGATACACAACTACTATTAAAAGAGTAAGGTCAACGCATAATCTATTCGAGAGAATTTCAAATCAGATACAGACGAAAACATTTAACGAATATGAATATATCCCATGTTTTCATAATTTGAGTACGCATTCGAAAGCTCCTCGGATCGTTACCCAAGTCATTCAAATGAAATCAAATCAAAAGAAATGATAAGAACGTCGATACATCTAGTCGGGTATCAACACTCGGTAATCAAATACTTTTCCTAAGAATCTCACTACGGTAGAATTGGACAAGAAAGGATCGTCAATTGTCAAATAAGACAATTTCCACAGATGAGTAGATTCGACTCAGAAGAATAAATAGTACGGGCACATATGTAGGTGTCCCTATCAATATGTCCCTATTTTTCACTTCTTGCAGATCTCATAAATTTTTAATCTTTCACAATCTTCAAAAAAAATTTAGTGTTTATTAATCAGTTTTATGGTGACTACTAATCAGCCTTGCATGGTCCATTCCAAATTGTATGTAGGCGCGCAACTATATACAATTTCAAGATTAACGATGCAATACTCAGTTCGTCAAAATTTTATCATCATGCTTATAATAAAAACATTTTCATGCTTAATTCTTAAATAAGAATCAAAAATATATTTACTTTCCTGATGAAATAAATATCATAACCATATTTATTCAAAATTCTTTCTTCGTATCTTCTATGTTTTAGTTTCGTCTTTACTATTATCTTTATCTGTTTTACTCAATCCGACGTCTAAAGCGTCGATGATTATTACATGTAAATTAACAATAATTTAATTTTTATGAAACGTAAATGTAAAAATTTTAAATTTCTTAGTTCGACCAATTATATAAAATGTTCAAAATAAATTTGAATTTAATTAACAAGATTTTTGTTGATTTATCGAAAATATTTAATAAGATTCGTAAATGTTCGAAAAATTCTTTGGTTATATTTTGGTCAAAGTTTTCTTAGTTTGAAAAGTAAAAATTATCGTTTCAGATTTCAAGTCATGGTTTAAATGGTTTCCTCAATCCCTCTTCGGTTGTCTTGAGGTATACACAAACATTTACCCCTAAACAGAAGTTTAGTTAAACGGTTTGTGTATAAGGTAATAATCCCTTAAAATCCTTTGTTAAAACATTTGTCAAAATATATTTGCACTTTTGTTTTTTTAGTATAACTCAAAGTTTTAAATGACTTCTAAATTTTGAAGAGTCAATTTATATTCCATTATCTATTAATCACACGGCTAAATCATGTAAAGGATTAAGTCTTAAGTCAAATGTTAAATATTTAAGGTACAAGTTTTTATTGTTCGGTCAATTTAGGGCAGTCTATAACTAATTATTAACTCATTATTATTCTTACATACAAACAAATGGTCCTTAATGATCACAAGCATGAATTTATCAAATTACAGCCTACACACATGATTCACCAAATTTATGAATGCTACATGTGTATTAGTCAATCCAAACGTCATCACGTGAAACTCATAATGTTCATTATAAGTACCGGATGTAGTGATTGGAATACAAAATCTTTTCCGCAGATGCGAAGTTGATGATAACCATGCTGCGGATCAAATCTTATAAACAAACGCAAGAACCTTGTAAATGATCGAACAAATCTTCCATTTCGAGTTATGGATATCGTTTTCGATTGTCAATTTTACTCAGTTCACAGTAATCTATAAATATAAGGAATGATAACACCATAGCTCTTCAGGATGACAGGCTTGGTATAATAAAATCTTTCTCTGACAACTCTCTCAGTTGTACGGTAATTCCTTTAATTTAGATGGTGCTGACGTATAGTGCACAAGCCACAGGTGCAACACCGGGAATATAATCAATACCAATTTCTACTTGCCTTAATGGCGAAAGTCTAGGTAATTCATCAACAAATACTTACTAAAGTTTCAGATAACGGAAACATCTTTTAATAAATTCATATTAAGTTCTTTCTAGATTATAATATCTATAACGAGTTCACAACCATTCACGGTATAATTTCAAGTCTAAATGCAGGATATGGTCATCCACCAAGAATTACTTAGATCACTTTTGATAATCAACATCTTATCTTTTAGGGGATTTCTACTCGAGTTCCCATCAATTAAGACAATGTCGCCATGTCATAATCAATCAATCCATTCTATGGGCACTATCAACTTTCCAGTTTCATTGCCGTCGATAAGATGTGAACTTCTCAAAAGGCTAATAATAATTCATAATCCTTCACAAATTCAGGGATATTAGGATACACAACTACTATTAAAAGAGTAAGGTCAACGCATAATCTATGCGAGAGAATTTCAAATCAGATACAGACGAAAACATTTAACGAATATGAATATATCCCATGTTTTCATAATTTGAGTACACATTCGAAAGCTCCTCGGATCGTTACCCAAGTCATTCAAATGAAATCAAATCAAAAGAAATGATAAGAACGTCGATATATCTAGTCAGGTATCAATACTCGGTAATCAAATACTTTTCCTAAGAATCTCACTACGGGAGAATTGGACAAGAAAGGATCGTCAATTGTCAAATAAGACAATTTCCACAGATGAGTAGATTCGACTCAGAAGAATAAATAGTACGGGCACATATGTAGGTGTCCCTATCAATATGTCCCTATTTTTCACTTCTTGCAGATCTCATAAATTTTTAATCTTTCACAATCTTCAAAAAAAATTTAGTGTTTATTAATCAGTTTTATGGTGACTACTAATCAGCCTTGCATGGTCCATTCCAAATTGTATGTAGGCGCGCAACTATATACAATTTCAAGATTAACGATGCAATACTCAGTTCGTCAAAATTTTATCATCATGCTTATAATAAAAACATTTTCATGCTTAATTCTTAAATAAGAATCAAAAATATATTTACTTTCCTGATGAAATAAATATCATAACCATATTTATTCAAAATTCTTTCTTCGTATCTTCTATGTTTTAGTTTCGTCTTTACTATTATCTTTATCTGTTTTACTCAATCCGACGTCTAAAGCGTCGATAATTATTACATGTAAATTAACAATAATTTAATTTTTATGAAACGTAAATGTAAAAATTTTAAATTTCTTAGTTCGACCAATTATATAAAATGTTCAAAATAAATTTAAATTTAAATTTAATTAACAAGATTTTTGTTGATTTATCGAAAATATTTAATAAGATTCGTAAATGTTCGAAAAATTCTTTGGTTATATTTTGGTCAAAGTTTTCTTAGTTTGAAAAGTAAAAATTATCGTTTCAGATTTCAAGTCATGGTTTAAATGGTTTCCTCAATCCCTCTTCGGTTGTCTTGAGGTATACACAAACATTTACCCCTAAACAGAAGTTTAGTTAAACGGTTTGTGTATAAGGTAATAATCCCTTAAAATCCTTTGTTAAAACATTTGTCAAAATATATTTGCACTTTTGTTTTTTTAGTATAACTCAAAGTTTTAAATGACTTCTAAATTTTGAAGAGTCAATTTATATTCCATTATCTATTAATCACACGGCTAAATCATGTAAAGGATTAAGTCTTAAGTCAAATGTTAAATATTTAAGGTACAAGTTTTTATTGTTCGGTCAATTTAGGGCAGTCTATAACTAATTATTAACTCATTATTATTCTTACATACAAACAAATGGTCCTTAATGATCACAAGCATGAATTTATCAAATTACAGCCTACACACATGATTCACCAAATTTATGAATGCTACATGTGTATTAGTCAATCCAAACGTCATCACGTAAAACTCATAAGGTTCATTATAAGTACCAGATGTAGTGATTGGAATACATAATCTTTTCCGCAGATGCGAAGTTGATGATAACCATGCTGTGGATCAAATCTTATAAACAAACGCAAGAACCTTGTAAATGATCGAACAAATCTTCCATTTCGAGTTATGGATATCGTTTTCGATTGTCAATTTTACTCAGTTCACAGTAATCTATAAATATAAGGAATGATAACACCATAGCTCTTCAGGATGACAGGCTTGGTATAATAAAATCTTTCTCCGACAACTCTCTCAGTTGTACGGTAATTCCTTTAATTTAGATGGTGCTGACGTATAGTGCACAAGCCACAGGTGCAACACCGGGAATATAATCAATACCAATTTCTACTTGCCTTAATGGCGAAAGTCTAGGTAATTCATCAACAAATACTTACTAAAGTTTCAGATAACGGAAACATCTTTTAATAAATTCATATTAAGTTCTTTCTAGATTATAATATCTATAACTAGTTCACAACCATTCACGGTATAATTTCAAGTCTTAATGCAGGATATGGTCATCCACCAAGAATTACTTAGATCACTTTTGATAATCAACATCTTATCTTTTAGGGGATTTCTACTCGAGTTCTCATCAATTAATACAATGTCGCCATGTCATAATCAATCAATCCATTCTATGGGCACTATCAACTTTCCAGTTTCATTACCGTCGATAAGATGTGAACTTCTCAAAAGGCTAATAATAATTCATAATCCTTCACAAATTCAGGGATATTAGGATACACAACTACTATTAAAAGAGTAAGGTCAACGCATAATCTATGCGAGAGAATTTCAAATCAGATACAGACGAAAACATTTAACGAATATGAATATATCCCATGTTTTCATAATTTGAGTACGCATTCGAAAGCTCCTCGGATCGTTACCCAAGTCATTCAAATGAAATCAAATCAAAAGAAATGATAAGATCGTCGATACATCTAGTCGGGTATCAACACTCGGTAATCAAATACTTTTCCTAAGAATCTCACTACGGGAGAATTGGACAAGAAAGGGTCGTCAATTGTCAAATAAGACAATTTCCACAGATGAGTAGATTCGACTCAGAAGAATAAATAGTACGGGCACATATGTAGGTGTCCCTATAAATATGTCCCTATTTTTCACTTCTTGCAGATCTCATAAATTTTTAATCTTTCACAATCTTCAAAAAAAAATTAGTGTTTATTAATCAGTTTTATGGTGACTACTAATCAGCCTTACATGGTCCATTCCAAATTGTATGTAGGCGCGCAACTATATACAATTTCAAGAGTAACGATGCAATACTTAGTTCGTCAAAATTTTATCATCATGCTTATAATAAAAACATTTTCATGCTTAATTCTTAAATAAGAATCAAAAATATATTTACAAAGGTTTTCTTTGTTATGGAAATAATTAAGTTCCCAAAGCGTCTCATAAACAACTTTATTTTGATATCAATCACATATAAATCACACTTTGAATAATCCTTATTGTGATGAAAATTTAATTTCCTCAAAGGATACCGTTTTAACTTTATAAAAACAATGTGTGATCTGCAGAAAAGTGATGAAAGCTTGTTCACCAAGAACTAACTTCAATATATCAAGAAATGAGCTTAGCCAAGTAATCATGAGGCTCATGATCTCGATGGCACTCAACAAGAATAATTCACAACGTAACTCAAATCAAGATGAGTACTTGTTCAATGGTTTCATTACTAATGCGAACATTAGGATGAAGTAAGAAAAGATAGATAACATCGGTACATGTAGAATTTAGCAAAAGGTAGTCTTTTTCATTAATCACAAACAATTCAAAATTGTACCGTAACACATTACGTGTCACTATGTCATACAATTCTCAGAACTCATCCTACCAGCTGATGTCACAGTTAGGTTATGGATTATTTTTAAAAGATACCACAATGAATACTAATCTACAACAGTCATTAGGTGTCCCACCTGTCCCGGAAGATCCATCGGTCCCAATTTAGAAGAAGATTTCTTCAATTTATTTATTGGACACTGGGTATCCTCATCATTGGACAATGGCCTAGGAACAACACTTAACACAAACTAACAATCATTTAAAACTAATAATTCAATCATAGAACTTAACAACTTCTTCTTATCTATCTCATATTCCATACGGGTTAAATTTTACTTTATTCAAGTTCCAACCAATTTTATACTCAATGCGATATCCTATTTCACTTTCCAATACTTTCAATCTTATTCTTCGACCTTAATAGGGCAATAAAAGCTCAATATGAACAACACATAATTTCCAATCCTATAGCTCCTTCATCAATAGTTATCAAATGAGTCACTAGTATGAAATGACTCGATCATTCAATTAGACTTCTCAGAAAGGTACTAGTGGCATGAGGATTTGGGTAATGGTTCCAATGACAGTCTCAAGTGCAACATTCACCCTTTCGATTTCAGATTAAGAATTGGATGACAACGAATCAGATGACATCTTTCTAGGTGGTAACGTTTTGTCAAACTCCACTCTATAAGGAAAGATCGTCATGACATCGATATCAGATATAATCTCGCCAATTCTTCTTTAATATCACAATCAACTAATATCAACATTTCTACGAATATCAACCATTTGTTGGGATCATAAATATCCACAACTTGGTTTAGATCTAGGATGGCTAGAATTCCTACGAGAATAGCTTCGATTAATTTACTAGGGGATTTAGGGTTCCTTGTGACAATCTACGTCGTATAAATACCTCGTATAAATACCTCGTATAAATATCAAAATAATCATCAAACAATCATGTAATAAAATTACATCATATATATATATATATATATATATATATATATATATATATATATATATATATATATATATATATATATATATATATATATATACATATATATATATATATATATATATATATATATATATATATATATATATATATATATATATATATATATATATATATATATATATATATATATATATATATATATATATATATATATATATATATATATATATATATATATATATATATATATATATATATATATATATATATATATATATATATAATCCAAGTTATATATATATTAAAATAACACTTCTCAGTCTGGCCTTGTCGGTAACTCGGGAATTCTTCGGCACCGTTATAGTCAAAAGATTTTTAGACATTTTTAGAAAAATGTTTATAGTTAAAAGATTTTGAAATGTTTTATTCAAAACCTTGGTTTTAAAAATCTTTCGTTCTCTATAATGAGAGCTCTGGTACCAAACTGTAACACCCCCAAATTTATACAACTCAATACAGCGGAAGACTCGTTGGTGTTACGGGTTAGCACATTACTCACATCATAGACAACGCATAAAAATCGCGTCGTTTAATAATAAAGCATTTCCATTCATAAATATCAAAGTTACATGGGTCCCAAGTCATTTGTATTTAATACATGTTTTACAAAGCATTTGAATGGAAATAAGTATTTAGGTGCGGGCCATGAATTCTTGTTGTCTTCCCGAGAATTACCTTCAAGTACCTGAGATAAGACATGTTAAAAGAAAAGGTCAGCGATAACGCCGAGTGAATTCATAGATTTTAATAAAATCCATCAATATAATATCAGTATAAAATTATTACTGAAAATCATTTTGTACAAATCATTTTAATAGGCCATAAAATAGAAAGTCATTTTATACAAATCTTCGTCAAAATCATAATATAGGCGTTTTCCTTAAAAATCATTATACGAGCCAATGTCGTAAAAACATCATACAATACGTCTTATGACGTTGTATGAAAATAAAAACCGTTATATGAATATGGTTATAAAAACCAAAACACGAACATAATATCAATAGTATGACCCTGTATTGCTAGTCAGGCAATACATCGTAATTCGGTGCGTCTATTGGTATTTCGGTGATTGGATTATTATAAGCCGCATGACATTGTTACCTTACTAAAACAACAATGGGTAGCTAACCCGATACTCAATTTGCCCATCTAAAGTAGCGCGTCGTCACAAAGGTCACGCTATGGAAATCTTCTCATACATAAATTCGCTTACCAATCAATGTGGCACGACGGGGATCAACCGTCAAGGCACGAACTGGGGTGATCGTCCCCAAATAGTACTATTATATGGAAAAGCGTCTACCAAATCCCGGTAGTTCACAATTCATGCTAATGGGACTTTTAGTGACATAACCTAACTTTAATAATCCATTTTATTTCATCTATCGGGTCCTTTAATCATTTATCGGGTCATACAATCGGGTCATTCAATCATATGGGTCCAAATCAATAAACAATCTGGACAAATGGTGTCCTATTTTATAAAAACTAACATGTTATCTCCCTCTCGGGTTTATAAAACATTTATAAAAACATTTAAAAGAGTGCGAGGCTATGAACTCACGTTGATGTGGGAAAGCGGGTTATCGGCAACTCGGACGTACGGTACGTGCTTCAATCACGGAAACCTAGACAAATAATACTCGTCTTAGACTCATGTCCAATGACTTTATAAAAATAACAATTATGTATACATATGATGATTATATATATATGATGATCAAGTGGGTTTACATATTTTCGTTTACTCATTTTAGTGTTATATGTCGATAACTTTTATACTAGTTTACTAGTTTTACCTATTTACGTGTTTTTAGGTTCAATAAACTTATTATAAGTTCTTTAACTTGTCTTATTCCACTTTATACTTGTATTATAAGTATTTACACTTTACATGTTGTGCCCAAATGGGTTAAGCCCAATAAATAAGTTTATAAGTGTTTTAGTCCATTTTGTTGTACTATTAGTCCAATAACGTTAACTTATCCCGTTAATGTCCGTATGTTATGTAGTTCGGGTTTTATCGGTTTTTACTTGTTATACATGTTTATATATCAGTATATAAGTTTTATAAAGTTCTCATTAGACGGGTCCAACCGTCTAAGTTTTATTTAACAAAAACGTTAATTTTACGGTAATAGCCGAAAAAGTCGTAAAAATCATGTTTATAGTTTTATAACTTATAAAACATAACAAGTTACCATTTTTATAATTTATACACTTATTTAACCTTTTACATATTTATATAAATAAAATCCATAAGTTAGTGGGTTTTTATTTTACATTTTATACAATATAATTTTGAGTGCTTATATAATAATAATAAACATTAATTCTCAAAATCTGATTTTTATTTTCATCTTCACCAAAACTGCCATATCTAGTGTTCTATATGGAGATAGAAGCTCAAATTTTTATCACATAAACTACATGATATGTGCTCCATTTAACTCTACTATAGCTACTGTTGAATCATCCTCTAAGTATTTTCTAAAAATCGTCCAAAACAGTGAACTCAGATTTGTACCTTAAACTTGTTTTGATCATATCTCAATCATTACAATGATTCCATTGCATGGCCAACTCTCACATGTGTACAAGACTCATAGCTTACTGTATATCAATATATTCAAGTAATATTACCAGTTCAACATATGATTCTTTACTGTTTTATACAGCCAAATCCCCAAACAAAATTTTTAATCATCATTCATCATCATATAAATATACATAAGTGTAAGAAATACAAGATTACATAATCAAAAATAACAAGAGGATGAGGAGGACAATCTTTATACCACCAAGTTGATGTAAGTTATGATTTGGACATGGATTTTGATGGAGAAACTTGTGGATAACCATGACCATCTTCAAGACCACCATTCTTCATGAATACCTTGTAGAAAATCATCCCTAATACTCCATAGAAACTCCTCCTTGGATGTTAAAACTTGCACCAATCTTCTTCTTTTTGAATGGAGATTAACATATGTAAGTTATAACATATGTTTGTGGTTAAATTTTTGTATGAATGGAGTGTTCTTGGTTGAATAGTGGACGGCAATGGTGGAGAGTAGATAGAGTTTGAGGTTGTTTTGCATGTGTGAAGTGGTAGAAATGAAGAAGCTAATGGTTTTGTGCATAACTTGCTTACATTGTAAGCTTCTAGTTACATGTGTTGTAACTAGTAACCATAAGATGATACCTCATGGGTGTGTTAGTTTAATAATGCCGGTTTTGAGTGGGGGTGGGACAAGTGTCCCACTTGTCTCCTCCCCATTTATATACGGGTACTCCTTGTTTCTAGTTTCCTCGATTTGCGTGCCCCCGGGTCGTTTTACGAAAAATGTTTTTATAAATTATGAATCAACGGCACACAATGAATCTAATAAAAATTGTCTCATCAAAAACGGAGTTCAAAAACGTAAATACGTAATCCTAGGGTTTCCGGTTTAGTCGTAAATGACGTTAAAATAAAATCGTAAGTCCTAATCTCTTCTCGTAAATTTGTGAGTTTATGAATCAACACAAATTTAAAACTCCAAAATAATATTCATGGACAAATTTATTTTCTGAAATGTCGGACTGCCACCAAAGACGGTGTATGTAAACGTAAGCACGTAACGTTGAATCTTCCGGTTTAGACGTAGTCGATGCTACTTCAAGACGTAAATCCAAATTTCTTCCCAAAAATAAGTGAGTTCATAAAATAATATTTTCAAATAAATATTGAGAATAAAATATTGACCATAAATTGACGGATTGTCACAGCATTTACCCCTAAACAGGATCTTTGTCCTCAAAGATCATCTTACCTTACTACTCGCTTCTTATAGAGTTAAAGCCATGTGGGTATTTCCTCCACATTCGGTCCTTTCTCACAAGTGCAATTCATTACAATACGCGAGTTTCATCAAACATAACTACGGGAATAAGATCAGGCTTAATGTTGACTTACTTTCTCTATCCATGATGTTCACGGGTTTTTGATGAATGCAACTTTTCGCCGATCTAAGCTCTATTAAGAAGAATTCAGATTTTTTACTTGATAGATATTCCATCAAGTTCGATTTACGAAACATAATTCACGCAGTTCTTGAAGTCCTAGGGTAGATCCAGCTTATATGCCTTTCAAACCAATCTTTTACATCATCTCAATGGTCCTATACAACGGGGACTTATATCCCATGATTTGTCAAATCATTAATTCATTTTTTCCAAGTTTAAAAATTGTGGCATAACTTCGCTACCCATTTGGCACTTCAAGATCTACATTTCATATTCACATAATCTCTTGCCCACTAACGGCAGTCAATAATCAGATCCTAATTTCAACAATTATTTCAGGTCTCGCGGGTCGAGTATTTTGCAAGGATAGGAACTAACCAGAACCGCTCGCCGCACAAGTGTGTGGGATATGATGAACACCGGGAAGAAGGCTCCTGGCTCTTCTCAAAAGAGCGGCCCTCACCCAAGAGATGGGGCACCACCTCCTTCTCTAGATCCATCAGGAGAGGACTCGGATGACCATCCGCCCAAGTGTCTCCGACCTAGGCGTACCCCTCCAACACCACCAAATAATGATGAGTATTATGGTGGCCCCTATTATCGAGAGGCATAAGTGGAGGATCTTTCCCGTACGTGGTGTGACCCGTGGGAAGACCCTACGCTCACCCGTCCATGGGTGGATCCCAGGGAAGATCCTTTTACTCTCCGTATACGGAAATACTCAGAGGACACAAAACGTCGCATGCCGGCGTGTGTCAAGACCTATGATGGAACTGGTGATCCGGATGATCACCTCAATATATTTGATACGCACGCTAAAATTGAGCGATGGCCCATGGCTATATGGTGCCAAATGTTAAATTCAACCTTGATCGGCAATGCCCGTGACTGGTTTGAGGGACTCCCTCCATGAAGCATTGATAGCTTCACGGAACTACGCACTGCGTTAAGAATAATTATACTCAGCGGAAGAAGTATAATAGGGATCCGATCTCATTGGAAACTGTCAAGCAACGGCCGGGGGAGTCTACGGAAGCCTTCACGGAACGCTTCAACGACGAGTGCACACGCACCAAGACAATGCCGGAACTCCTGAAAATCTCCGACTACATGCACGCCATAATAGACAGGGAATTAATCAGGCGTGTCAATGACAAGCGTCCGGAGAGATATGATGATCTCATGGAAAGGGTCAGAAACTTCATAGAGGGAGAAACAGCGGTTGCCGCGACTTACCCTTCAAAAGGAAACGGCTACCGATCAAACGACTAGTCCAGGAGGCAATCGGGCGGTCAAAGCAATCAGAACAATAGTAGGGGCTCAGACTATAAGAGCCAAAACAAAGGAGGACGGTCGGACGATAAGTTTACCCCCTAAAGATGTCCTACCGGGAGATCTTGCTGACGGAAAGGGCAAATTTTCCGAGGCCTCCCCCAATGACAACTCCGCCGGACCGTCGGCAAGGAAATCGCTTCTGCGAGTTCCATAATGACAAGGGCCATGGCACGGAGGAGTGTATCCAGCTCAAGAAGCACATTGAGTCACTGATCAAATTAGGTAAACTCAAGCATTTGGTTAAGGATTGGAAGGATGGAAAAGACAACAAGAAGTATGACAAGAAGGATCCCCAAAAGGACAAACCTTCGACCATATACATGATCCACTCCATACAACGCCACACGAGGCAGAAAATTGGTCAAAAATTTTCACGCGGCAGGGAAATCTCATTCCCTCCCATCACAGCAAGCGATGTGGTTGATGCGCATCTCACTATTGAGATAAGCATTGGACCACACAATCTTCGTCGCATGTATGTATATGGAGGGTCATCAGTGGAAGTACTGTACGAACACTGTTTTGTGCAGTTACGGCCTGAAATAAGAAGCCAATTGGTACCGGCCACGGTGCCGCTGGTTTTAGTTGAGACACCATATGGTCGATAGGGCAACTGCGTCTGCTCGTAACCATTGGAAATGAAGAACACTCCACCACTGTGTGGATGAACTTCATGGTGATACGCTCACATTCTCTGTATAATGGGATAATAGGCAGAGCAGGTATTCTAGCTATACGGGCGGTACCTTCCACGGCACACGGAATGATCAAATTCCCTGTAGAGGGAGGAATCGTCACCATTTAAAACACAATCATACCAGCATCCGAGTGTCATACCGTGACAACACCAGTTTCGCCCGTTCCACCCAAGGATGGATCACCACCTCCCAATTGGAGGGTGGCAATCCATCCTGATTATCCAGAACAGGAGGTATCCATAGGAGGAACGCTCTCGCATAGCGGCAAGAGGGCCATGTGCTCCCTCTTAAAAGCAAATTTAGACATATTCGCATGGGAGCCAAAGCACATGACAGGGGTACCACGCGCGATAGTAGAACATAAGCTTCAGATCTGCCAGGGGTATCAACCCGTCAAGCAAAAGAAGCGCGGCCAGGCACCTGAACGCAGCTGAGTGATACTGGATGAAGTACGGAAGCTAGTGGACGCGGGTATCATGCGCGAGGTATACTACCACGAGTGGTTATCCAATCCAGTCATGGTCAAAAAACATGACAGAAGCTGGCGCATGTGTGTGGATTTCACGGATCTGAACAAAGCCTGTCCACAGGATTGCTACCCGTTACCGGATATTGACTGGAAGGTGGAATATCTATGTGGATATCCCTTTAAGTGCTTCCTAGACGCATATAAAGGATACCACCAGATCTAGATGGCGGAGGAGGACGCAGAGAAGACGGCGTTCCATACTAGTCAAGGCGTATATTGTTATACGAAAATGCCGTTTGGACTAAAGAACGCCAGTGCTACATACCAGCGGCTTGTCGACAAAGCCTTTGACTCACAAATAGGCCGCAACCTGGAAGTCTATGTGTATGACTTAGTCATAAAAAGTCATACGGAGGATGCACTTCTCCGGGATGTCCAAGAGACATTCGACACACAGAGGAGGATTAATATGAAGCTAAATCCAACGAAATGCACGTTTGGGGCAACGGAGGGAATGTTCCTTGGATATATGATTGATCCAAATGGCATCAAACCTTGCCCAGAAAAAACGGACGCAGTAATACAGCTGCCATCCCCTCAGACACGGAAAGAGGTGCAATCCTTAAATGGGAAGCTGGCCGGGCTAAATAGGTTCTTATCCAAGTCCGCAGAGAAGTCATTACCCCTATTTAAGACACTCAAGAAGTTCATTAGGAAGGGAGACTTCCGGTGGATAAAGGAAGCCGAGGAAGCCTTTGGTCAACTCAAGCAGCACCTTGCATCTCTCCCTATGCTAGTAGCTCCCCGGCCAAAGGAGGAGCTCATTATGTATCTCTCAACCACACATGGAGCAATAAGTGCGGTCTCATGACGGATAGGGATACGGTACAAACTCCAGTCTACTTCATAAGTAGAACATTACAAGGGCCGGAGTTGAATTACTCCACTATGGAAAAATTGGTTTTGGCACTAGTGTTTGCTACAAAGCGGTTGCGTCGATACTTTCAGGCGCACCCAATTGTAGTCATTACTGATCAACCAATAAAGCAAGTCATCTCTAGACCGGATGTGGAAGGAAGGCTACAAAAATAGAGCATTCTGTTAGGGGAGCATAATATATCTTATAGGCCAAGGACGGCTGTTAAAGGCCAGATCTTGGCAGATTTCTTGATAGAGAAGCCGGATGAGGAAGGACCAATCGTAAAACAAGACGAGACTCCAACAGAACCATGGGTGTTATTTACGGACGGATCTTCGTGTACGGATGGCTCAGGAGCTGGTCTAATCCTCACAAATCTGGCAGGAATGGAGTTTACGTACGCCCTCCTCTTTGAGTTCACAGCCACCAACAACGAGGCGGAGTATGAAGCATTAATTGCGGGTTTAAAAATCACCGCTAGAATGGGAGTCCGCAACCTTGAGGCCTACGTGGACTCACGGCTTGTCGCGAACCACATCCTAGGTGGATATGTGGCTAAGGAGGATAACATGGTCCGATACTTGGAGAAAGTCAAGTCACTCATCGCGGCTTTCAGTAAGTTTTTGATCAAGCAGGTACCAAGAGGTGAGAACAAGAAGGCGGACACTCTTAGCAAGATCACATCCACAAGCTTCGCCCACTTGTCCAAGCAAGTCTTGGTGGAAATACTCAAGGAGAAGTCTATAACAGAAGGGGAGGTCGTTACTATAGTTGAAGAGGATGGACCTACATGGATGACCCCGATCATCAACTATTTGACTAGTGAAACCCTTCTGGACGATGAAAAAGCAGCACAGCGCATCAGAAGGAACTCGCAACACTTCGAACTTCGAGAAGGTATCCTTTATAAGCGCTCTTTCTTACAGCCGTGGTTGCGGTGTGTTGGACCACGTCAGGCTACTTATGTAATCAGTAAAATACATTAAGGGTTATGCGGCATGCACGCAGGTCCACGATCCGTGGTAGCTCGAGCCTTACGAACAGGATCTTATTGGCCTATCATGCATAGGGACGCGCGCGGCATGATTCACAAGTGTAGTGATTGCCAAGTGCATAGGCCAGTACCGCGACATCCGCAGCAGGAGCTTACACCTATTACATCCCCACGGCCATTCTATAAGTGGGGAATCGACATCGCAGGACCATTTCCTGTAGCTGTGGGGGGGAGTTAAGTTCTTGATTGTCGCGATGGACTACTTCACACGATGGATAGAGGCCAAGGCAGTCAAATCCATTACAGACAAACAAGTTAAAAAGTCTGTTTGGGAGAACATTGTGTGGCGTTTTGGCTTACCAGGAGAAATCATCTCGGACAACGGTAAACAGTTCGCGGATAATCCATTCAAGGACTGGTGCGCAGCATTGAATATCAAACGGCGCTTCGCGTCTGTTAAGCACCCACAGACGAATGGCCTTGTGGAACGAGCAAATAGAAGCTTGGGAAACGGCATCAAGGCACGTCTGGAAGAACGAAGTGCCAAATGGGTGGATGAGCTACCACATGTTCTGTGGGCGCATAGGACTATGATCAAAACAGCCAACGGGGACACTCCATTTACATTGGCCTACGACATTGAAGTTGTTATACCAGCAGAAATCAGAATGCCTACCATCCGCACAGCGGAGGTTAATGTCGTTACGAACGACGAGCAACTGCGAATCAACCTGGATTTGTTGTCAGAAAAAAGGGAAATAGCAGCCATCAATGAGGCTAAGTCCAAGGCTAAAATGAAGGCTTATTATGACGCCAATGTTAAAGGTGTTTCTTTTTGACCGAGAGATTATGTCTATCGTGCTAACGAAGCAAGTCGAGCGGAGAATACAGGAAAGCTGGGCCCTAAGTGGTAAGGACCTTACGAGGTCACGGAAGCCTTAGGACGGGGCGCGTACAAGTTACGTGACATGGATGGCCGTGATCTGGAACGCACATGGAACATCTCCAATCTCAAAAGGTGTTATCTTTGAAGGCTACGGGTTCCGCATGGATACTTCGCTAGACTTGGCTTTAATGAAGATCCATGTACTCTATCTGTTTTGTCTCTTATGTTTTTTCTAGGTTCCTTTTTTGTTTTAAGACTTCCCATTCTTGTTTAAACAAAAAATGTAAACGTTCAAATAAAATGCCGTGGTGCCTAGCTAGCTCCACGGCTTGTTTTGTGCAAATTATTTCTTAGGATTTTGTTAGTCATGTGAATTTTAGTTGTTATTATATGCCATGCCTCATTCATATGCATTCATTCAATCACCGTACATGTACTATACGCCTCCAGGCGGGGTCAGAGGATTAAGTGAACCTACTAATTCAACTTGTCGCGTAAGAGGGATGCAACCCCAGCGACGCGGATCATGTATCCTTACTAGACACCTTACTCACAAGACGTTGTGGTAAGTTCTGTATGCCGTACTCACGCAGTGCTTTCCATATTAAAGACACACGTCGCATGTCTAGTGAAGTATAGACATTCAAGTATTTTCTCTTTTGTGTAAGACGTGACATGTCATGCAGTATCGGTATACGATATTTAACAAAATAAAAATATACAAGTTTCCAAATAATAAAAAAATGGCCGTGGTCATCACGGACTTCAATACAAAGGGCAGTTATTTCACACATGTCTTAGCCGTGTACACGCACGGACGAATAAAAGCTACAATTGTTTAAAGGTTACGAACCAAATTATCTGAAATAGATAACAAAGTAGGGGCACCCTACATGGGGGGGGAGAAACTTACCTATCTCCACTTGTTCTTCAGCCAAGCAAGGCAACCTCTCACCACGTTCCCTCCGCTTCAAGGCTTGAGCCGCATTCCTCTCCAGCACCCCGCTTAAAGGTTCTTCATCAAGTACGATCCTGGTTACGTCCTCGTAGATAGGAAGCGTCAGGTGGTTGGGCGAGGGAGTGAAGGAAGCTTGGGAATGACCCTCATCTTGAGAGAACGTGCCAAGACTAAGCTTTTCCATGATCTCCATGTTTGATGCATCCTTTGTGGCTTCCAGCTCGGCCGAGAATGGATAATGTAGATCTCGCATTGCGGCCATGGAAGCAGTCATCTTGTTAGCAGCTTCAAGATTAAAGAAAGCATGCCTGGTGAAGTTCTCCTTTTTCTTGATTAGCTCTACGGCCTGGACCATTCCTTCATGGCGGTCGTGGTCAATGCCATCCGACACAAGGCTTGCAAACTGTTGCACAAATTCAGGGGCTTCCAGCACCTTGGTAACGGCCAGACGTGCCCCATGTCCTACCATCCACCTGCGGCCGGCAATAGCTGCTAGTAGTTGGAGGCATAGCACGTCGTCACGTTCAGTGGTAAGGGCATCTATTATCGCATCTTTTTGGGCGGACGCCTCCTTTAGCTCCTTGGTCATAACCCTCTCGTAAATTATGATTCTTTTGGAATAAGAGTGGTGCGTCGCGGATACGTACCTTGGTTGTCGCGGCATCAAGTTTTGCCTCGAGCTCGGCCACCTGTTGGTCATAAGCATTAGCATAGGCTGATTGTTCCTTCATGGTCGCCTCGGCACTAGCAAGTTGGGACTGGAGGGCAGCAATTTATGCTTCATTCTTCTCGATCATCCTCTCCCTCCGTCCAACTTTTCTCTTGAGGGACTCCACATGCCCAAGCGAGGCCTCGAATCTTACTCTCATTGAGGTGCCCATTGCCATTTGATGCACCAAGGCGCCGTTGTACTCATCCACCAGGTCAGCATGGCTTAGTGCATTCACTTCTCGCACCAAGCCTGGTGGTATGCAGTTATTGAGGTACTCTCGGCATTCCTCGGCTTCCCTCATTCGTGACGCAGTGGTAATATTCCAAACAGGGTTGAACGATTGAGGGGGGCCGGAGGTTGGGAGGTCTTGGGAGGCTGTGGGGGTACCTTCTTCGAATACAGGACCGGATCTTGTGACGGCCGTATGAAGCATAGGATCTCTTTCCACTTTCTTCTCTTTTCCCTTCTCTGTTTGGACATCAGGCGGAGGCACGGCACCAGTTTGTTCATTCCTGCAAAACAAACATTTGGATACATATCAAGTATTACTTAAATGGAAATTCGTGGCTCTTACTTGGCAAAATGAAGCCTTACGTGTTATTTACTGCTAGTTCTTATGCGGTCGGGGGAATCTGAGTAACTGGATCCACATGTGCGGCCCGTACCGTCTCGGAGGCCTGGGTAGTGTTCCCAACAGATTGATATAGGGGGTGGTCCTCGCGAAGCTTCTTGGCGGGGGCATTATGCTCGCCAACCTCGGTCGGAGCGACTCTTCTTACCCTCTTGTTTTTTCTGCGGGTACGCTTAGTGACGGGCTGAGCTGCTGCTTCTTCAACCTCCTCTTCAACTTCTTTTTCAGCTTCCTCATCTTCCTCCTCATTGACTTGCTGCACCTCCTCCTCATCGTCACCCAGCATATGGCGAAGGCTGGAGGTGGTCCTCTCAATGTTGTCTCCTTGCTCTTCCCCATCTGCGGGGGTGGCAGTCTTAGGCGGCGAGGAGGGCCAGGCTCCTCCTTCGAGCATCCTATTATCACCATCCTCGTTGCTAAAATCAATGGGGGGTCTCAAGAGAGTTGATTCTTCTTCGTCCGAGTGGGGGTCCGGTACGGCTCCCAGAGCAACCGTCACGTTTCGGGTATGCTCAAAGAGGGGTAATTCGTTCTCACGTCTGGGACGAGATCCCTCTGGTACGAGCTTTGGGTCGCCTTGACGGAGGAGTCCAAAGAAGTTCATTTCTGCCACAATAAACAAAACATGTTAGGCATTGCAAGATAATTGTATGCGCTTTTTGGTATGTGGACACTAACCTACCTTCACCCTGACTTCTCCAAAACACAGGATATCTGTTGGACGAGCCGAAATAGTTGCGGCTAATCCCTAGCAAACAGAGGAATGATTCAGGGAGGTTTCTATGGAATCCTGTTCGGTTCAGATCTATTTCTCGGGAGTGTTGGGGGTTATATGTACTAACATGCGGCAAGGGGTCGTGGGATAACCTGTGTTTGAAGGCATAATCGGCCGGCCACACTATCGAGTCAATGAAAAAGTAGTGGTCGTACCAGCTTTTTAATGAGTCCATGGGCTTATTATGGGACTGGGGGATGTTGGGAGATCGTTTCTTAAAAGATAGCCAACCATTTACTATGCTGGGGGTGTAAAATAGCCGGAATAGTTCTACGGTTGGGGGGATTCTTCTAGCATGGCACAGAATCTCGAATAGATTTATCTTACATGCGCCTATACAGTGAAGCTGACTAATATGTACATCATAATATCCATATAGATCTATGAGGAAACGGGTAAACGGAATGCGGTAGTTGGCCGCATCAAAAAGGCGAGTGTATAGGCCAATTTTACCCTGCGGAGCCTCAGTTATGAGGTCTCTGGCGCTAGGAAGTGAGGGGTGTAGGTTGGTAGGGATGAAATAATTGGTACAAAAGTGATCTAGTTGCTCTTGGATCATTACATTAAGCACGGATCCAATTGTGGGGTTGTTTCTTTGGGCCATTACTGAATAAAAAGGTAAGGACGTGGTATTCTAACCTGCGGAGGAAGGGATCCGTGCGTGATTAAGTGAAGCTAAGAAGAAAAGCTTCAATGGCAGAAATGGAGATAAGAACTGTGTGTTTCACACAGCCGTAGGGGTGGCTTATTTATAGGGTTGCCTCGTGGGTCATGGTTTGTTGGATGCGTGACACGTGTTTTCCACTATTCTTAATCGTGTGGTTAGGGTGCAAGTGGCAAGTGAAACGTCAGGTGGGACCCATGGGTCACTTCTGACTCAGACGTTTACGCTGCTCGAGGTTCTGACTGTTTGCACTTTGTCAGTCAAAGTGGCAGGTGAACAATTATTTATGTCGGGATATGCGGCTCTTACGTAAGACCCAAATTCAATGCTGCATTTAATTTGTCTCGGTCGTCACGTGCGGCTGAGATATTAATGGAATAAATTCCTAAATGAGGTTGCCACGTGCGGCCGAAACAAATTCTTGGACAATTTATCATTCCCTATCTTTCTTGGTACGTCCAGGGAGCATCTTGATAGTCTAGAGGTTACGCCTATGGCTGTAACAACTAGACTGGGGGGACATGATGACGTATAGTCCCCAGCCGGGTCATGAACCCGGCCCACGGGGTACTACCCGTATCCGGCCAATCACAGATGGGTGGGAATAATGTCATTTGAGCTTATGGGCTTGGATGAACAGTAACCGCACACATGTGTGCGGCCCACGACCCGGCATGACCGGCACAGGGTTAGACATAATCATATTCTATCTCTGAATAAGATTCACCCCAAAGAAGAGGATATTCACTCACCATAATTAGTAGATAACAATGAATCTAATTCTGGTGCTTATCCTTTCCTTGGGGCCGAAGCATCAGTGACAACCCATTAGGGTTTCACTGCCTATAAAAGG
Organism: Glebionis coronaria; assembly: GCA_025667525.1. Taxonomy (NCBI): domain Eukaryota; kingdom Viridiplantae; phylum Streptophyta; class Magnoliopsida; order Asterales; family Asteraceae; genus Glebionis; species Glebionis coronaria. Next base: position 154,678,992 of record CM046880.1, read on the forward strand.
AACCCCAAGGGTTCCACAAAGGTATTACGTTCTATACTCTCAACTCACTTAATTCTTATAAACCCTAAACCGATACTTACTCTCACGCCGGAGTCTAATCGTGGGAAACATTCCCACGGTAAGTCTAACGCGTGTTGTTTAGTGTGCAGGATCCCAACCATACAGTTCACTTGGTGCAGGAACCGGAGCCAAGCCAACCCGAATTAAGCCTAATTCGGGTCTAGCAAGGATCACCCACCTTTTGCATCAACAATTAATAATAACATGCGACGAACAGTAATAAAAAATAGAGAAAGCAGATTAAAATCAAACTTTTGACAGAAAATTAAAAATAGATATGAAATGAATAAAACTAATTTTTCATTAATAATAATAAAGATTACAATTACTGAAATTAAAAAAAATACATTAAATCTAAAAACTAATTTACTGAAAATTATAATAAAGAGAAAGTGCTTAAAAAATTACACATGAAAGGGGGTTTTTATAGGAGAAACCCTCAAACCTTCTTATTAGCTTCATCATTAAGCAAATCATCAAGGCCCTTCAATTCTTCATTATTCTTTCTCTCTCTTCTCTTCACTTGATCAAACGGCTGAAAATAATCCATGAGCCACGGATTGCCAACATGGATTTAATTTGTGCTTCTTGCGTTTGTTGAGGCTGAGGTGGAGCAAGTTTATTGGTGGATTGGTGTTGGTGATTTTTTTCCACCAATCAAAATAAAGGATGGGATGCCACGTCAGGGAGAGAGATAGGACCAAAATCTCCGATTCTTGGGGGATTGAATTGGATTCGTGTGAATTAATCCATGAGGGTAAAAGCCCCGAATTTGGGTGAGTAATTTTTTGGGTGATGGTAATTAGGGTTTGGGTGTTGAAGCTGTGTAAATGGGGAGAAGGAAGGATGGGTGTACTTTGTTTTTGACGTAAAAAATAAAATGGGAGTGGGGTTAAAAAAAATTCGTTTTATAAAAGAGTGGGTGAGAGGGTCTCGGTAAGGTGTTGACACGTGTGAGGGAGAGTAATTGAGGATTGAAGTTTGACTGGGAATAAATGTTGGGACAAGTTATAGGTGTGGGATTAGGATAAATGTGAGTTTGACCGGTTGACCAGGAGAAAGGGTTTTATTCACAAAAGTGAAATGTTTACTTTCCATCCGTTCATGTAATGGGCTTGGCCCAATTTAGTTCCAAATAAACTTGGGCTTTCATCCGTATAGAATGGGCTCTTGTTGGGCTAATTAGCAAATTGTGAATAACTTAAATCCTTAAATGGGCTTTTGAGCCCATTTATCCAATCTGGGACCCACAAAACTCGAATATCTTCAAAAAGATTTATTCCACTAAAAACGAACTTGATTTCGGCTTCTTTGTTCATTTCTTCAAAATCGTGTCGATTTTGTCGATTTTCGTGATCTCTTGCACACTTTTGATCTTTTGACTTTGTCTTCTTCTCTTTTTTTGGACTTTTCTTCAATATTTGACCGTGAAATCCCGTGTTTTCTTTACTTTTGATCATTTGTACCTATTTAAACACAAAAACACAAAACCACGCGTAATTCCGACTTTAACAATATAAAACACATGATTAGGTCTTGTTTTTCCTTGATTTTAGTGGCAAAAGGATAAGTGTTTACACACTTATTAAATCCCCTACACTTGACCATTGCAATGACCCCATGCAATGCATTATTTTAAAGCATAAAGTTACATTTCTCTCATAATCAACCCATCTTGGCCTTTATTAAGATATACTAATACTACCACGATGAAAAGATAAAAATTAAAAAGAAGACAAAAGTTATAACAATTTATTGACTTGAAAATTATTTGATGGAAGAAACTCGTAAAGAAATCTAAGACTTGAATTAGGGCTTTGGTGTCATGAATATTAATCACCCTCAAGTTTCACGTTCCCCATACCAAGCTTAAAAACGAGATCATTGTAATTACGAGTTAGCACCACTAACACTTACTCATGTGGTTTAATTAATCACTTAGACCCCCTTATTCCTACGGTGTATCTCTTGTATTTTATTATTTCGTCTTGAATGATCACGAGGATGCATTTTTTACTTATTTCGATAATTTATTAAGGCCGAAAATAAAGTAGGACGATTTAATCAATATTTAGCTAAAGGACAAAATCCTTTAAAACGGCTTCTCGAAACCTCATAAAGTTCATATCTAGGCATAACTCGTTTCACGATTTGAGACCTTTCTCGAACTGATATTTGGCTTGTACTTCAAACTTCAAATCTTGAGAGACGATCTTGAAATTATGGTCTTCTCTTCATTTTGGTATACATCTTCATTAGGAGTGAAAGATGCTTCAAACGTTGACCACGACTTCTTCATTTATCCTCTTCTTTATTTAGGATTTTGATATACAACGATCCGCCTTCTTTTCGGACTTGGATCTATTTATCCTCATACCTTGTTAGGGTCTTTTGGGATAGACTTCTCCATGATCTTTAGGGGAGTAATTGCTTCTCGTCGTGTGTCTTGATCCATCATATTGATTTGGATTAATGATGAGAACATCATCTTTGGATCTTTAGCAAAAAAAGTGAATTCTCATACCTTGTGAGGGCCTTTTTGGATTCGGGTATCCTCATGCCTTGTTAGGGCCTTTTTGGATATGCCAATCTTCGCGTCCCGCTTCAATAAGTTATGTCTTGGCTATGAACTCTAATTAATCCCGAGCAACTTTTAAACGATATTGTGCTAGAAGCTAAGTAATTTTTCAAATCGTACGACCTTACTTATTGCATTTATTTATTTACAAGTGTTGGGAAAAAAAGCTCATAACTAACTCACATAAGTTAATGAAAGAATACCAAACATATAATTAACTCTATCATCTCTCGTTCTCCACAATTTAAAATCTCAAGGAATGAGACTCGTGGATGCTTAGCCTAATAAACCAATTAAGGTCCATATGGTTAAGGATACTAGCTAGAGTAAACTTTGATAAGTAAACTCGGGTTGAGTCAAAATATTCACGACAGGCCTAATATATTAAAGATATCAAAATTTGTTAAAACCATTTTATTTATTTATTTATTTTTGACTTTATTCTTTAAATGGAACTTATTAATACGATGCAACGACAAAAGAAAATAAATAAAAATACTACTAGGCCAAAATAGATCAAAAATTTTAAAAACGTTGAAAATTTTTTAAATTTTCTGGTTAAATGGGGTCAAATTCATGGAAAAGGCCACTAAAATTTCGATAGAAATCCCCCCTACACTTAATAAAAACATTGTCCTCAATGTTTAAGCATGTGGGAGAATAAACTCCCCTACACTTAGGACATTGAGTACGTTGTTTAAAATCGAGCTAAGGAAAGGACAACTAAAGTGATTTTATTTATTCGTCTTTATTTAGATACAAGATTGAATCACAATAGCAAAAACTTATCGAAGGAACCGGGTACACGGGAAACACGGGAACACGGGTCTCGTCAAAAGTACCAAAAGTGGATCATTAAGCATATGTCCTTGCACACAACATCACAACACAAACAAACAACCTACTTGGCTCCCCCTACACTTATTGGTGAAAATGGGTGAAGGCGAAAAAGAAGTAAAAAGGGTGGAAAAGGTAAAAATCTAACCTAGTTAAACGATGCTTGATTTATTTATCACGAGTCTCTAGCTCGACTCGAATTCCTTAATGTCTTCATTCAAATGGGAAAATCATGGAAAAACCGAGATTTCCAAGGGAGGAATATCTCTCCATGATAAAGGGTGAAGTAAAGTCATATAAGGCATACCCCATGAAAAATCCACCCGGGTCAAACACATAATTTCCATCACAAAAGGAAATAAACCCCGAGGTGGTACGCAAGTCAAAGAAAAGTGGGGTATCTTTAGGCAAAAGTCTCTTACAAGGAAGGGTGCTATGGTGATAAGGCAATGATAGCATGAAAGTCTTTATTCTGGGATCAAACACCGATTCCTTAACGGGAAAATAGCAAGAGGTATTGACATTTAAGCTCAAAATGTCATCAAAATCCAAAGTGGGAAAGTCATCCTCTTCCAAACTTGATGTGAAAACGTAAGTATCATCGGAGTCATAGGAAATCTCTTCCACATGAGGAAAATAGGTATTTAGAAAGATATCTAAATCCTCCTCAAATGGAACAACCTCTAAACTAGGAATGATCTCTAAGAGTGGGGGATCCTCCTAAATAGTCATGACTTCTAAAATTGGAGTATAGAAGTCAAAATGAGTCTCCATGGAAGAATCACTCATAGAAATATTAGGTGCATTAAGATCATGGGGTGGGTCATCAAAATTAATGAGATCACTTAAAGAAGTGTCATCATCATAAGTATCAAAGATTGGGGTATCATAAATGGGTGGGTCAAAAGTGGTTGGGTCAAAAGACGAGTCGTCTAAACCGAAGATAGCGTGATCACTTGAAAAAGTGTCATCACTATCGGTGTCATAAATGGGAGTATAAAAAATTTGAGGCTCTAAGGGAAGGGATGAATTTATCACAAAATCATTTTGATTAGACTTTTCAATTCCAAAAGGATTAATAAAAATCTCATCATTATCATAATTAAGAACATCAATCATATTGACCGACTCTTTTCCATTTGATTTTGTTGTGATTTTTCCCATTTAAAAAACTTTTTGTTCATCCCGAACCCTAAGAATTAACTCCCCTTCGGCTACGTCAACTAAGGCTCTTCCGGATCTTAAAAATGGTCTACCAAGTATTAACGGAATACGAGGATCCATCTCATAGTCGACGACGACAAAGTCCACGGGAAAAGTAAATGTACCAACTCGAACAAAAACATCTTCGGCAATACCAACGGGGTATGCGAGTTCGATTAGCTAACTCTAAAGTCATACGAGTCGGTACAAGGTCGGGTAATGACAATTGTTTCCAAACCGAAAGTGGCATAAGATTGATGCTAGCACCGAGATCCGCTAAAGCCATACAATCGTCGATTTGAGGAAACGAGCAAGGTAACACGAATCGTCCGGGATCTCCTAGCTTCTCGGGAAGCTCTTTGAGAAGGATCGTGGAACAATTCTCATTTGAACGGGTGTTCACGAGCTCATCCATATTTTCTTTCTTATTAAGCAAATCTTTAAACATTTTTAAAAATTTTGGCATTTGAGCAAGTGCTTCAATAAGGTTTATGTTAACATTCACATTGGAAATCATTTTCAAAAAGTTGGAGACATGAACGTCATCTTTAGTGAGCACTTTAGCCTTGTCTAACCTATAAATATAAGGAATGATAACACCATAGCTCTTCAGGATGACAGGCTTGGTATAATAAAATCTTTCTCCGACAACTCTCTCAGTTGTACGGTAATTCCTTTAATTTAGATGGTGCTGACGTATAGTGCACAAGCCACAGGTGCAACACCGGGAATATAATCAATACCAATTTCTACTTGCCTTAATGGCGAAAGTCTAGGTAATTCATCAACAAATACTTACTAAAGTTTCAGATAACGGAAACATCTTTTAATAAATTCATATTAAGTTCTTTCTAGATTATAATATCTATAACTAGTTCACAACCATTCACGGTATAATTTCAAGTCTAAATGCAGGATATGGTCATCCACCAAGAATTACTTAGATCACTTTTGATAATCAACATCTTATCTTTTAGGGGATTTCTACTCGAGTTCCCATCAATTAAGACAATGTCGCCATGTCATAATCAATCAATCCATTCTATGGGCACTATCAACTTTCCAGTTTCATTTCCGTCGATAAGATGTGAACTTCTCAAAAGGCTAATAATAATTCATAATCCTTCACAAATTCAGGGATATTAGGATACACAACTACTATTAAAAGAGTAAGGTCAACGCATAATCTATGCGAGAGAATTTCAAATCAGATACAGACGAAAACATTTAACGAATATGAATATATCCCATGTTTTCATAATTTGAGTACGCATTCGAAAGCTCCTCGGATCGTTACCCAGGTCATTCAAATGAAATCAAATAAAAAGAAATGTTAAGAACGTCGATAAATCTAGTCGGGTATCAACACTCGGTAATCAAATACTTTTTCTAAGAATCTCACTACGGGAGAATTGGACAAGAAAGGATCGTCAATTGTCAAATAAGACAATTTCCACATATGAGTAGATTCGACTCAGAAGAATAAATAGTACGGGCACATATGTAGGTGTCCCTATCAATATGTCCCTATTTTTCACTTCTTGCAGATCTCATAAATTTTTAATCTTTCACAATCTTCAAAAAAAATTTAGTGTTTATTAATCAGTTTTATGGTGACTACTAATCAGCCTTGCATGGTCCATTCCAAATTGTATGTAGGCGCGCAACTATATAAAATTTCAAGATTAACGATGCAATACTCAGTTCGTCAAAATTTTATCATCATGCTTATAATAAAAACATTTTCATGCTTAATTCTTAAATAAGAATCAAAAATATATTTACTTTCCTGATGAAATAAATATCATAACCATATTTATTCAAAATTCTTTCTTCGTATCTTCTATGTTTTAGTTTCGTCTTTACTATTATCTTTATCTGTTTTACTCAATCCGACGTCTAAAGCGTCGATAATTATTACATGTAAATTAACAATAATTTAATTTTTATGAAACGTAAATGTAAAAATTTTAAATTTCTTAGTTCGACCAATTATATAAAATGTTCAAAATAAATTTGAATTTAATTAACAAGATTTTTGTTGATTTATCGAAAATATTTAATAAGATTCGTAAATGTTCGAAAAATTCTTTTGTTATATTTTGGTCAAAGTTTTCTTAGTTTGAAAAGTAAAAATTATCGTTTCAAATTTCAAGTCATGGTTTAAATGGTTTCCTCAATCCCTCTTCGGTTGTCTTGAGGTATACACAAACATTTACCCCTAAACAGAAGTTTAGTTAAACGGTTTGTGTATAAGGTAATAATCCCTTAAAATCCTTTGTTAAAACATTTGTCAAAATATATTTGCACTTTTGTTTTTTTAGTATAACTCAAAGTTTTAAATGACTTCTAAATTTTGAAGAGTCAATTTATATTCCATTATCTATTAATCACACGGCTAAATCATGTAAAGGATTAAGTCTTAAGTCAAATGTTAAATATTTAAGGTACAAGTTTTTATTGTTCGGTCAATTTAGGGCAGTCTATAACTAATTATTAACTCATTATTATTCTTACATACAAACAAATGGTCCTTAATGATCACAAGCATGAATTTATCAAATTACAGCCTACACACATGATTCACCAAATTTATGAATGCTACATGTGTATTAGTCAATCCAAACGTCATCACGTGAAACTCATAATGTTCATTATAAGTACCGGATGTAGTGATTGGAATACATAATCTTTTCCGCAGATGCGAAGTTGATGATAACCATGCTGTGGATCAAATCTTATAAACAAACGCAAGAACCTTGTAAATGATCGAACAAATCTTCCATTTCGAGTTATGGATATCGTTTTCGATTGTCAATTTTACTCAGTTCACAGTAATTTATAAATATAAGGAATGATAACACCATAGCTCTTCAAGATGACAGGCTTGGTATAATAAAATCTTTCTCCGACAACTCTCTCAGTTGTACGGTAATTCCTTTAATTTAGATGGTGCTGACGTATAGTGCACAAGCCACAGGTGCAACACCGGGAATATAATCAATACCAATTTCTACTTGCCTTAATGGCGAAAGTCTAGGTAATTCATCAACAAATACTTACTAAAGTTTCAGATAACGGAAACATCTTTTAATAAATTCATATTAAGTTCTTTCTAGATTATAATATCTATAACTAGTCCACAACCATTCACGGTATAATTTCAAGTCTTAATGCAGGATATGGTCATCCACCAAGAATTACTTAGATCACTTTTGATAATCAACATCTTATCTTTTAGGGGATTTCTACTCGAGTTCCCATCAATTAAGACAATGTCGCCATGTCATAATCAATCAATCCATTCTATGGGCACTATCAACTTTCCAGTTTCATTGCCGTCGATAAGATGTGAACTTCTCAAAAGGCTAATAATAATTCATAATCCTTCACAAATTCAGGGATATTAGGATACACAACTACTATTAAAAGAGTAAGGTCAACGCATAATCTATGCGAGAGAATTTCAAATCAGATACAGACGAAAACATTTAACGAATATGAATATATCCCATGTTTTCATAATTTGAGTACGCATTCGAAAGCTCCTCGGATCGTTACCCAAGTCATTCAAATGAAATCAAATCAAAAGAAATGATAAGAACGTCGATACATCTAGTCGGGTATCAACACTCGGTAATCAAATACTTTTCCTAAGAATCTCACTACGGGAGAATTGGACAAGAAAGGATCGTCAATTGTCAAATAAGACAATTTCCACAGATGAGTAGATTCGACTCAGAAGAATAAATAGTACGGGCACATATGTAGGTGTCCCTATCAATATGTCCCTATTTTTCACTTCTTGCAGATCTCATAAATTTTTAATCTTTCACAATCTTCAAAAAAAATTTAGTGTTTATTAATCAGTTTTATGGTGACTACTAATCAGCCTTGCATGGTCCATTCCAAATTGTATGTAGGCGCGCAACTATATACAATTTCAAGATTAACGATGCAATACTCAGTTCGTCAAAATTTTATCATCATGCTTATAATAAAAACATTTTCATGCTTAATTCTTAAATAAGAATCAAAAATATATTTACTTTCCTGATGAAATAAATATCATAATCATATTTATTCAAAATTCTTTCTTCGTATCTTCTATGTTTTAGTTACGTCTTTACTATTATCTTTATCTGTTTTACTCAATCCGACGTCTAAAGCGTCGATAATTATTACATGTAAATTAACAATAATTTAATTTTTATCAAACGTAAATGTAAAAATTTTAAATTTCTTAGTTCGACCAATTATATAAAATGTTCAAAATAAATTTGAATTTAATTAACAAGATTTTTGTTGATTTATCGAAAATATTTAATAAGATTCGTAAATGTTCGAAAAATTCTTTGGTTATATTTTGGTCAAAGTTTTCTTAGTTTGAAAAGTAAAAATTATCGTTTCAGATTTCAAGTCATGGTTTAAATGGTTTCCTCAATCCCACTTTGGTTGTCTTGAGGTATACACAAACATTTACCCCTAAACAGAAGTTTAGTTAAACGGTTTGTGTATAAGGTAATAATCCCTTAAAATCCTTTGTTAAAACATTTGTCAAAATATATTTGCACTTTTGTTTTTTTAGTATAACTCAAAGTTTTAAATGACTTCTAAATTTTGAAGAGTCAATTTATATTCCATTATCTATTAATCACACGGCTAAATCATGTAAAGGATTAAGTCTTAAGTCAAATGTTAAATATTTAAGGTACAAGTTTTTATTGTTCAGTCAATTTAGGGCAGTCTATAACTAATTATTAACTCATTATTATTCTTACATACAAACAAATGGTCCTTAATGATCACAAGCATGAATTTATCAAATTACAGCCTACACACATGATTCACCAAATTTATGAATGCTACATGTGTATTAGTCAATCCAAACGTCATCACGTGAAACTCATAATGTTCATTATAAGTACCGGATGTAGTGATTGGAATACATAATCTTTTCCGCAGATGCGAAGTTGATGATAACCATGTTGTGGATCAAATCTTATAAACAAACGCAAGAACCTTGTAAATGATCGAACAAATCTTCCATTTCGAGTTATGGATATCGTTTTCGATTGTCAATTTTACTCAGTTCACAGTAATCTACAAATATAAGGAATGATAACACCATAGCTCTTCAGGATGACAGGCTTGGTATAATAAAATCTTTCTCTGACAACTCTCTCAGTTGTACGGTAATTCCTTTAATTTAGATGGTGCTGACGTATAGTGCACAAGCCACAGGTGCAACACCGGGAATATAATCAATACCAATTTCTACTTACCTTAATGGTGAAAGTCTAGGTAATTCATCAACAAATACTTACTAAAGTTTCAGATAACGGAAACATCTTTTAATAAATTCATATTAAGTTCTTTCTAGATTATAATATCTATAACTAGTTCACAACCATTCACGGTATAATTTCAAGTCTAAATGCAGGATATGGTCATCCACCAAGAATTACTTAGATCACTTTTGATAATCAACATCTTATCTTTTAGGGGATTTCTACTCGAGTTCCCATCAATTAAGACAATGTCGCCATGTCATAATCAATCAATCCATTCTATGGGCACTATCAACTTTCCAGTTTCATTGCCGTCGATAAGATGTGAACTTCTCAAAAGGCTAATAATAATTCATAATCCTTCACAAATTCAGGGATATTAGGATACACAACTACTATTAAAAGAGTAAGGTCAACGCATAATCTATGCTAGAGAATTCCAAATCAGATACAGACGAAAACATTTAACGAATATGAATATATCCCATGTTTTCATAATTTGAGTACGCATTCGAAAGCTCCTCGGATCGTTACCCAAGTCATTCAAATGAAATCAAATCAAAAGAAATGATAAGAACGTCGATACATCTAGTCGGGTATCAACACTCGGTAATCAAATACTTTTCCTAAGAATCTCACTACGGGAGAATTGGACAAGAAAGGATCGTCAATTGTCAAATAAGACAATTTCCACAGATGAGTAGATTCGACTCAGAAGAATAAATAGTACGGGCACATATGTAGGTGTCCCTATCAATATGTCCCTATTTTTCACTTCTTGTAGATCTCATAAATTTTTAATCTTTCACAATCTTCAAAAAAAATTTAGTGTTTATTAATCAGTTTTATGGTGACTACTAATCAGCCTTGCATGGTCCATTCCAAATTGTATGTAGGCGCGCAACTATATACAATTTCAAGATTAACGATGCAATACTCAGTTCGTCAAAATTTTATCATCATACTTATAATAAAAACATTTTCATGCTTAATTCTTAAATAAGAATCAAAAATATATTTACTTTCCTGATGAAATAAATATCATAACCATATTTATTCAAAATTCTTTCTTCGTATCTTCTATGTTTTAGTTTCGTCTTTACTATTATCTTTATCTGTTTTACTCAATCCGACGTCTAAAGCGTCGATAATTATTACATGTAAATTAACAATAATTTAATTTTTATGAAACGTAAATGTAAAAATTTTAAATTTCTTAGTTCGACCAATTATATAAAATGTTCAAAATAAATTTGAATTAAATTAACAAGATTTTTGTTGATTTATCGAAAATATTTAATAAGATTCGTAAATGTTCGAAAAATTCTTTGGTTATATTTTGGTCAAAGTTTTCTTAGTTTGAAAAGTAAAAATTATCGTTTCAGATTTCAAGTCATGGTTTAAATGGTTTCCTCAATCCCTCTTCGGTTGTCTTGAGGTATACACAAACATTTACCCCTAAACAGAAGTTTAGTTAAACGGTTTGTGTATAAGGTAATAATCCCTTAAAATCCTTTGTTAAAACATTTGTCAAAATATATTTGCACTTTTGTTTTTTTAGTATAACTCAAAGTTTTAAATGACTTCTAAATTTTGAAGAGTCAATTTATATTCCATTATCTATTAATCACACGGCTAAATCATGTAAAGGATTAAGTCTTAAGTCAAATGTTAAATATTTAAGGTACAAGTTTTTATTGTTCGGTCAATTTAGGGCAGTCTATAACTAATTATTAACTCATTATTATTCTTACATACAAACAAATGGTCCTTAATTATCACAAGCATGAATTTATCAAATTACAGCCTACACACATGATTCACCAAATTTATGAATGCTACATGTGTATTAGTCAATCCAAACGTCATCACGTGAAACTCATAAGGTTCATTATAAGTACCAGATGTAGTGATTGGAATACATAATCTTTTCCGCAGATGCGAAGTTGATGATAACCATGCTGTGGATCAAATCTTATAAACAAACGCAAGAACCTTGTAAATGATCGAACAAATCTTCCATTTCGAGTTATGGATATCGTTTTCGATTGTCAATTTTACTCAATTCACAGTAATCTATAAATATAAGGAATGATAACACCATAGCTCTTCAGGATGACAGGCTTGGTATAATAAAATCTTTCTCCGACAACTCTCTCAGTTGTACGGTAATTCCTTTAATTTAGATGGTGCTGACGTATAGTGCACAAGCCACAGGTGCAACACCGGGAATATAATCAATACCAATTTCTACTTGCCTTAATGGCGAAAGTCTAGGTAATTCATCAACAAATACTTACTAAAGTTTCAGATAACGGAAACATCTTTTAATAAATTCATATTAAGTTCTTTCTAGATTATAATATCTATAACTAGTTCACAACCATTCACGGTATAATTTCAAGTCTTAATGCAGGATATGGTCATCCACCAAGAATTACTTAGATCACTTTTGATAATCAACATCTTATCTTTTAGGGGATTTCTACTCGAGTTCCCATCAATTAAGACAATGTCGCCATGTCATAATCAATCAATCCATTCTATGGGCACTATCAACTTTCTAGTTTCATTGCCGTCGATAAGATGTGAACTTCTCAAAAGGCTAATAATAATTTATAATCCTTCACAAATTCAGGGATATTAGGATACACAACTACTATTAAAAGAGTAAGGTCAACGCATAATCTATGCGAGAGAATTTCAAATCAGATACAGACGAAAACATTTAACGAATATGAATATATCCCATGTTTTCATAATTTGAGTATGCATTCGAAAGCTCCTCGGATCGTTACCCAAGTCATTCAAATGAAATCAAATCAAAAGAAATGATAAGAACGTCGATACATCTAGTCGGGTATCAACACTCGGTAATCAAATACTTTTCCTAAGAATCTCACTACGGGAGAATTGGACAAGAAAGGATCGTCAATTGTCAAATAAGACAATTTCCACAGATGAGTAGATTCGACTCAGAAGAATAAATAGTACGGGCACATATGTAGGTGTCCCTATCAATATGTCCCTATTTTTCACTTCTTGCAGATCTCATAAATTTTTAATCTTTCACAATCTTCAAAAAAAATTTAGTGTTTATTAATCAGTTTTATGGTGACTACTAATCAGCCTTACATGGTCCATTCCAAATTGTATGTAGGCGCGCAACTATATACAATTTCAAGATTAATGATGCAATACTCAGTTCATCAAAATTTTATCATCATACTTATAATAAAAACATTTTCATGCTTAATTCTTAAATAAGAATCAAAAATATATTTACAAAGGTTCTCTTTGTTATGGAAATAATTAAGTTCCCAAAGCGTCTCATAAACAACTTTATTTTGATATCAATCACTTATAAATCACACTTTGAATAATCCTTATTGTGATGAAAATTTAATTTCCTCAAAGGATATCGTTTTAACTTTATAAAAACAATGTGTGATCTGCAGAAAAGTGATGAAAGCTTGTTCACCAAGAACTAACTTCAATATATCAAGAAATGAGCTTAGCCAAGTAATCATGAGGTTCATGATCTCGATGGCACTCAACAAGAATAATTCACAACGTAACTCAAATCAAGATGAGTACTTGTTCAATGGTTTCATTACTAATGCGAACATTAGGATGAAGTAAGAAAAGATAGATAACATCGGTACATGTAGAATTTAGCAATCAAAGGTAGTCTTTTTCATTAATCACAAACAATTCAAAATTGTACCGTAACACATTACGTGTCACTATGTCATACAATTCTCAGAACTCATCCTACCAACTGATGTCACAGTTAGGTTATGGATTATTTTTAAAAGATACCACAATGAATACTAATCTACAACAGTCATTAGGTGTCCCACCTGTCCCGGAAGATCCATCGGTCCCAATTTAGAAGAAGATTTCTTCAATTTATTTATTGGACACTGGGTATCCTCATCATTGGACAATGGCCTAGGAACAACACTTAACACAAACTAACAATCATTTAAAAACTAATAATTCAATCATAGAACTTAACAACTTCTTCTTATCCATCTCATATTCCATACGGGTTAAATTTTACTTTATTCAAGTTCCAACCAATTTTATACTCAATGCGATATCCTATTTCACTTTCCAATACTTTCAATCTTATTCTTCGACCTTAATAGGGCAATAAAAGCTCAATATGAACAACACATAATTTCCAATCCTATAGCTCCTTCATCAATAGTTATCAAATGAGTCACTAGTATGAAATGACTCTATCATTCAATTAGACTTCTCAGAAAGGTACTAGTGGCATGAGGATTTGGTTAAAGGTTCCAATGACAGTCTCAAGTGCAACATTCACCCTTTCGATTTCAGATTAAGAATTGGATGACAACGAATCAGATGACATCTTTCTAGGTGGTAACGTTTTGTCAAACTCCACTCTATAAGGAAAGATCGTCATGACATCGATATCAGATATAATCTCGCCAATTCTTCTTTAATATCACAATCAACTAATATCAACATTTCTACGAATATCAACCATTTGTTGGGATCATAAATATCCACAACTTGGTTTAGATCTAGGATGGCTAGAATTCCTACGAGAATAGCTTCGATTAATTTACTAGGGGATTTAGGGTTCCTTGTGACAATCTACGTCGTATAAATACCTCGTATAAATATCAAAATAATCATCAAACAATCATGTAATAAAATTACTTCATATATATATATATATATATATATATATATATATATATATATATATATATATATATATATATATATATATATATATATATATATATATATATATATATATATATATATATATATATATATATATATATATATATATATATATATATATATATATATATATATATATATATATATATATATATATATATATATATATATATATATATATATATATATATATATATATATATATATATATATATATATATATATATATATATATATATATATATATATATATATATATATATATATATATATATATATATATATATATATATATATATATATATATATATATATATATATATATATATATATATATATATATATATATATAAAATCTAAGTTATATATATATTAAAATAACACTTCTCAGTCTGGCCTTGTCGGTAACTCGGGAATTCTTCGGCACCGTTATAGTCAAAAGATTTTTAGACATTTTTAGAAAAATGTTTATAGTTAAAAGATTTTGAAATGTTTTATTCAAAACCTTGGTTTTAAAAATCTTTCGTTCTCTATAACGAGAGCTCTGGTACCAAACTATAACACCCCCAAATTTATACAACTCAATACAACGGAAGACTCGTTGGTGTTACGGGTTAGCACATTACTCACATCATAGACAACGCATAAAAATCGCGTCGTTTAATAATAAAGCATTTCCATTCATAAATATCAAAGTTACATGGGTCCCAAGTCATTTGTATTTAATACATGTTTTACAAAGCATTTGAATGGAAATAAGTATTTAGGTGCGGGCCATGAATTCTTGTTGTCTTCCCGAGAATTACCTTCAAGTACCTGAGATAAGACATGTTAAAAGAAAAGGTCAGCGATAACGCCGAGTGAATTCATAGAGTTTAATAAAATCCATCAATATAATATCAGTATAAAATTATTACTGAAAATCATTTTGTACAAATCATTTTAATAGGCCATAAAATAGCCAAAGTCATTTTATACAAATCTTCGTCAAAATCATAATATAGGCGTTTGCCTTAAAAATCATTATACGAGCCAATGTCGTAAAAACATCATACAATACGTCTTATGACGTTGTATGAAAATAAAAACCGTTATATGAATATGGTTATAAAAAACAAAACACGAACATAATATCAATAGTATGACCCTGTATTGCTAGTCAGGCAATACATCGTAATTCGGTGCGTCTATTAGTATTTCGGTGATTGGATTATTATATGCCGCATGACATTGTTACCTTACTAAAACAACAATGGGTAGCTAACCCGATACTCAATTTGCCCATCTAAAGTAGCGCGTCATCACAAAGGTCACGCTATGGAAATCTTCTCATAAATAAATTCGCTTACCAATCAATGTGGCACGACGGGGATCAACCGTCAAGGCGCGAACTGGGGTGATCGTCCCCAAATAGTACTATTATATGAAAAAGCGTCTACCAAATCCCGGTAGTTCACAATTCATGCTAATGGGACTTTTAGTGACATAACCTAACTTTAATAATCCATTTTATTTCATCTATCGGGTCCTTTAATCATTTATCGGGTCATACAATCGGGTCATTCAATCATACGGGTCCAAATCAATAAACAAACAATCTGGACAAATGGTGTCCTATTTTATAAAAACTAACATGTTATCTCCCTCTCGGGTTTATAAAATATTTATAAAAACATTTAAAAGAGTGCGAGGCTATGAACTCAAGTTGATGTGGGAAAGCGGGTTATCGGCAACTCGGACGTACGGTACGTGCTTCAATCACGGAAACCTAGACAAATAATACTCGTCTTAGACTCATGTCCAATGACTTTATAAAAATAACAATTATGTATACATATGATGATTATATATATATGATGATCAAGTGGGTTTACATATTTTCGTTTACTCATTTTAGTGTTATATGTCGATAACTTTTATACTAGTTTACTAGTTTTACCTATTTACGTGTTTTTAGGTTCAATAAACTTATTATAAGTTCTTTAACTTGTCTTATTCCACTTTATACTTGTATTATAAGTATTTACACTTTACATGTTGTGCCCAAATGGGTTAAGCCCAATAAATAAGTTTATAAGTGTTTTAGTCCATTTTGTTGTACTATTAGTCCAATAACGTTAACTTATCCCGTTAATGTCCGTATGTTATGTAGTTCGGGTCGGTTTTTACTTGTTATACATGTTTATATATCAGTATATAAGTTTTATAAAGTTCTCATTAGACGGGTCCAACCGTCTAAGTTTTATTTAACAAAAACGTTAATTTTACGGTAATAGCCGAAAAAGTCATAAAAATCATGTTTATAGTTTTATAACTTATAAAACATAACAAGTTACCATTTTTATAATTTATACACTTATTTAACCTTTTACATATTTATATAAATAAAATCCATAAGTTAGTGGGTTTTTATTTTACATTTTATACAATATAATTTTGAGTGCTTATATAATAATAATAAACATTAATTCTCAAAATCTGATTTTTATTTTCATCTTCACCAAAACTGCCATATCTAGTGTTCTATATGGAGATAGAAGCTCAAATTTTTATCACATAAACTACATGATATGTGCTCCATTTAACTCTACTATAGCTACTGTTGAATCATCCTCTAAGTATTTTCTAAAAATCGTCCAAAACAGTGAACTCAGATTTGTACCTTAAACTTGTTTTGATCATATCTCACTCATTACAATGATTCCATTGCATGGCCAACTCTCACATGTGTACAAGACTCATAGCTTACTTTATATCAATATATTCAAGTAATATTACTAGTTCAACATATGATTCTTTACTGTTTTATACAGCCATCTAAATTAAGCAAGATTTTAACCTTGTTTCTTATAGTTTTTCATCTTTTTAAGCATGTTTATCAACACCAAATCCCCAAACAAAATTTTTAATCATCATTCATCATCATATACATATACATAAGTGTAAGAAATACAAGATTACATAATCAAAAATAACAAGAGGATGAGGAGGACAATCTTTATACCACCAAGTTGATGTAAGTTATGATTTGGACATGGATTTTGATGGAGAAACTTGTGGATAACCATGACCATCTTCAAGACCACCATTCTTCATGAATACCTTGTAGAAAATCAGCCCTAATACTCCATAGAAACTCCTCCTTGGATGTTAAAACTTGCACCAATCTTCTTCTTTTTGAATGGAGATTAACATATGTAAGTTATAACATATGTTTGTGGTTAAATTTTTGTATGAATGGAGTGTTCTTGGTTGAATAGTGGACGGCAATAGTGGAGAGTAGATAGAGTTTGAGGTTGTTTTGCATGTGTGAAGTGGTAGAAATGAAGAAGCTAATGGTTTTGTGCATAACTTGCTTACATTGTAAGCTTCTAGTTACATGTGTTGTAACTAGTAACCATAAGATGACACCTCATGGGTGTGTTAGTTTAATAATGCCGGTTTTGAGTGGGGGTGGGACAAGTGTCCCACTTGTCTCCTCCCCATTTATTTACGGGTACTCCTTGATTCTAGTTTCCTCGATTTGCGTGCCCCCGGGTCGTTTTACAAAAAACGTTTTTATAAATTATGAATCAATGGCACAAAGCGAATCTAATAAAAATTGTCTCATCAAAAACGGAGTTCGAAAACGTAAATACGTAATCCTAGGGTTTCCGGTTCAGTCGTAAATGACGTTAAAATAAAATCGTAAGTCCTAATCTCTACTCGTAAATTTGTGAGTTTATGAATCAACACAAATTTAAAACTCCAAAATAATATTCATGGAAAAATTTATTTTCTGAAATGTCGGACTGCCACCAAAGACGGTGTATGTAAACGTAAGCACGTAACGTTGAATCTTCCGGTTTAGACGTAGTCGATGCTACTTCAAGACGTAAATCCAAATTTCTTTCCAAAAATAAGTGAGTTCATAAAATAATATTTTCAAATAAATATTGAGAATAAAATAATTACCATAAATTGACGGATTGTCACAGCATTTACCCCTAAACAGGATCTTTGTCCTCAAAGATCATCTTACCTTACTACTCGCTTCTTATAGAGTTAAAGCCATGTGGGTATTTCCTCCACATTCGGTCCTTTCTCACAAGTGCAATTCATTACAATACGCGAGTTTCATCAAACATAACTACGGGAATAAGATCAGGCTTAATGTTGACTTACTTTCTCTATCCATGATGTTCACGGGTTTTTGATGAATGCAACTTTTCGCCGATCTAAGCTCTATTAAGAAGAATTCAGATTTTTTACTTGATAGATATTCCATCAAGTTCGATTTACGAAACATAATTCACGCAGTTCTTGAAGTCCTAGGGTAGATCCAGCTTATATGCCTTTCAAACCAATCTTTTACATCATCTCAATGGTCCTATACAACGGGGACTTATATCCCATGATTTGTCAAATCATTAATTCATTTTTTCCAAGTTTAAAAATTGTGGCATAACTTCGCTACCCATTTGGCACTTCAAGATCTACATTTCATATTCACATAATCTCTTGCCCACTAACGGAAGTCAATAATCAGATCCTAATTTCAACAATTATTTCAGGTCTCACGGGTCGAGTATTTTGCAAGGATAGGAACTAACCAGAACCGCTCGCCGCACAAGTGTGTGGGATATGATGAACACCGGGAAGAAGGCTCCTGGCTCTTCTCAAAAGAGCGGCCCTCACCCAAGAGATGGGGAACCACCTCCTTCTCTAGATCCATCAGGAGAGGACTCGGATGACCATCCGCCCAAGTGTCGCCGACCTAGGCGTACCCCTCCAACACCACCAAATAATGATGAGTATTATGGTGGCCCCTATTATCGAGAGGCAGAAGTGGAGGATCTTTCCCGTACGTGGTGTGACCCGTGGGAAGACCCTACGCTCACCCGTCCATGGGCGGATCCCAGGGAAGATCCTTTTACTCTCCGTATACGGAACTACTCCGAGGACACAAAACGTCGCATGCCGGCGTGTGTCAAGACCTATGATGGAACTGGTGATCCGGATGATCACCTCAAAATATTTGATACGCAGGCTAAAATTGAGCGATGGCCCATGGCTATATGGTGCCAAATGTTAAATTCAACCTTGATCGGCAATGCCCGTGACTGGTTTGAGGGACTCCCTCCACGAAGCATTGATAGCTTCACGGAACTACGCACTGCGTTCAAGAATAATTATACTCAGCGGAAGAAGTATAATAGGGATCCGATCTCATTGGCAACTGTCAAGCAACGGCCGGGGGAGTCTATGGAAGCCTTCACGGAACGCTTCAACGACGAGTGCACACGCACCAAGACAATGCCGGAACTCCTGAAAATCTCCGACTACATGCACGCCATAATAGACAGGGAATTAATCAGGCGTGTCAATGACAAGCGTCCGGAGAGATAAGATGATCTCATGGAAAGGGTCAAAAACTTCATAGAGGGAGAAACAGCGGTTGCCGCGACTTACCCTTCAAAAGGAAACGGCTACCGATCAAACGACCAGTCCAGGAGGCAATCGGGCGGTCAAAGCAATCAGAACAATAGTAGGGGCTCAGACTATAAGAGCCAAAACAAAGGAGGACGGTCGGACGATAAGTTTACCCCCTAAAGATATCCTACCGGGAGATCTTGCTGACGGAAAGGGAAAATTTTCCGAGGCCTCCCCCAATGACAACTCCGCCGGACCGTCGGCAAGGAAATTGCTTCTGCGAGTTCCATAATGACAAGGGCCATGGCACGGAGGAGTGTATCCAGCTCAAGAAGCACATTGAGTCACTGATCAAATTAGGTAAACTCAAGCATTTGGTTAAGGATTAGAAGGATGGAAAAGACAACAAGAAGTATGACAAGAAGGATCCCCAAAAGGACAAACCTTCGACCATATACATGATCCACTCCATACAACGCCACACGAGGCAGAAAATTGGTCAAAAATTTTCACGTGGCAGGGAAATCTCATTCCCTCCCATCACAGCAAGCGATGTGGTTGATGCGCATCTCACTATTGAGATAAGCATTGGACCACACAATCTTCGTCGCATGTATGTAGATGGAGGGTCATCAGTGGAAGTACTGTACGAACACTGTTATGTGCAGTTACGGCCTGAAATAAGAAGCCAATTGGTACCGGCCACGGTGCCGCTTACTGGTTTTAGTTGAGACACCATATGGTCGATAGGGCAACTGCGTCTGCTCGTAACCATTGGAAATGAGGAACACTCCACCACTGCGTGGATGAACTTCATGGTGATACGCTCACATTCTCTGTATAATGGGATAATAGGCAGAGCAGGTATTCTAGCTATACGGGCGGTACCTTCCACGGCACACGGAATGATCAAATTCCCTGTAGAGGGAGGAATCGTCACCATTTACAACACAATCATACCAGCATCCGAGTGTCATACCGTGACAACACCAGTTTCGCCCGTTCCACCCAAGGATGGATCACCACCTCCCAATTGGAGGGTGGCAATCCATCCTGATTATCCAGAACAGGAGGTATCCATAGGAGGAACGCTCTCGCATAGCGGCAAGAGGGCCATGTGCTCCCTCTTAAAAGCAAATTTAGACATATCTGCCAGGGGTATCAACCCGTCAAACAAAAGAAGCGCGGCCAGGCACCTGAACGCCGCTGAGTGATACTGGATGAAGTACGGAAGCTAGTGGACGCGGGTATCATGCGCGAGGTATACTACCACGAGTGGTTATCCAATCCAGTCATGGTCAAAAAACATGACAGAAGCTGGCGCATGTGTGTGGATTTCACGGATCTGAACAAAGCCTGTCCACAGGATTGCTACCCGTTACCGGATATTGACTGGAAGGTGGAATATCTATGTGGATATCCCTTTAAGTGCTTCCTAGACGCATATAAAGGATACCACCAGATCCAGATGGCGGAGGAGGACGCAGAGAAGACGGCGTTCCATACTAGTCAAGGCGTATATTGTTATACGAAAATGCCGTTTGGACTAAAGAACGCCAGTGCTATATACCAGCGGCTTGTCGACAAAGCCTTTGACTCACAAATAGGCCGCAACCTGGAAGTCTATGTGTATGACTTAGTCATAAAAAGTCATACGGAGGATGCACTTCTCCGGGATGTCCAAGAGACATTCGACACACAGAGGAGGATTAATATGAAGCTAAATCCAAAGAAATGCACGTTTGGGGCAACGGAGGGAATGTTCCTTGGATATATGATTGATCCAAATGGCATCAAACCTTGCCCAGAAAAAACGGACGCAGTAATACAGCTGCCATCCCCTCAGACACGGAAAGAGGTGCAATCCTTAAATGGGAAGCTGGCCGGACTAAATAGGTTCTTATCCAAGTCCGCAGAGAAGTCATTACCCCTATTTAAGACACTCAAGAAGTTCATTAGGAAGGGAGACTTCCGGTGGATAAAGGAAGCTGAGGAAGCCTTTGGTCAACTCAAGCAGCACCTTGCATCTCTCCCTATGCTAGTAGCTCCCCGGCCAAAGGAGGAGCTCATTATGTATCTCTCAACCACATATGGAGCAATAAGTGCGGTCTCATGACGGATAGGGATACGGTACAAACTCCAGTCTACTTCATAAGTAGAACATTACAAGGGCCGGAGTTGAATTACTCCACTATGGAAAAATTGGTTTTGGCACTAGTGTTTGCTACAAAGCGGTTGCGTCGATACTTTCAGGCGCACCCAATTGTAGTCATTACTGATCAACCAATAAAGCAAGTCATCTCTAGACCGGATGTGGAAGGAAGGCTACAAAAATAGAGCATTCTGTTAGGGGAGCATAATATATCTTATAGGCCAAGGACGGCTGTTAAAGGCCAGATCTTGGCAGATTTCTTGATATAGAAGCTGGATGAGGAAGGACCAATCGTAAAACAAGACGAGACTCCAACAGAACCATGGGTGTTATTTACGGACGGATCTTCGTGTACGGATGGCTCAGGAGCTGGTCTAATCCTCACAAATCTGGCAGGAATGGAGTTTACGTACGCCCTCCTCTTTGAGTTCACAGCCACCAACAACGAGGCGGAGTATGAAGCATTAATTGCGGGTTTAAAAATTGCGGGTTGAAAAAGCATCACAGCGCATCAGAAGGAACTCGCAACACTTCGAACTTCGAGAAGGTATCCTTTATAAGCGCTCTTTCTTACAGCCGTGGTTGCGGTGTGTTGGACCACGTCAGGCTACTTATGTAATCAGTGAAATACATGAAGGGTTATGCGGCATGCACGCAGGTCCACGATCCGTGGTAGCTCGAGCCTTACGAACAGGATCTTATTGGCCTACCATGCATAGGGACGCGCGCGGCATGATTCACAAGTGTAGTGATTGCCAAGTGCATAGGCCAGTACCGCGACATCCGCAGCAGGAGCTTACACCTATTACATCCCCACGGCCATTCTATAAGTGGGGAATCGACATCGCAGGACCATTTCCTGTAGCTGCGGGGGGGATTTAAGTTCTTGATTGTCGCGAGGGACTACTTCACACGATGGATAGAGGCCAAGTCAGTCAAATCCATTACAGACAAACAAGTTAAAAAGTCTGTTTGGGAGAACATTGTGTGGCGTTTTGGCTTACCAGGAGAAATCATCTCGGACAACGGTAAACAGTTCGCGGATAATCCATTCAAGGACTGGTGCGCATCATTGAATATCAAACGGCGCTTCGCGTCTGTTAAGCACCCACAGACGAATGGCCTTGTGGAACGAGCAAATAGAAGCTTGGGAAACGGCATCAAGGCACGTCTGGAAGAACGAAGTGCCAAATGGGTGGATGAGCTACCACATGTTCTGTGGGCGCATAGGACTATGATCAAAACAGCCAACGGGGACACTCCATTTGCATTGGCCTACGGCATTGAAGTTGTTATACCAGCAGAAATCGGAATGCCTACCATCCGCACAACGGAGGTTAATGTCGTTACGAACGACGAGCAACTGCGAATCAACCTGGATTTGATGGCAGAAAAAAGGGAAATAGCAGCCATCAATGAGGCTAAGTCCAAGGCTAAAATGAAGGCTTATTATGACGCCAATGTTAAAGGTGTTTCTTTTTGACCGAGAGATTATGTCTATCGTGCTAACGAAGCAAGTCGAGCGGAGAATACAGGAAAGCTGGGCCCTAAGTGGTAAGGACCTTACGAGGTCACGGAAGCCTTAGGACGGGGCACGTACAAGTTACGTGACATGGATGGCCGCGATCTGGAACGCACATGGAACATCTCCAATCTCAAAAGGTGTTATCTTTGAAGGCTACGGCTTCCGCATGGATACTTCGCTAGACTTGGCTTTAATGAAGATCCATGTACTCTATCTGTTTTGTCTCTTATGTTTTTTCTAGGTTCCTTTTTTGTTTTAAGACTTCCCATTCTTGTTTAAACAAAAAATGTAAACGTTCAAATAAAATGCCGTGGTGCCTAGCTAGCTCCACGGCTTGTTTTGTGCAAATTATTTCTTAGGATTTTGTTAGTCATGTGAATTTTAGTTGTTATTATATGCCATGCCTCATTCATATGCATTCATTCAATCACCGTACATGTACTATACGCCTCTAGGCGGGGTAAGAGGATTAAGTGAACCTACTAATTCAACTTGTCGCGTAAGAGGGATTCAACCCCAGCGACGCGGATCATGTATCCTTACTAGACACCTTACTCACAAGACGTTGTGGTAAGTTCTGTATGCCGTACTCACGCAGTGCTTTGCATAGTAAAGACACACGTCACATGTCTAGTAAAGTATAGACATTCATGTATTTTCTCTTTTGTGTAAGACGTGACATGTCATGCAGTATCGGTATACGATATTTAACAAAATAAAAATATACAAGTTTCCAAATAATAAAAAAATGGCCGTGGTCATCACGGACTTCAATACAAAGGGCAGTTATTTCACACATGTCTTAGCCGTGTACACGCACGGACGAATAAAAGCTACAAATGTTTAAAGGTTACGAACCAAATTGTCTGAAATAGATAACAAAGTAGGGGCACCCTACATGGGGGGGAGAAACTTACCTATCTCCACTTGTTCTTCAGCCAAGCAAGGCAACCTCTCACCACGTTCCCTCCACTTCAAGGCTTGAGCCGCATTCCTCTCCAGCACCCCGCTTAAAGGTTCTTCATCAAGTACGATCCTGGTTACGTCCTCATAGATAGGAAGCGTCAGGTGGCTGGGCGAGGGAGTGAAGGAAGCATGGGAATGACCCTCATCTTGAGAGAACGTGCCAAGACTAAGCTTTTCCATGATCTCCATGTTTGATGCATCCTTTGTGGCTTCCAGCTCGGCCAAGAATGGATAATGTAGATCTCGCATTGCGGCCATGGAAGCAGTCATCTTGTTAGCAGCTTCAAGATTAAAGAAAGCATGCCTGGTGAAGTTCTCCTTTTTCTTGATTAGCTCTACGGCCTGGACTATTCCTTCATGGCGGTCGTGGTCAATGCCATCCGACACAAGGCTTGCAAACTGTTGCACAAATTCAGGGGCTTCCAGCACCTTGGTAACGGCCAGACGTGCCCCATGTCCTACCATCCACCTGCGGCCGGCAATAGCTGCTAGTAGTTGGAGGCATAGCACGTCGTCACGTTCAGTGGTAAGGGTATCTATTATCGCATCTTTTTGGGCGGACGCCTCCTTTAGCTCCTTGGTCATAACCCTCTCGTAAGCAAGCTCCTCTTGTACCTTTTCCATGCTCTGGATTGTCATCTGGGCATCCTCGAGTTTTTTGGTAAGCACGGATACTTGGCTGGAGAATGACTTGGCAGACGCCTCTGCTGCGGTCACCTATATGAGAAAGATTACTTGTTAAATTATGATTCTTTTAGAATAAGAGTGGTGCGTCGCGGATACGTACCTTGGTTGTCGCGGCATCAAGTTTTGCCTCGTGCTCGGCCACCTGTTGGTCATAAGCATTAGCATAGGCTGATTGTTCCTTCATGGTCGCCTCGGCACTAGCAAGTTGGGACTGGAGGGCAGCAATTTGAGCTTCATTCTTCTCGATCATCCTCTCCCTCCGTCCAACTTTTCTCTTGAGGGACTCCACATGCCCAAGCGCGGCCTCGAATCTTACTCTCATTGAGGTGCCCATTGCGATTTGATGCACCAAGGAGCCGTTGTACTCATCCACCAGGTCAGCATGGCTTAGTGCATTCACTTCTCGCACCAAGACTGGTGGTATGCAGTTATTGAGGTACTCTCGGCATTCCTCGGCTTCCCTCATTCGTGACGCAGTGGTAATATTCCAAACAGGGTTGAACGATTGAGGGGGGCCGGAGGTTGGGAGGTCTTGGGAGGCTGTGGGGGTACCTTCTTCGAATACAGGACCGGATCTTGTGACGGCCGTATGAAGCATAGGATCTCTTTCCACTTCCTTCTCTTTTCCCTTCTCCGTTTGGACATCAGGCGGAGGCACGGCACCAGTTTGTTCATTCCTGCAAAACAAACATTTGGATACATATCAAGTATTGCTTAAATGGAA
This sequence comes from Glebionis coronaria, assembly GCA_025667525.1. NCBI lineage: Eukaryota > Viridiplantae > Streptophyta > Magnoliopsida > Asterales > Asteraceae > Glebionis > Glebionis coronaria. Next base: position 154,705,155 of record CM046880.1, read on the forward strand.
ATTCGTGGCTCTTACTTGGCAAAATGAAGCCTTACGTGTTATTTCCTGCTAGTTCTTATGCGGTCGGGGGAATCTGAGTAACTGGATCCACATGTGCGGCCCGTACCGTCTCGGAGGCCTGGGTAGTGCTCCCAACAGATTGATATAGGGGGTGGTCCTCGCGAAGCTTCTTGGCGGGGGCATTATGCTCGCCAACCTCGGTCGGAGCGACTCTTCTTACCCTCTTGTTTTTTCTGCGGGTACGCTTAGTGACGGGCTGAGCTGCTGCTTCTTCAACCTCCTCTTCAACTTCTTTTTCAGCTTCCTCATCTTCCTCCTCATTGACTTGTTGCACCTCCTCCTCATCGTCACCCAGCATCTGGCGAAGGCTGGAGGTGGTCCTCTCAATGTTGTCTCCTTGCTCTTCCCCATCTGCGGGGGTGGTAGTCTTAGGCGGCGAGGAAGGCCAGGCTCCTCCTTCGAGCATCCTATTATGACCATCCTCGTTGCTAAAATCAATGGGGGGTCTCAAGAGAGTTGTTTCTTCTTCGTCCGAGTGGGGGTCCGGTACGGCTCCCAGAGCAACCGTCACGTTTTGGGTATGCTCAAAGAGGGGTAATTCGTTCTCACGTCTGGGACGAGATCCCTCTGGTACGAGCTTTGGGTCGCCTTGACGGAGGAGTCCAAAGAAGTTCATTTCTGCCACAATAAACAAAACATGTTAGGCATTGCAAGATAATTGTATGCGCTTTTTGGTATGTGGACACTAACCTACCTTCACCCTGACTTCTCCAAAACACAGGATATCTGTTGGACGAGCCGAAATAGTTGCGGCTAATCCCTAACAAACAGAGGAATGATTCAGGGAGGTTTCTATGGAATCCTGTTTGGTTCAGATCTATTTCTCGGGAGTGTTGGGGGTTATATGTACTAACATGCGGCAAGGGGTCGTGGGATAACCTGTGTTTGAAGGCATAATCGGCCGGCCACACTATCGAGTCAATGAAAAAGTAGTGGTCGTACCAGTTTTTTAATGAGTCCATGGGCTTATTATGGGACTGGGGGCTGTTGGGAGATCGTTTCTTAAAAGATAGCCAACCATTTACTATGCTGGGGGTGTAAAATAGCCGGAATAGTTCTACGGTTGGGGGGATTCTTCTAGCACGGCACAGAATCTCGAATAGACTTATCTTACATGCGCCTATACAGTGAAGCTGACTAATATGTACATCATAATATCCTAATAGATCTATGAGGAAACGGGTAAACGGAATGCGGTAGTTGGCCGCATCAAAAAGGCGAGTGTATAGGCCAATTTTACCCTGCGGAGCCTCAGTTATGAGGTCTCTGGCGCTAGGAAGTGAGGGGTGTAGGTTGGTAGGGATGAAATAATTGGTACAAAAGTGATCTAGTTGCTCTTGGATCATTACATTAAGCACGGATCCAATTGTGGGGTTGTTTCTTTGGGCCATTACTGAATAAAAAGGTAAGGACGTGGTATTCTAACCTGCGGAGGAAGGGATCCGTGCGTGATTAAGTGAAGCTAAGAAGAAAAGCTTCAATGGCAGAAATGGAGATAAGAACTGTGTGTTTCACACAGCCGTAGGGGTGGCTTATTTATAGGGTTGCCTCGTGGGTCATGGTCTGTTGGATGCGTGACACGTGTTTTCCACTATTCTTAATCGTGTGGTTAGGGTGCAAGTGGCAAGTGAAACGTCAGGTGGGACCCACGGGTCACTTCTGACTCAGACGTTTACGCTGCTCGAGGTTCTGACTGTTTGCACTTTGTCAGTCAAAGTGGCAGGTGAACAGTTATTTATGTCGGGATATGCGGCTCTTACGTAAGACCCAAATTCAATGCTGCATTTAATTTGTCTCGGTCGTCACGTGCGGCTGAGATATTAATGGAATAAATTCCTAAATGAGGTTGCCACGTGCGGCCGAAACAAATTCTTGGACAATTTATCATTCCCTATCTTTCTTGGTACGTCCAGGGAGCATCTTGATAGTCTAGAGGTTACGCCTATGGCTGTAACAACGAGACTGGGGGGACATGATGACGTATAGTCCCCAGCCGGGTCATGAACCCGGCCCACAGGGTACTACCCGTATCCGGCCCATCACAGATGGGTGGGAATAATGTCATTTGAGCTTATGGGCTTGGATGAACAGTAACCGCACACATGTGTGCGACCCACGACCCGGCATGACCGGCACAGGATTAGACATAATCATATTCTATCTCTGAATAAGATTCACCCCAAAGAAGAGGATATTCACTCACCATAATTAGTAGATAACAATGAATCTAATTCTGGTGCTTATCCTTTCCTTGGGGCCGAAGCATCAGTGACAACCCATTAGGGTTTCACTGCCTATAAAAGGAACCCCAAGGGTTCCACAAAGGTATTACGTTCTATACTCTCAAGTCACTTAATTCTTATAAACCCTAAACCGATACTTACTCTCACGCCGGAGTCTAATCGTGGGAAACATTCCCACGGTAAGTCTAACGCGTGTTGTTTAGTGTGCAGGATCCCAACCATACAGTTCACTTGGTAGAGGAACCGGAGCCAAGCCAACCCGAATTAAGCCTAATTCGGGTCTAGCAAGGATCACCCACCTTTTGCATCAACAATTAATAATAACATGCGACGAACAGTAATAAAAAATAGAGAAAGCAGATTAAAATGAAACTTTTGACAGAAAATTAAAAATAGATATGAAATGAATAAAACTAATTTTTCATTAATAATAATAAAGATTACAATTACTGAAATTAAAAAAAATACATTAAATCTAAAAACTAATTTACTGAAAATTATAATAAAGAGAAAGTGCTTAAAAAATTACACATGAAAGGGGGTTTTTATAGGAGAAACCCTCAAACCTTCTTATTAGCTTCATCATTAAGCAAATCATCCAGGCCCTTCAATTCTTCATTCTTCTTTCTCTCTCTTCTCTTCACTTGATCAAACGGCTGAAAATAATCCATGAGCCACGGATTGCCAACATGGATTTAATTTGTGCTTCTTGCGTTTGTTGAGGCTGAGGTGGAGCAAGTTTATTGGTAGATTGGTGTTGGTGATTTTTTTCCACCAATCAAAATAAAGGATGGGATGCCACGTCAGGGAGAGAGATAGGACCAAAATCTCCGATTCTTGGGGGATTGAATTGGATTCGTGTGAATTAATCCATGAGGGTAAAAGCCCCGAATTTGGGTGAGTAATTTTTTGGGTGATGGTAATTAGGGTTTGGGTGTTGAAGCTGTGTAAATGGGGAGAAGGAAGGATGGGTGTACTTTGTTTTTGACGTAAAAAATAAAATGGGAGTGGGGTTAAAAAAAATTCGTTTTATAAAAGAGTGGGTGAGAGGGTCTCGGTAAGGTGTTGACACGTGTGAGGGAGAGTAATTGAGGATTGAAGTTTGACTGGGAATAAATGTTGGGACAAGTTATAGGTGTGGGATTGGGATAAATGTGAGTTTGACCGGTTGACCAGGAGAATGGGTTTTATTCACAAAAGTGAAATGTTTACTTTCCATCCGTTCATGTAATGGGCTTGGCCCAATTTAGTTCCAAATAAACTTGGGCTTTCATCCGTATAGAATGGGCTCTTGTTGGGCTAATTAGCAAATTGTGAATAACTTAAATCCTTAAATGGGCTTTTGAGCCCATTTATCCAATCTGGGACCCACAAAACTCGAATATCTTCAAAAAGATTTAATCCACTAAAAACGAACTTGATTTCGGCTTCTTTGTTCATTTCTTCAAAATCGTGTCGATTTTGTCGATTTTCGTGATCTCTTGCACACTTTTGATCTTTTGACTTTGTCTTCGTCTCTTTTTTTGGACTTTTCTTCAATATTTGACCGTGAAATCCCGTGTTTTCTTTACTTTTGATCATTTGTACCTATTTAAACACAAAAACACAAAACCACGCGTAATTCCGACTTTAACAATATAAAACACATGATTAGGTCTTGTTTTTCCTTGATTTTAGTGGCAAAAGGATAAGTGTTTACACACTTATAAAATCCCCTACACTTGACCATTGCAATGACCCCATGCAATGCATTATTTTAAAGCATAAAGTTACATTTCTCTCATAATCAACCCATCTTGGCCTTTATTAAGATATACTAATACTACCACGATGAAAAGATAAAAATTAAAAAGAACACAAAAGTTATAACAATTTATTAACTTGAAAATTATTTGATGGAAGAAACTCGTAAAGAAATCTAAGACTTGAATTAGGGCTTTGGTGTCATGAATATTAATCACCCTCAAGTTTCACGTTCCCCATACCAAGCTTAAAAACGAGATCATTGTAATTACGAGTTAGCACCACTAACACTTACTCATGTGGTTTAATTAATCACTTAGACCCCCTTATTCCTACGGTGTATCTCTTGTATTTTATTATTTCGTCTTGAATGATCACGAGGATGCATTTTTTACTTATTTCGATAATTTATTAAGGCCGAAAATAAAGTAGGACGATTTAATCAATATTTAGCTAAAGGACAAAATCTTTTAAAACGGCTTCTTGAAACCTCATAAAGTTCATATCTAGGCATAACTCGTTTCACGATTTGAGACCTTTCTCGAACTGATATTTGGCTTGTACTTCAAACTTCAAATCTTGAGAGACGATCTTGAAATTATGGTCTTCTCTTCATTTTGGTATACATCTTCATTAGGAGTGAAAGATGCTTCAAACGTTGACCACGACTTCTTCATTTATCCTCTTCTTTATTTAGGATTTTGATATACAACGATCCGCCTCCTTTTCGGACTTGGATCTATTTATCCTCATACCTTGTTAGGGTCTTTTGGGATAGACTTCTCCATGATCTTTAGGGGAGTAATTGCTTCTCTTCGTGTGTCTTGATCCATCATATTGATTTGGATTAATGATGAGAACATCATCTTTGGATCTTTAGCAAAAAAAGTGAATCCTCATACCTTGTGAGGGCCTTTTTGGATTCGGGTATCCTCATGCCTTGTTAGGGCCTTTTTGGATATGCCAATCTTCGCATCCCGCTTCAATAAGTTATGTCTTGGCTATGAACTCTAATTAATCCCGAGCAACTTTTAAACGATATTGTGCTAGAAGCTAAGTAATTTTTCAAATCGTACGACCTTACTTATTGCATTTATTTATTTACAAGTGTTGGGAAAAAAGCTCATAACTAACTCACATAAGTTAATGAAAGAATACCAAACATATAATTAACTCTATCATCTCTCGTTCTCCACAATTTAAAATCTCAAGGAATGAGACTCGTGGATGCTTAGCCTAATAAACCAATTAAGGTCCATATGGTTAAGGATACTAGCTAGAGTAAACTTGGATAAGTAAACTCGGGTTGAGTCAAAATATTCACGACAGGCCTAATATATTAAAGATATCAAAATTTGTTAAAACCATTTTATTTATTTATTTATTTTTGACTTTATTCTTTAAATGGAAATTATTAATACGATGCAACGACAAAAGAAAATAAATAAAAATACTACTAGGCCAAAATAGATCAAAAATTTTAAAAACGTTGAAAATTTTTTAAATTTTCTGGTTAAATGGGGTCAAATTCATGGAAAAGGCCACTAAAATTTCGATAGAAATCCCCCCTACACTTAATAAAAACATTGTCCTCAATGTTTAAGCATGTGGGAGAATAAACTCCCCTACACTTAGGACATTGAGTACGTTGTTTAAAATCGAGCTAAGGAAAGGACAACTAAAGTGATTTTATTTATTCGTCTTTATTTATATACAAGATTGAATCACAATAGCAAAAACTTATCGAAGGAGTCGGGTACACGGGAAACACGGGAACACGGGTCTCGTCAAAAGTACCAAAAGTGGATCATTAAGCATATGTCCTTGCACACAACATCACAACACAAACAAACAACCTACTTGGCTCCCCCTACACTTATTGGTGAAAATGGGTGAAGGCGAAAAAGAAGTAAAAAGGGTGGAAAAGGTAAAAATCTAACCTAGTTAAACGATGCTTGATTTATTTATCACGAGTCTCTAGCTCGACTCGAATTCCTTAATGTCTTCATTCAAATGGGAAAATCATGGAAAAACCGAGATTTCCAAGGGAGGAATATCTCTCCATGATAAAGGGTGAAGTAAAGTCATATAAGGCATACCCCATGAAAAATCCACCCGGGTCAAACACATAATTTCCATCACAAAAGGAAATAAACCCCGAGGTGGTACGCAAGTCAAAGAAAAGTGGGGTATATTTAGGCAAAAGTCTCTTACAAGGAAGGGTGCTATGGTGATAAGGCAATGATAGCATGAAAGTCTTTATTCTGGGATCAAACACCGATTCCTTAACGGGAAAATAGCAAGAGGTATTGACATTTAAGCTCAAAATGTCATCAAAATCCAAAGTGGGAAAGTCATCCTCTTCCAAACTTGATGTGAAAACATAAGTATCATCGGAGTCATAGGAAATCTCTTCCACATGAGGAAAATAGGTATTTAGAAAGATATCTAAATCCTCCTCAAATGGAATAACCTCTAAACTAGGAATGATCTCTAAGAGTGGGGGATCCTCCTAAATAGTCATGACTTCTAAAATTGGAGTATAGAAGTCAAAATGAGTCTCCATGGAAGAATCACTCATAGAAATATTAGGTGCATTAAGATCATGGGGTGGGTCATCAAAATTAATGAGATCACTTAAAGAAGTGTCATCATCATAAGTATCAAAGATTGGGGTATCATAAATGGGTGGGTCAAAAGTGGGTGGGTCAAAAGACGAGTCGTCTAAACCGAAGATAGCGTGATCACTTGAAAAAGTGTCATCACTATCGGTGTCATAAATGGGAGTATCAAAAATTTGAGGCTCTAAGGGAAGGGATGAATTTATCACAAAATCATTTTGATTAGACTTTTCAATTCCAAAAGGATTAATAAAAATCTCATCATTATCATAATTAAGAACATCAATCATATTGACCGACTCTTTTCCATTTGATTTTGTTGTGATTTTTCCCATTTAAAAAACTTTTTGTTCATCCCGAACCCTAAGAATTAACTCCCCTTCGGCTACGTCAACTAAGGCTCTTCCGGATCTTAAAAATGGTGTACCATGTATTAACGGAATACGAGTATCCATCTCATAGTCGATGACGATAAAGTCCACGGGCAAAGTAAATGTACCAACTCGAACAAAAACATCTTCGGCAATACCAACGGGGTATGCGAGTTCGATTAGCTAACTCTAAAGTCATACGAGTCGGTACAAGGTCGGGTAATGACAATTGTTTCCAAACCGAAAGTGGCATAAGATTGATGCTAGCACCGAGATCCGCTAAAGCCATACAATCGTCGATTTGAGGAAACGAGCAAGGTAACACGAATCGTCCGGGATCTCCTAGCTTCTCGGGAAGCTCTTTGAGAAGGATCGTGGAACAATTCTCATTTGAACGGGTGTTCACGAGCTCATCCATATTTTCTTTCTTATTAAGCAAATCTTTAAACATTTTTACAAATTTTGGCATTTGAGCAAGTGCTTCAATAAGGTTTATGTTAACATTCACATTGGAAATCATTTTCAAAAAGTTGGAGACATGAACGTCATCTTTAGTGAGCACTTTAGCCTTGTCTAACCTAGATGAATAAGGGATATTAGGCTTAGACTTTGAAGGTTGAGAAGGAGAAGGACTTGCTTCTTGAACAACCGTAGGGATAGGCTATTTAGGCAATGGAGCACTAGTACTAGGAGTGGTAGTGGGCGGAATCACCGAAGGGGGAGTAGGATTACTCATTATGACCTCCGGGCCTTGTCTCTCCTTTATGGGCGAAGAGATGGAAGGTCCCACTAAAGTGGCTCCACTTCGAGTATTGATAGCACTTACATTAGCACGAGGGTTAATCTCGGTATTTGAAGGTAAGGCTCCTTGGGGTCTAAGGGTTTGCAACATAGTAAAAAATTTCTTATCGGTCGATTCTTGCATTTCTTTCATAATTCGTTCATGGTCGGTCAATTTTTGTAGAACCAAGTCCATTTGAGGATTATGTATATTCATTTGATTGAACCCTTGATTAGGAAAACCTTGGTTTTGATATGGAGGTTGAAAACCGTTGTTATTATGAAAACCTTGGTTATTATTTTGAAACCCTTGATTTTGACCATTAAAATTCCCTTGATTTGAATTCCCTTGAAAATTACCCATTTGAGGACCTTGGTTCCTATTTTGGTGTTGTGTATTTTGGGCGGGTGGGGGTGGTCTTTGAGGTGCTACAAAACCCGGGGGAGCCAAATAATTAGTACTTTTGTAAGACAAATGGTTAACATCAACATTTGGTTTAAATGGAACCCTTTCATTAGCATTAAAAGCACAAATTTGTTGTTGTTGATTGTAAACCTTGTCACAATTGAAATATGAATGTGGTCCACCACAAGTCTCACATGTTTCACAATTTTCTTTCACGGCATTCACATGTGTTGTGAGGGCGTCGGTTTTTAGAGCAAGGTGTTTCACAATTGAAGTAAGATCCTTAATTTGATTAGTCACCTCATTATTACTAGTACTAGCACTTGCCATAGTAGCCCTAACACTCTTGGTTTGCACTTTAGTCTTGTTTTCAATTATGGCCCAAGCCTCGTTCATTGTTTTCACAAGAATATTGCCCCCCGCGGCACAATTAAGTGAGTCTTTGTCATTTAGAATTAAACCATTGTAAAACGTATTTATTTGATGCACTTTAGTGAAATAGTGTTGTGGACATTTTCTTAAAAGCTCTTTAAATCGATCCCAAGACTCACTAAACGTTTCCCCATATTTTTGCTCAAAGGTGATTAATTCATTCCTTAAAGAAGTGGTCCGTGATGGTGGGAAAAAGTAGTTAATCAACTTGGTCTCTAAGTCGATCCATTTTTAATACTTTGGGGTGGTTCCTTATCAAGCCAAATCCGGGCTTGTCCCTCGAGGGAAAAAGGAAAAAGTTGTAAACGAATAGCCTCTTGTGGCACCCCATTGTATTTGACGGTGTTGGTTAAATGGATAAATCTCTTGATGTGATCATGAGGTTCATCTTGGGAACGACCCAAAAATGGTGTAGCGGAAACCATTTTAATTAAATCCGATTTGAGTTCAAAATTATTTGCTCCAATTACGGGGACAACGATAGCGTCATCATTTCCCTCAACGTGTGATTGCAAAATCTCGAGCATAGGTCGGTTAACCGTTTCCATTGTATTGTCGAAAGCACGATTCTCGGGATCGGCTTGAATGACGGTCTTTTTGTTTTTCTTCTTCTTCTTCTTTTTGGAAGAATTAGAAGTGTTTGTGTTAGCCTCAAAATATTGAGCCAAACAAGAATGCTCGGTCATATGTTTATTATGTATCGTATTTTAGAACGTTGTAATAGATAGTATATTAGTCGTGTTATACGGGCTTAACTTTAGGCTAAAGTTCATTGATAAGTAACTAAATCCCAAAAGGAAAGCCCGGCCCAAACCATATAGTCCATAAAGAAGCCCGCATGTGGGTGGACTATATATACCCTTCCTAGCATGTTAGGAAGGGTGTTGGTTCATTTGTATTCTCACTTCTCAATCTAACATTCACCTAGTTCCAACCATTTTCTCTCTACTTTCTCTCACTACTTTCTCTCTCTAAAATTCATCTCCTTTCTACCTTTCTTTCTTTAAATTCGTGATTATAACATCATATATTAGGGACAACAATTGGTATCAATCGCCATGGGGTAGTTTTGTGATTGGTTTTTAAGTTTTCATTTGATTTGATCCTTCTTTCTTCCACGAATTCAAGATTTTTGTTTTTTTTAGTGTTCTTCACGTCGTATTTCTTCTTTATTCGTGCCATAGTTATTTGGGTATCTTGGTTTTTGGCTTAAACACAAGTTTTTTGGATCAAAATTTGAAAATTTCTTGGTTTTTCATCTTTCCGAATTTCTTGCAAAGGTACCCATTGGAAAGTACAATTGAGAGGGGTTTGATCGTAATAACCAACTGGTTCCACTTTGCGATCACTGGATTCCGATACCTTATTCCGATCTGGACATTCCGATCGTACATTGTGATCTGGAATTCCGACGGTTTGAAGGGAATTTTGAGTCGTTACTCTGCCAAATTTGTTTTAGACACATTCCGATCTGAACATTCCGATCTGAACATTCCGATCTGAATATATTCCGATCTGAACATTGCGATCTGGTATTCCGACAGTACATTGCGATCTGGGATTCACAAGTATACATTGCGATCTGAACATTACGATCTGGCACATTGCGATCTAAAGGACATTCTGATGGACATTCCGATGGCACATTCCGATGGACATTCTGATGACTTGTTTAGCTAAATCTTGTTCGAGTATTTTTGGCGGGAAAACCATTTTAAAATTTATTTTTTCCTAGACCATTTTTAGGCCATTTATGCTTCGATTTCAAATTTTGGCGATGCGAAAAATTTTTCGATCAAAAATTCAAATTTTCGGACCAAAATTCAAATTTTTAGGTTTTATTTTTGTCAAAATTTTTCACTTTTCAAAATTTTTCCCTATTAGTTTTTGGCTATTACGGACTTGATTTCAAAATTTGGTAAGTCAAAATTTTCAGTTTACCGTTTTGTCGGACTGAGGAAGTTATTGTCGGACTGAGAAAAAATCGGAATTTTCGAAATTGCAACCACAAACCAATCACACCATATCTACTTAAGATCCAAAGTCAATTCATCAACTGTGTCATCCATTATGGATTCCGTAACACAAGATGTGCATGCACTCAAATCCAAGATGTCGGTTGCAAAAGAACGATGCATGACACACTTTAGATCACTTCAGTCACACCTTCAAGTTCTTTCAAATGACGATTTAAAAGGCACTCGCGTCGAACTTGGATTCAAACGGGTATTCATGTCACTCACTGGACAAGATGTTGAGACATTCACAAGCACAATGCTACTCAATGTAGATCACCTTGAACAACAACTTGCCAATGATGAATTTCAAGAGGTTGAATCCATAGATGCGGTTTTGGTTCTCGAGAATCAGTTTCAGCAATTCTTTGATACACAGGTCTCTGTACACTATGATCGAGAATTCATCAACAAATACTTCTTTGAATTTACTAGGTTAGAAGTTCAAGAATTCAAGGAGACGTTTCTTCAACACATGAGCGATGTAAGGAAGTTAATTGCCGAAAGAACACGTCATAAACTACCAGTTGAAAGACGGGTGAATGAAAGACTGATGCAGACGAACGAGATCAATGTCGATGATGGTCAAACATTGGATGATTGTTCGATTATCCCAGAAATCAGCGGGATAGAATCCGAACAGTAACAAACCATCCACAACTCAGGGAATGATCCAGTAACCGATGATGCAGATATCAGACCCATTTATGATGAAGAGCCAATGGCTGAGGTATAATTAATGGCTGTGTATGATGATCATCAGTATATTGATTCTAAGATTCATGAGCTTGAAACTATGTTAGCTCAAAAAACAAAAGATTTTGAGGATGCCAAACTCGAGTTTTTAAAGAAAAATGACAAATTTGAATCTTATTTTGAAAAACTTGAAAAAGCAAACGTTGTTCTTGAACAAAAACTGGATCGTAAGATTCAAGATTCTAATGCGGAAAAAGAACATTTTGTGAAACAAATAAATTTGTTAGAATCAAAGTTGGCTTCTCAAAATCCAAGTCCTCCGCCTGCTTCAGTAAGTGAAATATATGTGCAACCTATCGACACTGTAGATAGTAATGACACGAATGCTGATAACGAAATATTTGATAATATAAACATTAAGTTAGAACAACGTGTCGCCCAATTACTTCTACAAAATGAGCAATTGAAAGCTCAGATTCAGGAAAAGGTTTTTGCATTAACAGCAGTGAAAAATGAATTAAGGAAGCTAAAAGGAAATAGTGTGGATACTAAGTTAGCAAATCAGTCTATCTTGGGGAAACCTCCTACTCAACCATTCAGAAACCGCTCAGTTGCTAGACAACCGAATGCGTTTAAATCTGAACGACCCAAAACATCGAACTCGAGGTTTGCATCCCAAGTTGACATGCGTAGCAATTTGCCAAACACTGTCACTCCACAATCTAGATACTCCTTAAGATATTCTGCCTATGTAAAACCCAATCACATGAATGATTCAAGCAACTCTAGCAATAGCCACAAGAACATGCCTAGGCGAAGTTCAAATGACATGGGTCATAAAAGCTATCTAGAGGATGCTAAGATAAAGACACAAGCAAGAGATAGGACCCAACCGAAACCTAGGAGCGCTAATCACACATCTAGGAATTCTAGACCCTTCTATGATGCGCCCAAATCAGCCTATCCTAGGAACACTAGATCCTTCTCAGATGCTAAGCACTTTGTTTGCACGAAATGTTACAAATGTGTGTTTAATGCCATTCATGATGATTGCACCACTAAAGTCCTGAACAAGGTGAACCAAATAGCTAGAGCATCTCAAAGATGGAACCCTAAAGAAAATAGTTTTTCTCTAATTAAGTTTTCCGCGGTGCATGAGAAAGCTATGTTTCCTAGACACTGTCTTAAGTGGAGACAAACATGTAGAATCTTTAAAACAACTGGTCTTAAATGGGTTCCTACTGGAAAAATATTTCCCTCTAGCACGACAAAGGTTCACTGTGAACCCCACATGATTCTCACATAGATATCACTAACAATTATGCAAGCATACAAACTACTGATGAAAGTGCAGGTAATCAAGTAAAGGTTCAACAAGAACATAAAGGTTTTCCTTATTCATACCATTCAACAAAAGACACTCTCAGAGTTTGGTTGCTGAAGAAACAAATATCAGAGAAATATGTGTCTCAGGGGTTTCACAAGTAAGCAACAAGATGGCACTTGAACAAAACAGTTTAAGTCCCGATCCACAAAGACAAACGACTTCCGTTCACAACCGTACGAAACTCAGAACTCAAGACCACAGCAATGAACCGTCAAGTTCAAAGCTGGTTCCTGAACATGTTCCTAGAGCAGATATGACAGTGGACACGACACTTGAAGAGTTGGAAATGTTATATGGACCAATGTATGATGAATATTTCACGGGGGAGAAACTAGTTGCATCGAAGTCTTCAGCTGTCACTCATGATAAGAATGATGATACCGATCATCATCATCAAAAGGATACAACTTCATCTACTTCAACACGGGTTGCTGCAGATTTACTTCCTCAGAATATCACATTAACAATCGATCCTACAACATCCACAACTACTGTCATTGCTCCAGAGAACACACATCAAGCAGACGATGCATTATCTGACGAAGACAAATTTATCAACCCATTCGGTACACCGGTACACGAAACTGGAGAGTCTTCTACTCGCCACGTTGATCCATCAAATATGCATACGTTTTATCAACGACATCCTTCAACACATCATTCGACCCGAGATCATCCTTTGGTTCACGTAATTGGAAACCCTTCACAGCCTGTTCGTACAAGACGACAACTAGAAACCGATGGCGATGTTTGTATGTTCGCACTCGCCGTGAGTAAAGCTGAACCGAAAAACATCAAAGAAGCCATGGCTAATCATGCTTGGATTGAATCGATGACGGATGAACTTCAACAATTTGAAAGACTTAAAGTCTGGGAACTTGTTGACAAACCATACGATGTGACTCCTTTAAATCTTCGTTGGATCAGAAAAAACCAGATGGATGAAGAAAACATGATCATCAAGAACAAAGCTAGGCTAGTGGCTAAGGGGTCTGGCCAGAAAGAGGGAATTGATTTTGATGAATCATTTGCACCAATTGCTCGTATGGAAGCAGTCAGGATTTTTCTTGCTTATGCTGCACATAAGGGACTCACTGTCTATCAAATGGACGTAAAGACGTCATTTCTTAACGGTCCTTTGAAGGAAGAAGTCTATGTCACGCAGCCGGAAGGATTCGTCAATCCTCATTATCCTGACAAGGTGTATCGTCTCCACAAAGCACTTTATGGACTCAAGCAAGCTCCAAGGGCATGGTACGACGAGCTCTCAAAATTTCTGGTATCCAAAGGTTTCTCAAAAGGTTCCATTGATCTAACTCTGTTCACTTATAAATATGGGGATGACATTTTGCTTGTGCAAATTTATGTTGATGACATTATTTTCGGGTCTACAAACCCAAAACTTTCAAAATGGTTTGAAAAAGTAATGCACAGCAAATTTGAAATGTCAATGATGGGCGAACTAAAATTCTTTCTAGGAATTCAAGTTCACCAATCCCCAAGTGGTATCTTTATAAACCAAGCTAAGTATTGTTAAGAGATAATAAAAAAGCATGGTATGACGTTGTGTGACCCCGTTGGGACACCATTATCAACCACATCCCTAGATGCTGACTTGGAGGGATTACCCATAGATCAAACGAGATATCGTTCCATGATCGGGTCCCTCATGTACTTGACATCAAGCAGACCAGATATTCATCATGCTACATGCTATTGTGCACGATATCAAGCACGACCCACTGAAAAGCACCTCAAGGAGGTTAAACGGATCTTTTGGTACCTTAAGAATACCATTCACATGGGACTCTGGTATCCGAGGGAAACCGGTTTCTTTCTAACGGCCTATTCCGATTCTGATCATGCAGGGTGTCTTGATACACGTAAAAGTACTTCTGGTGGTGCACAATTTCTAGGACAAGATAAGCTTGTGGGATGGTCTTCCAAGAAGCAGGATTGCACGTCACTTTCATCAGCCGAAGCGGAGTATGTGTCTTTATCTGCGTGTTGTGCTCAAGTTCTTTGGATGTGAACACAACTCACGGATTATGGCTTCCACTTTGATAAAGTACCTATGTACTGTGACTCAAAGTCGGCCATAGCCATCTCCTGCAATCCGGTACAACATTCCCGCATGAAGAACATCGATGTCAGATACCACTACATAAAGGAACAAGTTGGAAGAGGTATCGTTGAATTATACATTGTTGGAACGGATTACCAATTAGCCGACTTGTTTACGAAAGCTCTGTCGAAAGATAGGTTTGAGTACCTCGTTAGGCAAATTGGTATGAGATGTTTGACTCCAGCAGACCTGGAGATTCTGGCAAAGGTGCCTGCTTGATTTATCTATCAAACATCAACTTGTAAATATCTTTGAAAAAGCAAAATACAAAAATATAAAACACATAAAAGAAAAACACAAAATTAAAAATCTTTCAAAATCCAAAAATATTCTTCTCGACATGTCTTTCAGTATCGATAATATGGACGTGCCTAGAAATGTCGCTCAATAACGACACGGGTGTGTAAATAAAGCTCGAATGAAAGTTGTAAATATTTTTCAAAACATGTCATTTCTTCTTTTAATAAAGGAAATTGTCTATTTTGGACAAATATTTCCAAACAACGGGTAGAGCAATCTATCACGGGTTGAGCTTGTCACAAAACATTCAACGTTTTGAGCTCAACACAATGGCTTATAATCACTTTCAGATTGCAACCCGGTTCTATATTCACGGGGGAGTGTACGATTTCGTGCTCTTACCCTTAGCAAAAGAAGTTAAATCTTCTTACACTTGAGTGGATTCTTCAAGACATTCTAAGTCTATGAACTCAAGTTTATGCTTTAGAAAAACCTTTCGACAAAAAGAATTGATTTTTCAAAAAGCGTTGAACACAATTTTTTCAAGAATTTTTCAATGATATTCAAAATCTTTCAAAAATTATGTGTTCAACAACTCCCATCCTCAAAAAGTGAAATGTGGATCATATCCTCACAATGACAATTCAATTGGATCAATTTTTGAGGGGGAGCATTTTAACTTCATGCAAAAGATTAACACATCTTTCTCCCGGAGATTTCAAGACTATTCTTCAAAACATATTTTAATCAAATTTGGTATCTCTAATATCAAAAGATTTTATATATTAGAGATAGGGGGAGAAAATGTGATTAAAATATGATCTAATATAAGACTCAAGCACTTTAACTCTTACCCACATGTGCAAAATGTCTACTTAAATTCTTTCGCATTTTAATGCACATGTGAAGGGGGAGCTTTTCTAAAACGACAAAACTAGCAAGGTGTTAAATATTTTTCAAACACTTTGTTAGAATTTAAAGTGGTTTTCATGGTTACGATCAAATACCCACAACATCTTTAATTCACGACGTTATTGGTGTCAAAAGGGAGGTTAGGTTTAAGTCCTATGATCCAACCAGAACCGGAGGGATCTTCCCAGGGACAATCCAATAGATTATTAGAAGTCCTTAGGAAAGATGGAGTAGAATGTGAACGTAGCTGAATGCCGACAAAGTACTGATGCTAGCACTGGAACAATCACAACAAGGTGCTAGTAATGATGTCTTGGTAAGCATTGAAGGGGTTGAAGAATGAAAAAGAAATGTAAGGATAAAGGGTCTAAAGAAAGAGGCCCTCCATACAACTTAGGCAGAAACCGGGTCAACTCATCATGAAGACAAACTCATCATGGACCCGTGATGTATGCACAACCCTTTCCTAGCTACTCAGGCTTCTCTCAAAAGAAGTTTGTTTTATTTTCACGGAGATCAACACGACTTCTATTGACTTTCTCACTCCGAGATAGTTGATATTGAATAGGTGGCATCTGCTCTAGCCTCCGACCACTAAAAGTGCACAAATAGAGTCTAGAGCCAAGAGATCAATCAAATCTCGTTAGGACACACGGATGAAAATCAAGAGAGTCCTACGCTATATCCTTGCGATATTGCTAGAACACTCAGAGTTATACTACATAGTATTCACAATGATGAGTGGAAATCCTTCTAGTGTTAACATCAAACAGCACTGCGGTAGGTCATATGTAAGATTCTTTATGAATTGAACATGTGTAAAACTGAAAAGCAACAGTGGTTTGATTCTTAATTGATTCAAACTCGTTTCAGGTTTCTATGCAATATCTTTATGGTCTTGCCAGAACATTCAGAGTGATATTTATTAATATTCACAGTGACGAATGGAAATCCTTCTAGCGTCAACATCAAACAGCGTTACGGTAGGTAACTTGCAAGATTCTTATGAATCAAGCTTGTGTCAACTGGAAAGCAACAATGGTAAGATTCTTAATGAATCAAACTTGTTCCAGGTATTTGAATTGACGACTTTAATCAAGTGGGTATTTATCCAATTGATTCACTCTTTATTTTCGCAGTCTTGCTTTGAGACGGTCGAGTAAAGAGAACGGCTAGTACAGCCGCGAAACCCTGTCAAGGAGATTCTTAATTGAATCTACCTGATCACAGGTACGATATTTAATATCGTATAATGGTCTTCACCGACCGGAGGTAAAAACGCTACCGATTTAGGACGAATGTCAAAGCCATTCTGTCCGTGTCTATGTTTTGTCTCTAGAAGGTGGCGTCACGGTGTACACAGCAAAGTCAATGATTCAGAAACCACATACTCATGTCTAAAGACATATTCAACAATTAATAGTGTGAGCAAGTGGATGAAGAAACAAGATCGCAAGATGGCAAAGACAAGTCAAGGATGGTTTGAAGATCTCAAGCTTAAAGACAAAGTCGAAAGACAACGACAAAGGCTCAAAGATCACAACATGAAGGAACAAGGCTACGATTACACGTTCAAGACTCATTTATGGCGAGATTAGTAATCTCTACAAATTTCCTAAATGAACAAGGTTTATGACCTCTCATTGGGGGAGATTGTTAGCCTCAAAATATTGAGCCAAACAAGAATGCTCGGTCATATGTTTATTATGTATCGTATTTTAGAACGTTGTAATAGGTAGTATATTAGTCGTGTTATACGGGCTTAACTTTAGGCTAAAGTTCATTGATAAGTAACTAAAGCCCAAAAGGAAAGCCCGGCCCAAACCATATAGTCCATAAAGAATCCCGCATGTAGGTGGACTATATATACCCTTCCTAGCATGCTAGGAAGGGTGTTGGTTCATTTGTATTCTCACTTCTCAATCTAACATTCACCTAGTTCCAACCATTTTCTCTCTACTTTCTCTCACTACTTTCTCTCTCTAAAATTCATCTCCTTTCTACCTTTCTTTCTTTAAATTCGTAATTATAACATCATATATTAGGGACAACAGTTTGGTACACCACTCGGTATGTATGTACACGCGCGAGTGCGCATACAATTAAAACTTTGGAATGAGGTAAGTGACCTCGGTCGACTTTGAGAGGAAAAGGATTTTCCCTCTCGAGGAGCAATATGAAAAAGCTTACAAAAATATATACTTAATACTAATTGAGTCGGCAAACCAATAATCGGTCGTGCCTCTCAATATACGCACAAGCAAGTAGGGAAATGAGGTGGCACAAAGCACTTTAAAACCTTTTTCCTTAGATGGCCTTTTATAGCGCGTCGCCTTATACCCACCTTATAGTTTGTATATTTTGAGTTCAAACGTCTGACTAGTATTTATCTATTTTGCCTTTTTATTTCGTTATGGATGCGAATACAATAGTTAGGTGATGAAATCCCAACTAAGGCTTATTTGAAAAGTAGGTAAATTATTGTGCTACGTAATATACTATAGTAAAAGAAAAATCTTTTTGTATTTTTTTAGAAAAATATATATTTTCACAAGAAAAATCGAAAGAAATCGAACTAAGAAATAACACTAATACGTAATATTTTTGGTGTAATACTTTTAGGAAAAAGAATTACTTTTGTATTTTTTTTAAAATTTCTTTGGTGCAATTCTTAGGAAAGAGATTGCTTTTGTGATTTTTTTTATTTTTTTATATTTTTAAGTTTTTGATATTTTTATATTTTTTATTTTTGTTGCAAGAAACGTAACGTTCAAAAAGAACGGATCCCAAAATCCAAATGTCTTCACGAAAAATCGTCAATCGTACGAGCGAAGCGGCAGCGGCGCCATTTTAATACTTAGATTTTGTAAGCCCTTTTTATATCTATTTTCGTTCCTTGGATCGTCTCGAATTGATCAACAAATTTATCACAAGATTAATCGTTTTTGGTTAAAATACTTGAATGGTATACTATGTCTAATTAAGCACAAAGCAAGCAAAAAGGTAAAAATATCTGTAATACGTAGTTATTTACTATTGCTAAAACATATCGTAAATAAAATAAAAAAAAACACAAAGAGAAATATAAAATGCGCAAGTAAAATGTAAATGAGAATTACTAAAATGCTAAATGAAAATGACAAGTAAAAATGCAAAATACTAAAATGTCAAAAACGTAAATGTAAAATTTTTCTAAAAATGTAAATGCCAAAATTATTCTAAAAATGTAAAAACTAATTTTTTATACTTTTTAAATTTTTATGTTTATTTATTAAAACGATTTTCAATTTTATTAAAATCTAAAATCTATTTTTATTGAAATGAAATCTAAATCTATTACTTTGTTAAAAAATGATTATAGAAACATACAAAAATAATTCATCCCTATAACTAAAACTAACGCAGGTTTAAAAAAAAAGAAATTGTAATGAAATGTTTACTAATCAAACTCAGTAATTTACGCAGGCCCAAAAGTGGAGGCCCAAAAGAAACCAAACGCAGCATTGCATAAACTGATACAATAAGCAAATCCAAACAACTTCATATAAGCAGATTAAAACAATATATCAAATAAACAAATTATCAATAAGAAGATCCGAAACAAACATAAGCAAATTCAAGAACAATAAACAGTTTAACAATTCAAAACTAACTTAAACCGAAACTAAAGCAGCTAAATATTTAACCCAAACAGAAACTTTTAACTAAAACCAGGCAGACACAAAAGCAAACAAAAGCAGACTTAACAAATAATTAAAAACTTAAACAAAAAAAATGAAAAGAAAATGAGTACCCGGTGTGGATTTCCGTTGAGTCGAAGGTTGGCGCTGAGCCACCTTGTGAATCGAAATGAACTGTCACCACCTTTCGAATCACCTCCTTCGTCTCGAACCAAAAGAACCAAATAGTATCCCAATCAAACGAACCAAACAGTAGAACAGTAACTTGTATTATCTTCCCAGTGGGGAAAATAATTTAACACTTTCACTTTCCTTTATTTTATTTTTATTTTATTTTTATTTTTTTATATTAATAATAACATGCGACGAACAGTAATAAAAAATAGAGAAAGCAGATTAAAATCTAACTTTTGACAGAAAATTAAAAATGGAGATGAAATGAATAAAACTAATTTTCCATTAATAATAATAAATATTACAATTACTGAAATTAAAAAAAATACATTAAATCTAAAAACTAATTTACTAAAAATTAAAATAAAGAAAAAGTGCTTAAAAAAATTACACATGAAAGGGGGTTTTATAGGAGAAACCCTCAAACCTTCTTCTTAGCTTCATCATTAAGCAAATCATACAGGCCCTTCAATTCTTCATTCTTCTTTATCTCTCTTCTCTTCACTTGATCAAACGGCTGAAAATATTCCATGAGCCACGGATTGCCAACATGGATTTAATTTGTGCTTCTTGCGTTTGTTGAGGCTGAGGTGTAGCAAGTTTATTGGTGGATTGGTGTTGGTGATTTGTTTCCACCAATCAAAATAAAGGATGGGATGCCACGTCAGGGAGAGAGATAGGACCACAATCTCCGATTCTTGGGGGGGGGGGGGATTGAATTGGATTCGTGTGAACTAATACATGAGGGTAAAAGCCCCAAATTTGGGTCAGTAATTTTTTGGGTGATGGTAATTAGGGTTTTGGTGTTGAAGCTGTGTAAATGGGGAGAAGGAAGGATGGGTGTACTTTGTTTTTGACGTAAAAAATAAAATGGGAGTGGGGTTAAAAAAAATTTGTTTTATAAAAGAGTGGGTGAGAGGGTCTCGGTAAGGTGTTGACACGTGTGAGGGAGAGTAATTGGGGATTGAAGTTTGACTGGGAATAAATGTTGGGACAAGTTATACGTGTGGGATTGGGATAAATGTGAGTTTGACCGGTTGACCAGGAGAAAGGGTTTTATTCACAAAAGTGAAATGTTTACTTTCCATCCGTTCATGTAATGGGCTTGGCCCAATTTAGTTCCAAATAAACTTGGGCTTTCATCCGTATAGAATGGGCTCTTGTTGGGCTAATTAGCAAATTGTGAATAATTTAAATCCTTAAATGGGCTTTTGAGCCCATTTATCCAATGTGGGACCCACAAAACTCGAATATCTTCAAAAAGATTTAATCCACTAAAAACGAACTTGATTTCGGCTTCTTTGATCATTTCTTCAAAATCGTGTCGATTTTGCCGATTTTCGTGATCTCTTGCACACTTTTGATCTTTTGACTTTGTCTTCGTCTCTTTTTTTGGACTTTTCTTCAATATTTGACCGTGAAATCCCGTGTTTTCTTTACTTTTGATCATTTGTACCTATTTAAACACAAAAACACAAAACCACATGTAATTACGACCTTAACGATATAAAACACATGATTAGGTCTTGTTTTTCCTTGATTTTAGTGGCAAAAGGATAAGTGTTTACACACTTATTAATGGCTATGGCAGAATTTGAGTCACAGTACATAGGTACTTTATCAAAGTGCAAGCCATAATCCGTGAGTTATGTTCTCATCCAAAGAACTTGAGCACAACACGCAGATAAAGACACATACTCCGATTCGGCTGATGACAATGATGTGCAATCCTACTTCTTGGAAGACCATCCCACAAGCTTATCTTGACCTAGAAATTGTGCACCACCAGAAGTACTTTTACGTGTATCAACACACCCTGCATGATCAGAATCTGAATAGGCCGTTAGAAAGAAACCGGTTTCCCTCGGATACCAGAGTCCGATGTGAATGGTATTCTTAAGATACCAGAAGATCCGTTTAACCTCCTTGAGTTGCTTTTCAGTGGGTCGTGCTTGATATCATGCACAATAGCATGTAGCATGATGAATATCAGGTCTGCTTGCTGTCAAGTACATGAGGGACCCGATCATGGAACGATATCTCGTTTGATCTATGGGTAATCTCTCCTAATCAGCATCTAGGGATGTGGTTGATAATGGTGTCCCAACGGGGTCACATGATGTCATACCATGCTTTTTGATTATCTCATGACAATACTTAGCTTGTTTAATGAAGATACCACTTGGGGATTGGTGAACTTGAATTCCTAGAAATAATTTTAGTTCTCCCATCATAGACATTTCAAATCTACTGTGCATTACTTTTTCAAATCATTTTGAAAGTTTTGGGTGTGTAGACCCGAAACTAATGTCATCAACATAAATCTGCACAAGCAAAATGTCATCCCCATATTTATAAGTGAACAAATTTAGATCAATGGAAACTTTTGAGAAACCTTTGGATACCAGAAATTTCGAGAGCTCGTCGTACCACGCTCTCGGAGCTTGCTTGAGTCCATAAAGTGCTTTGTGGAGACGATACACCTTGTCAGGATAATGAGGATTGACGAATCCTTCCGGTTGTGTGACATAGACTTCTTCCTTCAAAGGACTGTTAAGAAACGCCGTCTTTACGTCCATTTGATAGATAATGAATCCCTTATGTGCAACATAAGCAAGAAAAATCCTGACCGCTTCCATACGAGCTACTGGTGCAAATGATTCTTCAAAATCAATACCCTCTTTATGTCCATACCCTTTAGCCACTAGCCTAGATTTATTCTTGCTGATCGTGTTCTCTTCATCCATCTTGTTTTTCCAGATCCATCGAAGATTTAATGGTATTACATCGTATGGTCTGTCAACAAGTTCTGAGACTTTAAGTCTTTCAAATTGTTGAAGTTCATCCGTCATCGATTCAATCCAAGCGTGATCAGCCATGGCTTCTTTGATGTTTTTTGATTCAGCTGAACTCACGGCGAGTGCGAACATACACACATCGCCATCGGTGTGAAGTTGTCGTCTTGTACGAACGGGTTGTGAAGGGTTTCCAATGACATGAACCAAAGGGTGATCTCGGGTCCAATGATGTGTTGAAGGATGTCGTTGATAGAACGTATGCATATTTGACAGATCAACATGGCGAGTAGAAGACTCTCCAGATTCGTGTACTAGTGTATCGAATGGGTTGATAAATTCGTCTTCGTCAGATAATGCATTGTCTGCTTGATTTGTGTTCTCTGGAGCAATGACAGTAGTTGTGGATGTTGTAGGATCGATTGTTGAAGTGATATTCTGAGGAGGTAAATCTGCAGCAACGGGTGTTGAAGTAGATAAAGTTGTATCCTTTTGTTGAGGATGATCAGTATCATCATTCTTATCATGAGTGACAGCGGAAGACTTCGATACAATTAGTTTCTCCCCCGTGAAATATTCATCATACATTGGTCCATATAACATTTCGAACTCTTCAATTGTTGTGTTGACTGTAATATCAGCTCTAGGAACATTTTCTGGAACCAGCGTTGAACTTGACGGTTCGTTGATGTGGCCTTGAATTCCGAGTTCCGTGCAGTTGTGAACGGAAGTCGTTTCTCGTTGTGGATAGGGACTTAAACTGTTTTGTTCAAGTGCCATTGTGTTTCTTACTTGTGAAACCCCTGAGACACATATTTCTCTGATATTTGTTTCTTAAGCAACCAAACTCTGAGAGTGTATTTTGTTGAACGGTATGAATAAGGAAAACCTTTATGTTCTTGTTGATACTTGACTTGATTACCTGCACTTTCGTCAGTAGTTTGTATGCTTGTATATTTGTTAGTGATATCTTTGTGAGAACCATGTGGGGGTTCACAGTGAACCTTTGTCATGCTAGAGGGAAATATTTTTCCAGTAGGAACCCATTTATGACCAGTTGTTTTGAAGATTCTACCCGTTGGTATCCACTGAATACAAAGTCTAGGAAACGTAGTTTTCTCATGCACAGCGAAAGACTTAATTGGAGAAAAACTATTTCCTATAGAGTTCCATCTTTGAGATGTTCTAGCTGTTTGGTTCATCTTATTCAGGACTTTTGTGATGCAATCATCATGAATGGCATTAAACACGCATTTGTTACATTTCATGCAAACAAAATGCTTAGCATCTGAGAAGGATCTAGTGTTCCTAGGATAGGCTGATTTGGGCACATCATAGAAGGGTCTAGAATTCCTAGATGTGTGATTAGCGCTCCTAGGTTTCGGTTGGGTCCTATCTCTTGCTTGTATCTTTATCTTAGCATCCTCTAGACATCTTTTATGACCCGTGTCATTTGAACTACTTTGAGGCATGTTCTTGGAGCTATTTCTAGAGTTGCTTGAAGCATTCATGTGATAGGGTTTTGCATTATCAAAATTTTTTAAGGGGGATCTAGATAGTGGAGTGACTGTTTTTAGCAAAATGCTACGCACGTCAACTTGGGATGCAAACCTCGAGTTCGATGTTTTGGGTCGGTCAGATTTAAACGCATTCGGTTGTCTGGAAACTGAGCGGTTTCTGAATGGTTGAGTAGGAGGTTTCCCCAAGATTGACTGATTTGCTAACTTAGTATCCACACTATTTCCTTTTAGCTTCCTTAATTCATTTTTCACCGCTGTTAATGCAAAAACCTTTTCCTGAATCTAAACTTTCAATTTCTCATTTTGTAGAAGTAATTGAGCGACACGTTGTTCTAACTTAATGTTTATATTATCAAATATGTCGTTATCAGCATTCGCGTCATTACTATCTACAGTGTCGATAGGTTGCACAAATATTTACTTATTGAAGCAGGCGGAGGACTTGGATTTTGAGAAGCCAACTTTGATTCTAACAAATTTATTTGTTTCACAAAATGTTCTTTTTCCGCATTAGAATCTTGAATCTTACGATCCAGTTTTTGTTCAAGAACAACGTTTGCTTTTTCAAGTTTTTCAAAATAAGCTTCAAATTTGTCATTTTTCTTTGAAAACTCGAGTTTGGCATCCTCAAAATCTTTTGTCTTTTGAGCTAACATAGTTTCAAGCTCATGAATCTTAGAATCAATATATTGATGATCATCATACACAACATTTAATTGTACCTCAGCCGTTGGCTCCTCATCATGTATGGGTCTGATATCTGCATCATCGGTTGCTTGATCATTCCCTGAGTTGTTGTTGGTATGCTGCTTTTCTGATTCTGTCTCGTTGCTTTCTGTGCCAATCGAACAAGCATCCAATGTTTGACCATCATCTACATTGCTCTCGTTCTCCTACATTAATCTGTTATTCACCCTTCTTCAACTATTAGTTTATGACGTGTTCTTTCAGCAATGGACTTCCTTATAGCACTCATGTGTTGAAGAAATGTCTCCTTGAATTCTTGAACTTCTAACCGAGTATATTCAAAGAAGTATTTGTTTATGAATTCTCGATCATAGTGCACAGAGACCTGTGTGTCAAAGAATTGCTGAAACTGATTCTCGAGAACCAAAACGGTATCTATGGGTTCAACGTCTTGAAATTCATCGTTGGCAAGTTGTTGTTCAAGGTGATCTACATTGAGTAGCATTGTGCTTGTGAATGTCTCAACATCTTGTCCGGTAAGTGACATGAAACAAGAAAGTTCTTAACTTTTGATCCAAAAGATCTGTGTTTTACCCGAAAACCAAGATACCCAAATCACTAAACAATAGTAAAGAAGGTATACGAATTGAAGAACACTAAAAAACATAAAAAATCTTGAATTCGTGGAAGAAATAAGGATCAAATCAAATAAATCAAATGAAAACACAACAACCAATCACAAAACTACCCCATGGCGATTGATACCAATTGTTGTCCCATGTATTTAGATGATATAGCACGAATTAAAGAAAGAAAATAGATGAAGAAGATGAATTCTAGAGAGAGAGAGTAGAGAGAGAAAAGAGAGAGAATTGGTTGGAACTAGGTGATATTAGATTGAGAGAAAATTAAAATAAAATGAACCAACACCCTTCCTAACATGCTAGGAAGGGTATTTATAGTCCCCCTACATGTGGGCT
Source organism: Glebionis coronaria (assembly GCA_025667525.1). Classification (NCBI taxonomy): domain Eukaryota; kingdom Viridiplantae; phylum Streptophyta; class Magnoliopsida; order Asterales; family Asteraceae; genus Glebionis; species Glebionis coronaria. Next base: position 154,731,022 of record CM046880.1, read on the forward strand.
TGTATGGACTATACTACATGGGTCGGGCTTTCCTTTTGGGCTTTGGTTACTTATGAATGAACCTTAGCTTAAAGTTAAGCCCGTTATACACGACTAATCTACTACCTATTACAACGTTTTAATATACAATACATAATAAACATATGACCGAGCATTCTTGTTTGACTCAATATTTTGAGTCTAACATTAAATGTGAAGAAAACTAACCTATATCTAATCTAAAATAAAAAGACGGAGGGAAAATAAAAGTGAGATATGAGATAAAAATAAAATCTGCGTATTTTACAAGTTACTATCTATCTGTTTTTTGAAAAAAGATACCAAAAATATACATAATGTGCTGCGTCTTTATTAAGCAATTCCAAATCTGATCTTTTTCTCTTTCTTCTACCTGACTAGGCTTTGGCTACTTGCTGCATCATTCTTTCCCTGTTGGGCCTTTTGGCATGCTGTTGGGATGCAGTCAAAAGATGATCTTAGGCTGCTGGTATTTGTCATCATAATGGACATCGGTCAATATTGGGCTGGAGTGGCTGTGTTGGGCCTGTGTTGGGCCTGTGTGCGGGCTGAAGTTACATTAATGGGTAGGTTCGACCCATTTCATTAGTGTCGAGCCGGCCCAATAAAACATGAATGCACCGTCAAAATCGATTACTCGTGCTCTTTCCATTTCTCGTGTCCGTTTTGGCTATTTGCTTCGTTACAAAGTGAAGGAAAGAAAGAAGCTTGGGGACCTAAACTGCCAAACAATCAAACTCACCACCACCTATCATTTTGCCATGTCACCTCCACCAGCCAACCACATCACACCACCTCACTCCCCCTCCCACGTCACACCCCACTCACGATTTAAAACTGATTATATTAATCAGTTTATTCTTTCCCTCCTTAACATATATTTAAAATATTTAATCCCCAAATCAGATTAAACTTTCTCCTTAATCCACCCATAAACCCTAAAAATCCCAGGTCCAATTAACCTATAATCAAAGGGGTTTTTGCTGTAATTATCCAGATCACTAATTCATTCCATCCTCACCCCATCCCACACCCAAAACGTGAACCAAGACCAACCCATGTGGTTGTGGACCCCTCCCCTACACACGTCTCTTTCCCCCAAACCCTATACCCGACCAAACCAACGCGTATGATGAAGTACTTGGTCCCCAAGGACATTTCAACGTCTCAGATGCATTCCAACATCACAATGAGAGCTGGCATATCACATGGAGCTTTTTTACCCAATTTTCAGTCAAGAACACAAGGGCAATTTGGGATTTTCAAACCATTAGGGTTTTAGCTGTTTAATATTTTATTCAGTATCTAGAAAGATCTGTAGGCTGCTATATAAAGCCATAAGACTTAGCATTTTACTTCTTGTTCCTGAATTTTTTCCAACATCACAAGCTTGTAAATCCCGTTTGATTAATGAATGAAATTGGTTAAGTATTGTTGATGAAAAGATTCCAGGATCCTCATTTACATTTCTGTTGTTTAGTTTGAGTTCCAAGTTTTATTTTCAAGTTTTTAAAATTTCAGTTTTTGTTCAAAGTTTCTGAAAGTTTGGATTTTTGGCAAAAACCTTGTTCAAGGTTTGTTTTTCCAGGTCTTTAAAGTTGTTGTGCAAGTGTTTTAAAGGAAGTATAAGGAAGTTTTATGAAAAGGTTTTTAAAAGAGAAAGAAAAATCAGATTTGACTTGAATATTTTGCTTGTTTCTTTTCACTTTTTCTTAGCAGGTGTGATTGAAGGAGTGTTGTTCAAGTGATCTGCATAGGCCCGGGTCTATTGGAGGTGACATTCAGTCACTGTTGGGCCTGGATGTAGGCCCAACAAGGTACTCCTTGTTCCTTGTTTGAATTTTTCATAAGTTACTGATTTTGTGGAATTTGTATGAAAGCTGGTAATTTATGTGTTTAAGTGTTTAAAATAGCTCATTGGTTTTTAGTATGCATGATTGTAGTGTTTGAAATCAGTTTGAGTGTGTTTTGAAAGGATTTAGTTTGAAAAAATTGAGTTTCAGTTTGTTAAGGGGTGTTTGGATTTGTGATTTAAGCAAATTTTGTGACAAGTTTGTGAGTTAAAAGCTGTTTAAACACACTCTTTAGGTAGCTAGTAGTTGTAATTTAGCATAAGTTTTCATGTTGGAAGAGTTTTAAGCATTTTGCAAGTCAAAAGTTTGGAAAATATAGCAAAAATCAGAAACCTGCCTACTGCTTGATTTTTGAGTAATTGTGCCTTCAACTTGTGAAACCTGCTAGATAATAGGTTGTGTAAGGGTGTGCTTTAACTTATTTGTCTCTTGGTTGATTTGTATGCTAGTTATGAAGGCTTGAATCTCATTTGAATGCAAGTAATTTGTCATTTGTTCATCAGTCATAATATTTGCCTTATTCAGAAACTTTGGGTGGTATTTGGTGCTTGATTCTGTGTTGTAGCTTGTTTGATTTTGTGTTATTTTGACTCCTTATACTCCAAAGAGTATAAGGGTGCCCCTTGTATCCAATCAAACACCACAATCAACAAGAACCAAGCTCTTCTTGGTTAATATTCCCAAGTGAATATATCACTTGTGTTCATCAGTCAAAAAGTTTGAACTGAGCACGTTTTGGTTTCATCTTAGCTTAATCTTGATTATCTTGGATTTGTGTTTGTGTTTTTGTGAGTTAAAAGGTTACTGGATTAAGTGTTAAAAGTAAAAAAAAAAGAAATAAATTGCAAAAAGCTCACCTTGCCTGGGCTCGAACACGCGACCTTGCTTTCCAAGCGCTAGCGTGTTAACCAGTGATCTAGATGGCTTTTTACGTTTAGGTTTCATTTCATTAGATATTTAAGTGGTTTTTGTTTTTTAGCTTATTTGATTAGCAGCTTGTAAATAAGCTGTTTCAAGCTTATTTCTTTAAGCATTTTCCTTTTTAGCATTTTTCCTAGGATATTATTAGGATTGTTGACTTTTCTGAGCAAAAAGCAAATTTTTCCCTTTATTCATTAATTTATTAGGATTATTTTAAGTTTTAATTTTAAAAAGTCATTAAAAAATAGTAAAAGGTATTTTAAAAATCTGGAAAAATAATTTTTAGGTTTTTAATCATACTTTTGAGGTTTACAGCTAATTAGGTTTTCAAATTAGCTTATTTTTAATTTTATAGGATTTTAGGGTTTTTAAGCAACTTTAAAATTTAATATAAAATTATTAAATAGGTTTCTGAAAATTTGGATTGCATTTTTGTTTTAGTTACATTATTTAGGATTTTTGGTAATTTTTTAGAATTTATTTACAAACTTTTTATTTTTTTGAATATTTTAATATTATTTTATTATAAAAAATTGAAGTTTTATTTTTTCTTGTTTTTACATTTTTCCTAGGTTAAGGACACTTAATTAGGAGCTTTTTCACTTTCCAAATTTTTTTTAGACTTTTCATTAATTTCTAGAATTAATTTAAGATTTAATAGATTTTAATAGTTTTTAAGTGTTTAAAAATAGTTTAATTTGGTTTTAAAATTTTTAAAAATAGTTTTTAGCTTAGTTAGGTCATTTTTGAGGTTTACAAACTATTAGATCCTGTTTAGGGCTTTTTAATATTTAATTGTGATTTTTAGGGCTTTAATTAGCATTAAAAAGTCATTATTGAATTAATTAAAAAGGTTTTAGCAAGTTTGGATTTTTTTGTAAACTCTTAGAATAATATTAGGGATTTTTAGTAATTTTTAGGAATTTTTAGATTAAAATTTTAATTTTGGCACTATTTACGGTTTTACGTTTTCGCCTTTTTCGTCATAGTTTAATTCGTTTTAGTAACCGTCTTTCTCTTCTAATCCCATTTCTTTCTCAATCATATAATCACAAACATTAATCAACTCTTAACACAACGCACTAGCCTCCTCGAGAACGAACTCACTTTAGGGTCATTCACACACGGTTTTCCTAAATCGTCGTGCCTACTTGCCCTACTTTGTGCATCCTTTTTCTAAAGGTGTACAAAACTCCAACAATCATTTTGGTGCCGCTGCCGGGGAGGCGTGTTGTGTTTGGTTGAACCATTGTTGTTTTATATATAGCCATAATAGCTAATTGTATTAGTAGCACTCTACTAATACGTATTATCGGTTTTTCGTTTTTTGTGAATACTATTACTATATTGTATACGTAGAACAATAAATTTACAAGTACTCCAAATACGTGAGAAATCACAACCTTGACTTGGGAGGTCATTACCCAATCATTGTATTCGAATCTCAAACCAAAGAAAAAGGCAAAAATAGATAAATACTTTCGTGAAGCTCGATTTTGAGAAATACAAACTATAAGGTGGGTATAAGGCGGTTGTATTTCACGACCTAAAGGAAAAAGGCTCTTAAGTGCTTCGCGCCGCCTCGTTTCCTCCGCTTGCTTGTGCGTATTTTGATTTTGAAAGCTAATCGAGGGTTTTGCCGCCCAAAGTATTACTAAGTATCATATATATTTTCTTGGTTTCTATTGATTAAACCCTCTTGAACGATTTGGTGTTCCACCATCGTTCTAACGACATCGAAGGCGTTCACTTCACGTGATCGTTTTCATTCCTTGAGGCTTCTTTAATAGAGAGATTTGATTAAGGAGGAGATTTGTAGATTTGTGTCTACTTAATACATTCCAAAAATCCAAAAAAGTTAAAAACAATCAAAAACCACAAAAAAATTGAAAAAGTAAAAACACCAAAAAGAATCTTCTTTGCTCGCCTTCTCGTTGTACGTGACGTTTATGCAAACTCGCTCTAAAGCAAGACGTGCTCGTAAACGAAGAAACAAATCAATCACTCCTACTAGTGAGGAGTCTCCTATTGACGAACCCATTATAGTGAAAGAAGCACCCATGGCTAATCGAACTATGATGGAGTTGCTTCAAGCACCCACCGAGGGTTATGGAGAAGCGATTGTGATTCCCGCTATCCTTGCGGAGAATTTTGAGGTTAAGACGGGTTTGTTGTCCATGATTCAAAACAACAAGTTTCGAGGTGACGAAAAGGACAACCCTCATAACCACATTCGCCAATTTAATCGTCTCACTGCCACATGCAAGTTTAAGGACGTCTCAAACGACTCGATTAAGATGATGCTTTTTCCGTATTCCTTAGCGGAGCCCGCGAAAATTTGGTTAGAGAAAGAGCCACCCAAATCTATATTGGCGTGGAAGGATCTCGTTTCAAAATTCGTGAACCAATTTTTTCCACCCTCTTAGACTACGCACTTGAAAAACGAGATTTCAAAGTTTTCGCAAGAGTATAATGAGAGTTTTTCAACGGCTGGGAATAGGTTTAAGGAAATGTTGCACGAATGTCCTCATCATGGTTTTTCCGACTTGCATCAAATTGACACGTTTTACAATGGCTTGAACGCTCATGAGCGTGATTATCTTAATGCCGCCGCGGGTGGTAATTTTTTGTGTAAGACGGTCGAGGAAGCATTGTTAATCATTGAGAATAGGTCTAAGGTGTATAGTCCTCGTAGCACGTCGAGTGTTCGTAAGACTTCGTCTTCGTCTTCGCCTTCATTGTCACACACCGTTGATGCTTGCCAAATCGAGGCTAATTTGGAGAACAAAATTTTTGATAAGTTGAAAGGATTGTTAATTGAGTTTAAAGTTGGTGAACAACCCGCTCCCGCTACGATTAAAGCGGTTGAGGTTTCTTGTATGTATTGTGGTGGAGCTCACGATTATTCCGAGTGCATTAGCAACGGTGGTAACACTTCGAGTGCCTTCGCGGCCGCGGGAACTTATAACCAAAACGGTCAAGTTCCTCTCACTAATCAATTGACTCCACCGGGTTTTCCACCAAATCAAAATGCTAACAATTATCGAAACAATCAAGTTGGTTACCAAAGCAATCAAAGGAACAATTTTAAGGGTAATGACAACTATGGGAATCAAGGAACTAGTAGCCAATTGCAAAATCAAAATCAAAACCGTAATTTTCAAAACACAAGTCAAGGTCTTCAAAATGTTTACACAAAAGAACTTCCAATGGACTTTTTGAATTACGCCACGGCAAATGATAAGATTTTGGAAAACATTCAAGAGCAATTGGCTAGTCAAGCTAGGGACACGGCTAAAAACATTAAGGAGTTGGCTAACTTTGTGAAAGAAAATCTTAACATGAGAAATGAATTGAAAAATGATTTTGCTAATCAAATTCGAGGTCAAAACAATAAGATTGAACAAATTCATGCTAGGCTTGAACAAAGAATTGACCAAAAAGCCGCTAGTCAAGATTTGAAGTTTAATAGTCAAGATGCTAAGCTTAATGGAATTTTAGAAGCCGTCATGGGAAACAAAGCCTCTACTTCGAGTGGTCTACCTAGAACACCATTTCAAACCCGAAGGGAGAGATGAAAGTGATTACCACACGAAGTGGTAAGACACTTAAAGAACCGACTCCTTAACCAATTACTCCAACGGTGGAGGAAATTGAGGAAGAACCCGAGGTGGTGGTCGAAAAGGAGCATATTTAAAGCCCACAAAGTACAGCTCATGCCACACCTACGGTTGACCCATTACCAACATTGGAACCCGAGATTCCAAAGGCTATGCCTATTCCCCAACCCACACCACCCTTGCCTTACCCATCGAGACTTAGGAAGGAGAAACGACAAGAGCGCGACAACTACCAATTTGAGCTTTTTATGAAAATGTTTCGTGAGTTGCACCTTAATGTGAGTTTCGCCGATGCTTTGGTCATGATGCCTCGATTTGCCGCTAACTTTAAGAGTATGTTGAACAACAAGGAGAAATTACACCAAATGTCTAGTTGTTCGTCGGTTTATCTTAATCGCATACCTTAAAAAGTCGGTGATCCTGGTAAATTTTTGATCCCTTGTGCAATTCAAGATATGGAAGAATGCTATGCCTTGGCCGATCTTGGTGCTAGCATTAACTTGATGCCACTTGCAATCTTCAAGTCGCTCAATCTTCCTAATCTTACTCCTTCACGAATGTCTATTGAGTTGGCCGGCCATTCCACGATTCTCGCATGTGGTTTGGCGGAAGACGTTTTTGTGAAAGTGGGGAAGTTCTACTATCCCGTAGACTTCATTGTTGTTGACATCCCCACGGATCCTCAAGTTCCTCTTATTTTAGGTCGTTCGTTTTTAGATACGTCTATGGCTTTAATTGATGTGCATGCTAGAAAGATCACCTTACGTTTCAACGACGAGGAACTTGTTATAAACGCAACTCAAAATTCTCAACTTTCTCATGTTTATTCCGTTGCTACCATAAACCTCGTTGATATGATCGACGTGGTTTGCGAGGAATTTTCACAAGAAGTTTTAGGGTTTGGTGATGAAGAAACTAGTGGCAATCCCACTATGTTAGATCCAATTCTTGATAATTCGACACCAACCTTCACTCATTTTGAAGGTGGTGGTTTTACGTTGGAAGAATGTAATGTTCCACGTACTTGTGACGAAGACCTCGACAACGATGAGGACTTCTCGATTATCAAGGATTTTCTCAACGATTTCCTATTTCCTCCACCCGAGGAGGTTATGAGTATCGAGCCTAAATCTTCACTTGAGGAACCACCTATTCTTGAGTTGAAAGATTTACCTCCTCACCTCGAATATGTCTATTTGGAGGAGGACGACAAGTTGCCGGTTATTATTGCGAAGGATCTTTCGAATGATGAAAAAACCGCACTTGTCGATGTTCTTAAGGACCACAAAGGGGCGATTGCGTGGAAGTTATCCGACATTAAGGGAATCGATCCCATGTTTTGTACCCACAAAATCTTAATGGAGGAGGATTTCAAGCCAACAATCCAAAGTCAAAGGAGGGTGAACCCCAAAATTCACGACGTCATCAAAAAGGAGGTCCTTAAACTCCTTGACGCGGGAATGATTTACCCTATTTCCGATAGCCCTTGGGTAAGTCCTATTCATTGTGTCCCTAAAAAGGGAGGGATGACCGTTGTGCCAAACTATGCCAACGAGTTAATTCCCACTAGACTCGTGACCGGATGGAGAGTGTGCATTGACTATCGTAAGTTGAATGAAACCACTCGAAAAGACCATTTTCCCTTGCCCTTCATGGACCAAATGTTGGAGCGTCTTTCGGGAAACGATTTCTATTGCTTTTTAGATGGTTTTTCCGGTTACTTCCAAATTCCCATCGATCCTCGTGATCAAGAAAAAACTACGTTTACGTGTCCATATAGAACGTTTGCCTATCGTAGAATGCCATTCAGACTTTGTAATGCACCGGGAAATTTTCAACGATGCATGATGGCTATTTTACATGATATGATCGAGAAGACGATGGAAGTCTTCATGGATGACTTTTCCGTGTTTGGTGATTCTTTCACTTCGTGTTTGTCGAACATAGAGAGAATGTTAAAACGTTGTGAGGAAACCAACCTTGTGCTCAATTGGGAAAAGTGTCATTTTATGGTTAAGAGTGGAATCGTCTTAGGGCACAAGGTCTCGAAAGCGGGGATTGAGGTAGATCAAGCTAAGGTAGACATCATCGCCAAATTACCTCATCCTAAAACCGTCAAGGGAGTTAGGAGTTTCCTAGGCCACGTGGGCTTTTATCGACGATTCATCAAGGATTTTTCAAAGATTTCTCGACCCATTACACATCTTCTTGAAAAAGAGGCACGTTTTATCTTTGATGAAGATTGTGTACGAGCCTTTGAAATCCTTAAGAGGAAACTTACCGAAGCTCCCATCCTTGTTACTCCCAATTGGAACCTCCCCTTTGAGCTTATGTGTGATGCTAGTGATTACGCTATTGGGTCCGTTTTGGGGCAACGTCATGATAAGCACTTCTTGCTATTCACTATGCTAGCAAGACGATGACCGAGGCTCAACTTAAATACACTACAACGGAAAAGGAGTTCCTTGCCGTGGTGTATGCATTTGAGAAATTCCGACCTTACCTCGTCTTGACGAAATGCATAGTGTATACGGACAATTCGGCTATTAAGTATCTCATGGCAAAGCAAGATCCTAAGCCGAGATTACTTCGTTGGATTCTCCTCCTTCAAGAATTTGATCACAAAATCGTTGACAAAAAAGGAGCCGAGAATCTAGCGGCCGGTCATCTCTCTCGTTTGGAAGATCCTCACCAAAGTGTTTTCGAGCGCAAGGAAATCACCGAAACATTTCCGCTCGAGACACTTGGTGTAGTGAATTCTAAGCTTGATTCTTCTACCCCATGGTTTGCGGATTTTGCAAATTACCATGCGGGTAACTTCATCATTAAGGGTATGACGACTCAACAAAAACGAAAATTCTTTCGTGACGTCAAGTTCTACTTTTGGAACGACCCTTACTTGTTTCAAACTTGTGCGGATCAAATCATCCGACGTTGTGTATTTGGCACCGAAGCTTCTAACATCCTTAGAGCTTGCCATGAGGGACCCACGGGAGGTCACCACAGTGCTAATCTCACGGCCAAGAAGGTGTTTGATGCCAGCTACTTTTGGCCTACTATTTACCGAGATGCACAAGATCTTGTGAAGTCGTGTGATGCATGCCAACGACAAGGAAAAGCCTCACAAAAAGATGAAATGCCACAAAATATCATTCAAGTATGTGAGATCTTTGACGTTTGGGGCATAGACTTTATGGGGCCGTTCCCATCATCTCGTGGTAATAAGTACATTCCCGTTGCGGTTGACTACCTTTCTAAGTGGGTGGAGGCCAAGGCCTTGCCCACCAATGATGCACGTGTGGTAGTCAAGTTTTTGAAGCAATTTTTTTCTCGGTTTGGAACCCCTCGTGCTATCATAAGCGATCGTGGAACCCATTTTTGTAACGACTAATTTGAAAGGGTTCTAAGGAAATATGGGGTTACACATCGGCTTTCTACAGCTTATCACCCACAAAAGAGTGGGCAAGTCGAGGTTTCAAACCGAGCTTTGAAGAGGATCTTGGAGAGATTTGTTGGGGAAAACCGACAATCTTGGTCGGATAAGTTGGACGATGCTTTATGGGCCTTTAGGACCGCTCATAAGACGCCCATTGGGTGCACTCCCTATAAGCTTGTGTATGGAAAGAATTGTCATTTGCCTATCGAGTTAGAACACAAAGCTTATTGGGCCCTAAAGCATTGTAATGATGATATGGAGACCGCGGGAAAACACCGGAAAATGCAATTAAATGAATTGGATGAACTGAGGGATATTGCTTATGAAAATTCATTGATTTATAAAGAGAAAACTAAAAAGTTGCATGATTCTAAAATTAAAAACCGGGTTTTTAACATTGGGGATCAAGTTTTGCTTTTTAATTCAAGATTGAAAATCTTTTCCGGTAAGTTGAAATCCCGTTGGTCCGGTCCATTCACCGTGACTCAAGTATTTCCGTATGGGGCCATCGAGTTAGCTCAAGATGATGGTCCTAACTTCAAGGTGAATGGACATAGGTTGAAGCACTACTTTGGCGGGGAAGTTCCATCCTTGAACTACCTCGACCAAGTCACCTTCCCCAATGATAATTAGTATTGAGGGGATCGAGTCGAGCTCATGACTCGGTAATCAAAAACGAGGTGCCTCGTGGGGGAGTCCCATGCTTATCCTATGTACATATTATCGCTTTCTAATGTAGCTTACGTGTGGGGATTCGTGCCCTTCCAACCTTTGTTCCGTGGTTGTTTATGAATTGTGGTTTTTAGATCATGATCTTCACGATTGGAGCCTCTCGTGTTCGTGTTATGGGAGCACTCGATCGTTTGCTTTTAAGACATTTCTCAATATCCATGATATATCCTTTGATGTTCTAACCTTAGGTTTTTAGCACACTTCATAAACGGCTATTAATTTAATGGTTACACCCTTTCCATGTTAGATTAGGCATTCGACTTCGTCTCTAGTATGGGGGTGTTTTCACCCCTATACTCGAAACATTGAGGACAATGTTTAACTTTAGTATGGGGGGGTGAATAGATACGTGCCTTGCCAAACCTTCACGCTTTCCAAAGTTTATCTTTTTGTTATCGTTTTGTTGCAAAATAAGGCTAAAAATGGCCAAATTTTAAAAATTTTCTCATGTTTTATAAGTGTTTGAAGACACGAATGTAGGTTTTCCGATGGCGAGAATAAGAGTAATTTTTGACTCGACCGTGCGTGTTGAGCACTTAGCTTTGATTCCTTAACTACACATTAGGATAAGTCTCTTAAATGAGGACGAGAAATGATATAGTTAATTATAAGTTACTATGCTAAACGTAGAGTACTCGTATTCTTTCAAAAACTCATGTGTTCTCGTTGTTTGCTTATTCTCCCTTCGCTTGTAAATATTTTTTGATTAATAAATATTGACTTAGCGGTTTAGTTAGGATTGTTGGGTTTCTAGTCTTTTCTAGTAGCTTCCGTGTAATTAAATTGGGGAGACATTAAGGTATCGCCAGCGTCACGGTTTTGAAGTATTGGCACCCGAATAATCGAAAGCTTCACCCAATAATAAGATTTCAAGTGCTCACCTAAATTTAGCAAACAATTTGAAGCCCCACAAGGCCTAAAATCTATGCAAAATTGAAAGTGAATCAAGCCTTAATCTTCGAAGCTTTAAAGATCCAAAATTCGCTTTAGCGTGAGGATATACGTCTTTGGCTAATAAAACCACCGATGATGGCGGATAATAAAAGGCAAGGCAAGACCGAAGTCATAATAAAAGCTTCATGGCGAAGTTGAATAAAAGATTGAGGTAAACCAAAGATAATAAGGTCCTTCCGTTAGGGGGCGTATAAAAGTCTTGTTAATAAGTCTCATGTTCAAAACCGTTATAAAACCGTGTTTATCGATTCTTCTTGTCAACTTAATTTTTTAACATCGTTGTCTATTAGGAGGGGCTATTGATTTGATGGTCTTAGTTACACCGTTAGGACTCTATTTTTAGACCTAAATCACTATTATGGCATAAGTCAAACAATGTATCCTTGTGAAACATTTAAGACATAATAAAATATAAGAGATACAACTTAGGAATAATGGGAGGATAAGTACGTGATTAGGGCATATGAGTAGTGTTAGCATTACTAACTTATAATGACAATGATCTCGTTGCACGCTTGGCATGGAATTGAGTGAAAATCGAGGACGATGAAATTATTTCTAACGAAGCATTCACGTGTTCTTATTCTATGAACCTAAACGTCCCATTTTGCGATGAAAATCATACATTATGTCTAAAACACAAGTAGTAGTAATAGTGTAGTGTAGCTAGTTTATCATTCCAATAAAGTGAATAAAAATGGATTTTCGAGGTGATATGATACTTTATTCTAGCATTGCGTGAGGGCACGGCAATGGTTTAGTATGGGGGAGTGATGAGACTGCTTTTATACATAGTCTCATCGTCCAATTAGGGCTTAAAATGCATTAAATATCATCAAAATACCCAAATATATGCTTGTGTTTGTTGCTTGTGTATTTTAGGTACGGATATTGAGAAAATGACAAAAGATCACAAGAATCAGTCAAAAACGAACACGGGAAACGAAGCCGCACGATGAACCAAGCCCTAATGAAGAATTTTCCAAAGAAAACCCTTGAAGATTGGAAGAATTATGAAGATTGGTCCTCCAAGTTTGAAGAATTGACACTTTATACCCTTGTATCTTCATAATTACAAGTTTGGTCCCTAAAGTTTGTCAAAATTACAAAAAGGACCCTTAACTTTGAAGAATTGGCAAATTTAGTCCCTCAACAAAACTAAATTGTCAATATTGTTCCTCCAAGAAGTCAACAAACAAGTCAAGTCCTTAAAGTTTGAAGACATTACAAAAACAGCCCTTGAAGAATGCCAAAATTACACTTGAAGTCCTTGTTAGAAGTATGGAAAGTTTATGTGCCAAAAATGACAAAAGCTGAAACTTAAAATCAAAGGGAATGAAGTTGTGCCATTTTATTACAAAGTGAAGGAAAGAAGAAGCTTGGGGACCTAAACTGCCAAACAATCAAACTCACCACCACCTATCATTTTGCCATGTCACCTCCACCAACCAACCACATCACACCACCTCACTCCCCCTCCCACGTCACACCCCACTCACGATTTAAAACTGATTATATTAATCAGTTTATTCTTTCCCTCCTTAACATATATTTAAAATATTTAATCCCCAAATCAGATTAAACTTTCTCCTTAATCCACCCATAAACCCTAAAAATCCCAGGTCCAATTAACCTATAATCAAAGGGGTTTTTGCTGTAATTATCCAGATCACTAATTCATTCCGTCCTCACCCCATCCCACACCCAAAACGTGAACCAAGACCAACCCATGTGGTTGTGGACCCCTCCCCTGCACACGGATCTTTCCCCCAAACCCTATACCCGACCAAACCAACGCGTATGATGAAGTACTTGGTCCCCAAGGACATTTCAACGTCTCAGATGCATTCAAACATCACAATGAGAGCTGGCATATCACATGGAGCTTTTTGACCCAATTTTCAGTCAAGAACACAAGGGCAATTTGGGATTTTCAAACCATTAGGGTTTTAGCTGTTTAATATTTTATTCAGTATCTAGAAAGATCTGTAGGCTGCTATATAAAGCCATAAGACTTAGCATTTTACTTCTTGTTCCTGAATTTTTTCCAAGATCACAAGCTTGTAAATCCCGTTTGATTAATGAATGAAATTGGTTAAGTATTGTTGATTAAAAGATTCCAGGATCCTCATTTACATTTCTGTTGTTTAGATTGAGTTCCAAGTTTTATTTTCAAGTTTTTAATATTTCAGTTTTTGTTCAAAGTTTCTGAAAGTTTGGATTTTTGGCAAAAACCTTGTTCAAGGTTTGTTTTTCCAGGTCCTTAAAGTTGTTGTGCAAGTGTTTTAAAGGAAGTATAAGGAAGTTTTATGAAAAGGTTTTTAATAGAGAAAGAAAAATCAGATTTGACTTGAATATTTTGCTTGTTTCTTTTCACTTTTTCTTAGCAGGTGTGATTGAAGGAGTGTTTTTCAAGTGATCTGCATAGGCCCGGGTCTATTGGAGGTGACATTCAGTCACTGTTGGGCCTGGATGTAGGCCCAACAAGGTACTCCTTGTTCCTTGTTTGAATTTTTCATAAGTTACTGATTTTGAGGAATTTGTATGAAAGCTGGTAATTTGTGTGTTTAAGTGCTTAAAATAGCTCATTGGTTGTTAGTATGCATGATTGTAGTGATTGAAATCAGTTTGAGTGTGTTTTGAAAGGATTTAGTTTGAAAAAATTGAGTTTCAGTTTGTTAAGGGGTGTTTGGATTTGTGATTTAAGCAAATTTTGTGACAAGTTTGTGAGTTAAAAGTTGTTTAAACACACTCTTTAGGTAGCTAGTAGTTGTAATTTAGCATAAGTTTTCATTTTGGAAGAGTTCTAAAGCATTTTGCAAGTCAAAAGTTTGGAAAATATAGCAAAAATCAGAAACCTGCCTACTGCTTGATTTTTGAGTAATTTGTGCCTTCAACTTGTGAAACCTGCTAGATAATAGGTTGTGTAAGGGTGTGATTTAACTTATTTGTCTCTTGGTTGATTTGTATGCTAGTTATGAAGGCTTGAATCTCATTTGAATGCAAGTAGTTTGTCATTTGTTCATCAGTCATAATATTTGCCTTATTCAGAAACTTTGGGTGGTATTTGGTGCTTGATTCTGTGTTGTAGCTTGTTTGATTTTGTGTTATTTTGACTCCTTATACTCCAAAGAGTATAAGGGTGCCCCTTGTATCCAATCAAACACCACAATCAACAAGAACCAAGCTCCTCTTGGTTAATATTCACAAGTGAATATATCACTTGTGTTCATCAGTCAAAAAATTTGAACTGAGCACGTTTTGGTTTCATCTTAGCTTAATCTTGATTATCTTGGATTTGTGTTTGTGTTTTTGTGAGTTAAAAGGTTACTTGATTAAGTGTTAAAAGTAAAAAAAAGAAATAAATTGCAAAAAGCTCACCTTGCCTGGGCTCGAACACGCGACCTTGGTTTCCAAGGGCTAGCGTGTTAACCAGTGATCTAGATGGCTTTTTACGTTTAGGTTTCATTTCATTAGATATTTAAGTGGTTTTTGTTTTTTTAGCTTATTTGATTAGCAGCTTGTAAATAAGCTGTTTCAAGCTTATTTCTTTAAGTATTTTCCCGTTTAGCATTTTTCCTAGGATATTATTAGGATTGTTGACTTTTCTGAGCAAAAAGCAAATTTTTCCCTTTATTCATTAATTTATTAGGATTATTTTAAGTTTTAATTTTAAAAAGTCATTAAAAATAGTAAAAGGTATTTTAAAAATCTAGAAAAATAATTTTTAGGTTTTTAATCATACTTTTGAGGTTTACAACTAATTAGGTTTTCAATTTAGCTTATTTTTAATTTTATAGGATTTTAGGGTTTTTAAGCAACTTTAAAATTTAATATAAAATTATTAAATAGGTTTCTAAAAATTTGGATTGCATTTTTGTTTTAGTTACATTATTTAGGATTTTTGGTAATTTTTTAGAATTTATTTACAAACTTTTTATTTTTTTTGAATATTTTAATATTATTTTATTATTAAAAATTGAAGTTTTATTTTTTCTTGTTTTTACATTTTTCCTAGGTTAAGGACACTTAATTAGGAGCTTTGTCACTTTCCAAATATTTTTTAGACTTTTCAATTAATTTCTAGAATTAATTTAAGATTTAATAGATTTTAATAGTTTTTAAGTGTTTAAAAATAGTTTAATTTGGTTTTAAAATTTTTAAAAATAGTTTTTAGCTTAGTTAGGTCATTTTTGAGGTTTACAAACTATTAGATCTTGTTTAGGGCTTTTTAATATTTAATTGTGATTTTTAGGGCTTTAATTAGCATTAAAAAGTCATTATTGAATTAATTAAAAGGTTTTAGCAAGTTTGGATTTTTTTTGTAAACTCTTAGAATAATATTGGTGATTTTTAGTAATTTTTAGGAATTTTTAGGTTAAAATTTTAATTTTGGCACTATTTACGGTTTTACGTTTTCGCCTTTTTCGTCATAGTTTAATTCGTTTTAGTAACCGTCTTTCTCTTCTAATCCCATTTCTTTCTCAATCATATAATCACAAACATTAATCAACTCTTAACACAACGCACTAGCCTCCTCGAGAACGAACTCACTTTAGGGTCATTCACACACGGTTTTCCTAAATCGTTGTGCCTACTTGCCCTACTTTGTGCATCCTTTTCCTAAAGGTGTACAAAACTCCAACAATCAGATATCATCGGATATCGGAATCTCCAAAGGCAACGATCGAAGCTCGATTGATCCGTAAAACGAACATGAGAGGCTTCAATGATAGCGATGATCTTAATAAATCCCAATCACAAACAACCACGGAACAAAAGTTGGAAGAGCACAAGTCCCCTCACATTACACTATTAGAAAGCAATAATATTTACAAGGATAAGCATGAGAATCCCCCACGAGGCACCCTGTTTTTGATAACTGAGTCAAAAGCTCGACTGGAATCCCCATAAATGTGATCATTTAGGGATTATCATGGTATGCTCATTTTTGGTAGGGCATACATGATAAACAATGCCCAAAAGTATACGGAGTATTTTAAAAATATGATAAACGTATACCGGGGTCAAAGATAGCGTCCTGGTTTTCGGATGAAAGACGAAACAATACTACTTCAACGTATGCCAAAACCCCAAAGGGGTAGAAGAAAAGAGATGAGAAATATAAGGGTGGGACAATGGGTGGGGAACTAAAACAATGAGCTACTCTAGGTAGACTCGCACCAAGAAAATAGATATATTTTCCATTTATTGCATCGGTGAAAGACCGAGATTTCCCTTTACAAGCAATTCCGGGATCGAATATCTCGTCCTTGGTGTGAGGAAACATAAGGGGCTTCCCCCACACTAAAAGCACACCAACCGCCGTCAAAAGGAGTAGACGAGGTGGTAGCACTCATAAAACGCGGTGATGACGGAGTTAAACTTGTAGAGAAATATTTTAAATCAATTTTAAAATCTTTTCCTTTTTCATCGTTCAAACACTCCTTATAAAAACCCGATTGAATTATGTTGTAAATATTTGGCGTTTCTAAGACGATGTTAGGCATGTTGGGTCAAAAAGTTGATGTGGCAGAAACTCAAAAACGAAGAAAACATGAAGATATTGTCTAAGCGTTATCAAGAGCAATCCAAGCGTTGACAAGAGCAAATTAAGCGTTGATGGCTCAAGAGTTGTCATGTGCAATCTAAGCATTGTCACATGCAATTCAAGAGTTGACAGAAACGTAGACAAGAAGCTTATGGAAGCTTCTATTTAGATAAACATGCAGGATATATTCTGTATAAGTTTATCTAAATAGAAGATTTACTTGTTTATTTGATTTTATCTCTTGTAAACCCTAATCCTTATACTATAAAAGGAACCAATGGTCTTAGGTTTTATTCATAACTTTCATATACAATGTACATCTAAAGCGTGTGTCGACTAGACGTGGGATTCAATGTATACACGTCTAGTGGTTGTTTGTTATTAATATAATGAACAATCCAATTTGTTTTAATTCATGTTCTTGTTCCCTAAACACCTTGTTAATGTATCATGTTCTAATTCCGCTTTGATTATCTAATCATATGAACATGGTGCATTCGTAGTAGCTTCAAAGATCTGGAAACCAAGGTTTCCACAAGGCATACTAAAATTTCTCACATTTAAGTCGCGGTTAGGGGGTGGTGGATTGTATAAGCTCTCAAAATGTTTATCTACAAAGAACACCACCCCCTCGGGGTTAACATATTCATCATCCTCATGAACGTCTATCTCATCGATTTCTTCATCATAGATAGGCTTGTCAAACCAAGGTTTGTCATTCCCCTCATTGAGGATTTTAGAAACTCTCTCGATGAGATCATGATCAAGCACAAAACCATCATTCCTTTGTGGGGATCGCTGATAAGTTAGATCCTCACGAATGTGGTAAACATCATTCTCATTTGAGGAGTGATGATCAGGTAACTCCTCAAGAATGGGATTTTTGGTCACGTGATTTGGTTCGTCATTATGAATGAGACGTTCCAACTCATCAAGTTCATCCTTGATTTTGGAAAGATCAACCTCACTCGTAGGTGGAAGTGGAGGCAAAAGAGCTAGCTCTCGTTCGATAATTTCCTCAATCTCGGGATCAAACTGGTAATCATCGTACTTCCCATGTAAAGAGGTCTTTTTAGGAGAATATTCAAAAATGGTATTTGGATTTGGAAGCACGTGATCAATTTCGGCAAAATGTTATCGTCATCATCAAAGAAAGAGTCGATGTGAGCACTCACAATCGTGGTCTTACAAGCCGAATGACTATGCCTAGGTGACTTTTCAATGACGAGTGGATCGATGTCGATGAAACCTATAGCCTCAACGGGTGTTGGGCTAGGAAATGGAGGCACTTCAATGTGATTAGAAGTTGAAGCCTCAAAGACGTGGTCCTTCGAAGGTAGTGAAGACGAGTCCATTTTGGTCATTGTCGTGATGGCACTAACGTTGCCCTTAGGAATTGGTTATTCACTTTGTTCACCGAATATATCCCACAATGATTTTTCATCCATAAATTTACGAATACCCTTTTGAATTAAGTAAACATATTCTTTATCATTAAAATCGCCATCTTTAAAACCGTTCATTTTAATTCTTTCTAAACATGCATCAAGCCTCATATTTTCCGCTAAAGTTAACATTTCGAAATCATTAGAATTTGAAACCTTGGTTTTATCATGATCATTTGAAACTTGGGATCTTTTTTCTTTTGAACGGCAACTTTTATTACGACTACCAAGATGCTAGAAAAAATTACAAATAAATTAAATGAGTATTCTTCAACCAATCATTCCAAGTAACTACCTTATTACTGAAATGTAATATAATGCAAGTTCGTTTTCTCAGTTCTTAACCAATAGAAAGTCCAATCAATATCAGATTTATTATTGTTCTTGGTTGTTCAAGCTTGCTTGGTAATCTATTGCTAATTCAATCAACACTATTTAAAAATGAAAAATATTAAACTACTTATACGTAAAACAATTTGCAAATACCACGTTTTTATTCAAACAAAATTCTAAAATGCACAATATAAAACTAAAAGGACTGAAAATGTAACTTCTATGAAATGATAATGCTCAAAATGTAAATTCTACAACTATAGGGACTAAGAATGCAAATCTGAAAACTATGAGGATTAACAATGCAAAATCTATAACTAACTTGCCAAAATGTAACAAATTAACAAACTTCCAACTGAATTCTAACAACTTTCAAAAGTAAAGGACTAAAACTTGCAAATACCACAAAATTAGGAAGTTTAGCTAGGTATGAAAACTGATTAAACCTTTAAGGACTAAAGTGCAATTTTGTTAAGAGTTTAACTAAAAACGGGTAACAAGAATGAATAAGCTCGTTTGAGCTTATTACTACACCAAATCAGCTGAAACAAATTGCAAAAGATTTCTAATCCAATTTAAGCTACGTGTATTAAAGGAAATAAGCTAAAAGTCAAAAATAAGCAAATGAGTGCTTATTGATAAGCACAAAATAAGCTACAGCTTAAACCAAACAGTCACAACTTGATTTTTGTGATGAAACTGATTAAGCTACTTATTACAAGAACGGGAAATCAAACTAGAAACATTTTCATCCAGAAATGAATGAGAAATCTGAAATAAGCTCTTTTGAGCTTATGTTGACCAAGTTTGACCAACTTTTTGCAAAAAGCTCAAACTTTCAAAACTTAATATTTAACACTAACTAACTGGATTGGTGAAAGAAAATCATGACTTTTGTGAAGTGGATTAAGAGAACTAGGAAAACAGTAGGTACTATATCTCAGAGAATGACAAATGCTCAGGCTTGAACTAAAAAGCTATTTTCTAGCTTATAACCTAAAACTGTAGAATTTCCTTTTAGAATCTGAAAGTTTATGATATAAGCTAGAACTAGAAACAAGTTTGAGAAAATTTCATCAAGGAATGAAGGAGAACTAGGCAAATGAAAAAGGCAAGTTTATAAGACCAAAGCTGAATGATATCTAACCCAAACTATTTTAGTGCCAATTGCCTGATTGACTTTTTATTTGACTAGCAAATGACTTAAAACTACTTGTTACCTCTTAAAGACTAGAAATGAACTCTTAAACACAAATTTCCAATACTTGAAAACTGATTAAAAGCTATTCCCAAACACTCCTTAAACTGCTATGATCAAAATTTAACAAAGGCTTATAAAGTTCTGACTTGAACTGATTAAAAAGCTATAGCAAACTAGTTTTAATGGACTAAATGAAAGGTGTAAAAACTGTAAACAAACAATAACCAAGGCTAGAACTCAATAAAGCTATAAAGCTAACAAGTAAATGAAATGATGCAGAAACTACAACTCAGAACACAAGAATGCAAGATTAATGCTACAAACACACTAAGATCAATCAAACAACAACTATTAACAAATTTATCATATAGCCATCAAGATTAACTAGGAAAATGAGCATGCAAAGACTTGTTAAGTGGAACAAAAACAAGAGCTATAAAACCTATTGTAGAAATCCTTTGGGAAGAAGAGGAGCGCTGAGCTCTCTTGCCCTAGTGATAACCACCACCTATCACTAGTATTCAACAAACATCAACCATCAAACAGCTACAATTCATCTGGAATCAATCAAACTGCATTGAAATCTCCAAAAGAACTAGGAATGAACAAATTCTAATCAAACAGCTTCTAATCTTCACAAATGTTAGTTATGATCAATGGTTGATCATAACAAACATCAATCAGCAACAATAACACTCAACAGCAACAAGATCAAACTGGAATTTGAATAACAGAATTTGGCGGGAAAAGGAAATTTTGAATTTTATTGAATGAATTCAGTTACAAAGTTGGTTACAAGCTACTAACTAACTAACTGACTCAAGAGTTTGTCAGACTCTTGAGTAGTTAGAGGAAAAGTGAGGGAAAAAGGAAAGGGAAAATTGAACTATGTGTTTTTACAATTTTAGCTACTACTAAAAAATGAAGTACAAGCTATCTATTTATAGGCATGAGAGGGGAGTTTGTTGGAGTTGGTGACGTGTCAGAACCAGTAATAACTTGCCACGTGGAAAAATTCTGCATTTGGCACTTGAAGGTATGATCAATGATTTGGGTGTTTTTGATTGAGTGAGTGATATGTTAATTGAATTGCACCGTTGAACTCGTCTCTCCAAAACGATCATCTTTGATGTTTATAACTTTCTCTGAAATTGCTTCTATCAAAAACCCGATCCTGGCAAATTTTTCTTGTGAAGAAGAAAACACGTGTCACTTTCTGGTTGGTTGAAGAGATGTGTTGCGGATTGCACTGTTAAGATATTGTAATAAATGTGGGGCGGCGCAAGTGGGTAATTAATGAGCCTAAGTGGCAATCCGTGTGTATTATTTTCTTGATTCTCATTGGCTGCTTCCTTGACACATGGATTACACTTTAATATCTTTCTAAACTTGGCAAAACAAACCCCTTGACTTGGCAGATTCTTGTTTTAAGCTAGGATCTTCATTCCTTTGACATTTTTGGTCCTTTAACTTCCATAACTTGTACAAAATGGCCCTTTGACTGAGTTGACTTGATAGTTGACCAGGTTTGACTTGAATCTTGACTTTTCATTATTTGCACTTCTAGTCCTTCAACTTTCATAACTTGTCAAGATAGGTCCTTGAACTTCAAAGTCTTGTCACTTTTGATCCTCTTTTGTCTTTTTCATCCATTTGAGCTTGATTTTTCCTTGTTTGCTTGAAAATGTATCTCCTTACCTACAAAAGTGTACACAAACACAAACATACCACATAATACTGTTTTTGCCAAATAATTTGGTATTTTGCTTCATGTTTTAGGGTTATTTGTTGATAAAAGGATATGAGTTTAAGCTCATATCAAATTCCCCTACACTTGAGCATTGCCATGTCCTCATGCAATATTATATTTCAAGGCTTAAAAATTACATTTCCCTCATAATTAATCCACCTTGGCCATATGAGATGCATCTACACTTACTCTAAACTAGATGATGCATGATTTTGACTTTTTACAATGCAATGCAAAGAAAACAATTCTATTTATATATTTTTGTATTTTTCATAAATGGTTTTGATGGAAATAACTCATATAGAAATCAATGACTTGAATTAGGGCTTTGATACCATGGATACTTATCACCCTCAAGTTTCACTTTCCCCATACCAAGCTTATAAATGGGATCATTGCATTCACAAGTAAAAAGTGCATCAACTTATTCATGACAATTAAATGTGGAACCGGTTATTAATTGAGCAAATTGCTTGTGGGCAAATTTGTCATTATTCAAGTGTGAAATATAAGAAGTGTAAAATCCAAAAATAAGGAAGCATGGTTTTAATCCTAAGTAATCTTCTCATCCATTACTTGAAAAACCGCTCACAATTAATATAAGTCCGTATTAAGAGTAATAAGTCATTCGCCTTATGTGTAAAATCCTCATGTCATGCTTTCATAAGTAACTACACACTCGCTAAGGAAAGAAAAATAAAACTCACGCAATAATTTACATCCGCATCTTTTTGAGATTTTGGATCTTCAACCCCGCAACCCGTCAAGGTAATATTGGATTGGCGCAATCTATTGAATCCCCGCAACCCGTCAAGGTAATATTGGAACTCAATAGTCACTATAATTAACACCACACTGCCCCTCTTGGGAGTCTTGCATTATTTTTTTTTTCTTTTTCTTTTTTTTTTCTAGCCACTCATTTTTTTTTCATAAGCCGCTCTTATTTTTCTTTATTCCTCACTTAAGAAATTTGAAAAGAAGAAAAGGAAAAACACCCGCTAAATATGGAGCATGACATAAGTCTAGTACACATAAAACGTGCTAACTTAGAATCTTAAGACGTACTCATATCAACCATAAATGATTAGCCAAAAATGCATAAGAGATTACAAACCAATTAAAACCGTACTTGATTATTTATTAACAATTATATACATGCGAAGAAAGTAGAGATAAAGAAGAGAAGGGTTTAGCCACAAGTAATTGCCATGAAGTCTATCTAGCCCTTTTACACTTGCTTCAACTCTATCATTTCCCATTCTCCACAAATTTAAAATTTCAAAGAATGAAATTGGTGGAAGCTTAGCCTAATAGACCAATGAAGGACTACATGGTTAAGGATACTAGCTAGAGAATGCTAAGATAAGCAAACTCGGGTTGAGTCAAAATATCCATGGCGGGCCTAATATGTCAAAGAAGTCTAAACTTGTTAAAACCATGTTTTATTTTATTTTTCTCTTTTTATATATTTTTGATGAAAAATAAAAGAAGAAATATATACAATGCAAATGTGTTATGCAAAATGAAAAATGATTGATGAAAAAAATTATGAATGCATATTTTTGTTGGCCAAAGTAGATCAAAAATTTGAAAAATGTTGAAAATTCATTTTTTCATGTTATCATGCAAGACAATGACAAGTTCTAGGTAAGGCCACTTCGATAGAAGACCCCCCTACACTTAAGCTAAACATTGTCCTCAATGTTTAAGAGCATGGAAGTATAAAAACTTCCCCTACACTTATGACAATGAATAGACTTTGCTTAACCCAAGTTAAGGAAAGGACTACTATTAGTGAAATCATGTTTAAGCACAAGATGTCAATGAAAAATCACTAAAGTAACGAAGTGAACCGGATACAAGGGCCTCCTCCATAAGCTCCAAAGCATGAAATGAGTGAGCAACCCTACAAACAATCAAGAAGACAAAAGAAGATCTCCCCTACACTTATCTCCAAGCTTATGCCTTTATTTCTAACCTACAACACTCTAAACCTAGTTATACGATGCTTGAGTTAATGAGTCTCTAGCTCGACTCGTCCCTCAATGAATTAATTCATGGGGAAAATGGGGACCTCTTGGACCATTTCAACGGAAATGTCCTCCCCAAAGTAATGTTTAACACGGTGACCATTCACTTTAAAATTTGGACCATCGGGTTGGGACAACTCAAGAGTTCCATATGGAAACACTTGAGCAATAGTGAATGGACCGGACCATCTCGACTTAAGCTTGCCCGCAAAAAGCTTCAATCTTGAGTTAAAGAGGAGAACCGGCTCTCCAACTTTGAACTCACGATTCTTGAGCTTATCATCATGCAATTTCTTAGTCTTTTCCTTGTAAAGCAAAGAATTCTCATAGGCATTGGCTCTCAACTCATCCATATCATTGATTTGATCTTTCCTATGTGAACCGGCTTGGTTTAAGTCAAAGTTAGCCCACTTGAGAGCCCAAGATGCCTTATGTTCTAACTCAAATGGAAGGTGGCACGCTTTTCCATAGACAAGCCTATAAGGAGTACAACCAATTGGTGTCTTAAAAGCCGTCCTAAACGCCCACAAAGCATCATCAAGCTTATCCGACCAAGAAGCTCTATGCTCTCCCACCGTTCTTTCTAAAATTCTCTTTAAACCACGATTTGTGACCTCGGTTTGACCATTTGTTTGAGGATGATACGCGGTAGAAAGTCTATGATTCACTCCATATTTCTTCATAACTCTCGTGAATTGATCATTACAAAAGTGCGTACCACGATCACTTATGATGGCCCGAGGTACACCAAATCTAGCAAACAATTGTTTCAAGAACTTTACAACCACTCTAGCATCATTAGTAGGTAAGGCTTTAGCCTCCACCCACTTGGACACATAATCCACCGCCACAAGTATATACTTGTTTCCCTTAGAAGATGGAAAAGGTCCCATGAAATCTATTCCCCATACATCAAATATCTCACACTCTTGGATAAAATTTTGTGGCATCTCATCACGTTGTGTAATTTTTCCTTGTCTTTGACAAACATCACAAAATTTCACCATCTCTTGGGCATCCTTGTAAATGGAAGGCCAATAGTAACCCGAATCAAAGACTTTCTTGGCGGTGTAGTTAGGCCCAAAATGTCCACCCGTAGGTCCTTTATGACATGCCTCTAAGATTTTAAATGCCTCGGGCCCATCTACACACCGTCTAATGATTTGGTCCGCACATTGCCTAAAAAGATATGGATCATCCCAAAAGTAATACTTAACTTCCTTAAGAAACTTTTTCTTTTGTTGGTAAGTAAGACCCTCAATAAGCACATTGCCCACAAGATAGTTTGCTATATCCGCAAACCAAGGTGTGGCATCCTCTTGGGAAGAGATAGACATGAGCTCCTCTAGTGGAAAGGATTCATTGATTTCTTGATGTGGGAAATCTCCTTGAAAAGGATGCTCAAGTCTACTCAAATGATCCGCCGCTAAATTCTCAGCCCCTTTCTTATCACGAATCTCTATCTTAAACTCTTGAAGCAACAAAACCCATCTCAAAAGCCTAGGCTTAGCATCTTGTTTTGTCATAAGATACTTGAGAGCGGAGTGATCCGTATACACTATGGTCTTGGAAAGCACAAGGTATGGTCTAAACTTCTCAAAAGCATATACTATAGCAAGCAACTCTTTTTCCGTGGTAGTGTAATGAAGTTGTGCACCGGTCATGGTTTTACTCGCATAGTGTATAGGTTGAAAATGCTTATTAACTCTTTGTCCTAAGACGGCCCCCACCGCATAATCACTACCAGCACACATAAGCTCAAAAGGTAATTCCCAATTTGGAGAAACCAAAACGGGAGCCTTTGTCAATTTTTCCTTAAGTGTCTCAAAAGAGTCTAAACAAGCTTGGTCAAAAATGAAAGGAGCCTCTTTCTCCAAGAGATGAGTCATCGGTCTAGCTATCTTAGAGAAATCATGTATAAAGCGCCTATAAAAGCCCGCATGACCTAAGAAACTCCTCACACCTTTAACCGAGGTGGGTGGGGGAAGCTTAGCAATCACATCAATTTTAGCTCGATCAACTTCTAATCCCTTATTGGATATCTTGTGTCCTAAAACAATCCCCTCTTTCACCATAAAGTGACATTTCTCCCAATTAAGCACCAAACGTGTTTCCTCACAACGCTTAAGCATTCTCTCAAGATTGGTGAGACAAGAGCTAAAGGAATTCCCAAATACGGAAAAGTCATCCATAAAAACCTCCATGGTTTGCTCTATCATGTCATGGAAAATCGCCATCATGCACCTTTGAAACGTCCCCGGTGCATTACATAGGCCAAAAGGCATTCTCTTGTAAGCAAATGTACCGTATGGACAAGTGAATGTGGTCTTTTCTTGATCCTTAGGGTCAATAGGGATTTGGAAATAACCCGAAAAGCCATCAAGAAAACAATAGTACTCATTTCCCGCTAAGCGTTCAAGCATTTGATCCATAAAGGGAAGCGGGAAATGATCTTTCCTAGTTGCCTCATTGAGTTTTCTATAGTCAATGCAAACTCTCCAACCGGTTACAAGTCTCGTGGGAATAAGCTCATTGTTCTCATTAGGCACCACGGTGATTCCACCCTTTTTTGGAACACAATGAACCGGGCTAACCCATGGAGAGTCGGAAATGGGGTAAATCATACCCGCATCTAAAAGTTTAATCACTTCCTTCTTAATAACCTCATGTATTTTTGGGTTAACTCTCCTTTGGTTTTGAATGGCGGGTTTATAGTCGTCCTCCATAAGGATTTTGTGAGTACAAAAATGTGGATCAATTCCCCTTATGTCGGATATTTTCCATGCTAAAGCTTTCTTATGTTTCTTAAGGACTTCAATAAGTTGCTCCTTCTCATCCTCTTTCAATTCCTTAGCAATAATCACCGGTAATTGGTCTTTTCCTTCTAAGAAAGCATATTCTAAGTGGGATGGAAGTTCCTTAAGTTCAATGGGAGGTGGACTCTCTATGGAAGGTTTTACTATGGAAGGTTCCTCAATGGTAATCTCTTGTGGAATAGGGGAAGGAATAGGGTCCTCATTGAGCAACTTTTGGATTGTAAGAATATCTTCTTCCCAATTAATGGGAGAATCATCATCACCAAGAAAGTTGGACTCAAATTCCTCCAAGAGGAAATCACTCTCTCCAAAAGGTGTTAAAGAGGGAGCAATTGAGGCCACGGTTTCAACATGTGGAATCTCATCACTAGCATTCTTACAAGCATCATGAAAGTGTTCATTACACACTTCATCTAGCACATCCACAATGTTAATAGTCTCACAAGGTCTAGACTCCTTAACCTCTTTTCTATCACAAACTTTCCCTAACTTAAACACCACTTTCTCATCCTCTACTCTCATAATTAATTCTCCTTCCGCCACATCTATCAAGGTACGACCCGTTCTCAAAAACGGTCTACCAACAATCAAAGGCACTCTAGGATCCATGTCATAATCGACCACTACAAAGTCGGCCGGAAAGGTAAACTTATCCACACCTACAAACACATCTTCCGCTATACCTACGGGGTGAGCTATGGTTCGGTTGGCTAGTTCAAGAGTCATCCTAGTGGGAGTGAGCTCGGGAAGAGATAGTTGTTTCCAAACCGATAAAGGCATGAGATTTATGCTCGCCCCTAAATCCGCCAAAGCCATGCAATTTTCAACACCGGGAAAATTACAAGGTATCAAGAAGCGCCCCGGATCTCCAAGTTTTGTTAAGGTTTTAAGTAACACCGCGGAACAATTTTCATTAAGTGATGTGCTGGGCAAATCAACCAATTTTTCTTTGTTTGAGAGCAAATCCTTGAACATCTTAGCAAACTTTGGCATATAAGCAAGAGCTTCCGCAAAGGATATGTTGATATTGAGTTGCTTGAACATCCTTAAGAAATTGGAGACTTGTATGTCATCTTTGTTCTTTAACTTGTCCTTTTTCAACCTTGAAGGGTATGGAAGAGTGGGTTTTGGTGTAGGTGGAATATGTGTTGTGGTGGAAGATTTGTCTTTGTTAGCCTCTTCATTGGGAAGTGTGGAAGGTAAAGGAGAAGTATGAGGTGGTGGAGAAGGTGTGTTTGAGTGAATAGGAGCACTTTGAGGAGGTGGAGTAGAAGTAGAAGGCTTATCACAAGTAGGAGCACAAGTGGGTTGAACAATAGTAGGTTTAGGAGGTGAAGGATCCTTTGTTGTTGTACCAATCCTTGTTGTAATAGCATTGACATTAGCCCTAGGGTTTGTTTGTGTGTTGGAAGGTAAAGCCCCTTGTGGTCTTTGAGTTACCGCCATTAAAACCTTATTGAATTGGTCATTGATTTTCTTTTCTATAGCTTGGAATTTCCTTTCATTCTCTTGATTCATCTTTTGCAAAAGATCCATTATGTTAAACTCTTGTGGCACATAACCTTGAAAACCTTGAGGTTGGAAAGGTAAAGGTTGGGAGTTAAATCCTTGATTTGGTGGATAAAAGGTATTTGCTTGAGGTTGAAATTGATTGGGTGCCTTGTAGTTATTTCCTTGGTATGGTTGTCTTTGCCCTTGATTCCTTGCTAAAATTTGAGGAGGATTTTGTGGAATTTGGGTGGGTGGTTGGGGTGGGAAGCCGGGTGGAGTAAGGTAATTTTGGGATTTGTAAGAAAGGTTATTTGGATTGATGTTAGGCTTGAAGTGTTCACGATGTTCCTCTTGGTAAGCATAGCATTCCCCTTGATACCCTTGCACCTTGTCACATTGTTCATAAGAGTGGGGGCCTCTACAAGTAACACAAGAAATGGTGATGGCATTCACATTATTTGAGGAATTGTTCAATGTCATGGTCTTAAGGGCTTGAACTATCTCTTGAGTCATTTCTTGTTGTCCTTGTTTGACTTGTTGAAGGATCTCTTGGTGATATTTAAGGAATTGGTTATCACAAGGTGTTTGAGAAGTGTTTTGGATAACATGAACCTTTTCTTCAAATGGATTGTTTGTTTGAACCATTGCCTTAGTCTCAATAATGTTCAAAGCCTCGTGGTATGTCTTGAAAAGAATACTCCCTCCCGCGGAAGCATTTAGTGAATCTTGGTGGTGAGGTTTAAGGCCATTATAAAAGGTATTTATTTGGCTTAGATCATCCATTCCATGGTTAGGGCATCGCCTCAACAACTCACTATACTCTTCCCAAGCATCACCAAAGGATTGACTAGGTTTTTGTGTAAAGCCCATAATCAAATTCCTCAAAACCATAGTCTTTTGTGGAGGAAAGAATTTGTTCAAAAACTTAGTGGTAAAATCATCCCATGTGGTGATACTATCGGGTGGTTGGGTGTCTAACCAATGCTTAGCACTCCCATCTAAGGAAAATGACACTAACATCAATCTAATGACCTCAGGTGGAACCCCATTATGCTTTATGGTATTGCAAAGTGAAAGGAATCTCTTAAGGTGAGCATGGGGATCCTCATTTTGTTTTCCAAAGAAAGGTGATGAAGAAACCATATTGATCATAGATGTATGTAGCTCAAATGTGTTAGCGGGAAAATCGGGAATCTTAATGGCACTAACATATCCATGAATGTTGGATTGCATACGTTCATACAAAGTACGATTATCAATAGCCATGGCTTCTTGTGGTGGTGACAAAGCACGATTCTCGTGATCGGCTTGGTGGACGGTGGTGGTCTTACTCTTTCTCTTTTTCTTCCTTTTCGGAGGAAGAGGTTGTACACCAATCGGTATTTGTGCACGCCCGCGAGTGAGCATGCAACTCAATACGAGGAATGAGAGAGAAGCTCTCGTGTGACTTTGAAGAGAAATAGATTATCCTCTTCGAGTTTCAATATTAAATATCCACAAGAAAATAACAATATATGTATTACTACTTTGGGTGCAAGACCCTCAATGAAGCCTTCCTTCTTAGAATACTCCCAAGTGAACGGGGGGTTAGGTGGCGCGAAGCACTTAAGTACCTATTGACCCTTAGATGGCATTTTATAGCACATCGCCTTTCTATTCACTTAAATGTTCGTATTCTTTGAATTGTTGCTTATTGAGAGTATTTATCTATTCTTGCTTTATTTTGTTTGATCGATACGCGTGTCAAGGACCGGAACGCCCCTCAACACGGTGTATTGCCTCGGCAATACTTATGGAAGATATGTAGATTGATTGTTCTTATACGTATACGTATTTACTTATAATAATATATGGAAAATATTTTTGTATTTATGAGTTTTTTAAAGGAAAATACTATATGTACATAAAAACCGAGAGAATCCAATAATATATATTTTTTGGTGCAATCTCTTAGGAAAAAGATTGCTTTTTGGATTTTTTAATTTTTTTGGTCAATTCTTTAGGAAAAGAATTGTTTTGTTATTTTTTAGTTTTTATATATTTTTATATTTTTGATTTTTTTATTTGTTTTTGATTTATGATACGTAAAAAATAACGTTCACAAAATGAACGGATCCCAAAAGCCAATGAAAACCGTCAATCGATAGTCTCTCGTGTAGTCAAAGAACCGGAAGCGGCGCCATTTGAAATGTAATATAATGCAAGTTCGTTTTCTCAGTTCTTAACCAATAGAAAGTCCAATCAATATCAGATTTATTATTGTTCTTGGTTGTTCAAGCTTGCTTGGTAATCTATTGCTAATTCAATCAACACTATTTAAAAATGAAAAATATTAAACTACTTATACGTAAAACAATTTGCAAATACCACGTTTTTATTCAAACAAAATTCTAAAATGCACAATATAAAACTAAAAGGACTGAAAATGTAACTTCTATGAAATGATAATGCTCAAAATGTAAATTCTACAACTATAGGGACTAAGAATGCAAATCTGAAAACTATGAGGATTAACAATGCAAAATCTATAACTAACTTGCCAAAATGTAACAAATTAACAAACTTCCAACTGAATTCTAACAACTTTCAAAAGTAAAGGACTAAAACTTGCAAATACCACAAAATTAGGAAGTTTAGCTAGGTATGAAAACTGATTAAACCTTTAAGGACTAAAGTGCAATTTTGTTAAGAGTTTAACTAAAAACGGGTAACAAGAATGAATAAGCTCGTTTGAGCTTATTACTACACCAAATCAGCTGAAACAAATTGCAAAAGATTTCTAATCCAATTTAAGCTACGTATATTAAAGGAAATAAGCTAAATGTCAAAAATAAGCAAATGAGTGCTTATTGATAAGCACAAAATAAGCTACAACTTAAACCAAACAGTCACAACTTGATTTTTGTGATGAAACTGATTAAGCTACTTATTACAAGAACGGGAAATCAAACTAGAAACATTTTCATCCAGAAATGAATGAGAAATCTGAAATAAGCTCTTTTGAGCTTATGTTGACCAAGTTTGACCAACTTTTTGCAAAAAGATCAAACTTTCAAAACTTAATATTTAACACTAACTAACTGGATTGGTGAAAGAAAATCATGACTTTTGTGAAGTGGATTAAGAGAACTAGGAAAACAGTAGGTACTATATCTCAGAGAATGACAAATGCTCAGGCTTGAACTAAAAAGCTATTTTCTAGCTTATAACCTAAAACTGTAGAATTTCCTTTTAGAATCTGAAAGTTTATGATATAAGCTAGAACTAGAAACAAGTTTGAGAAAATTTCATCAAGGAATGAAGGAGAACTAGGCAAATGAAAAAGGCAAGTTTATAAGACCAAAGCTGAATGATATCTAACCCAAACTATTTTAGTGCCAATTGCCTGATTGACTTTTTATTTGACTAGCAAATGACTTAAAACTACTTGTTACCTCTTAAAGACTAGAAATGAACTCTTAAACACAAATTTCCAATACTTGAAAACTGATTAAAAGCTATTCCCAAACACTCCTTTAATTGCTATGATCAAAATTTAACAAAGGCTTATAAAGTTCTGACTTGAACTGATTAAAAAGCTATAGCAAACTAGTTTTAATGGACTAAATGAAAGGTGTAAAAACTGTAAACAAACAATAACCAAGGCTAGAACTCAATAAAGCTATAAAGCTAACAAGTAACTGAAATGATGCAGAAACTACAACTCAGAACACAAGAATGCAAGATTAATGCTACAAACACACTAAGATCAATCAAACAACAACTATTAACAAATTTATCATATAGCCATCAAGATTAACTAGGAAAATGAGCATGCAAAGACTTGTTAAGTGGAACAAAAACAAGAGCTATAAAACCTATTGTAGAAATCCTTTGGGAAGAAGAGGAGCGCTGAGCTCTCTTGCCCTAGTGATAACCACCACCTATCACTAGTATTCAACAAACATCAACCATCAAACAGCTACAATTCATCTGGAATCAATCAGACTGCATTGAAATCTCCAAAAGAACTAGGAATGAACAAATTCTGATCAAACAGCTTCTAATCTTCACAAATGTTAGTTATGATCAATGGTTGATCATAACAAACATCAATCAGCAACAATAACACTCAACAGCAACAAGATCAAACTGGAATTTGAATAACAGAATTTGGCGGGAAAAGGAAATTTTGAATTTTATTGAATGAATTCAGTTACAAAGTTGGTTACAAGCTACTAACTAACTAACTGACTCAAGAGTTTGTCAGACTCTTGAGTAGTTAGAGGAAAAGTGAGGGAAAAAGGAAAGGGAAAATTGAACTATGTGTTTTTACAATTTTAGCTACTACTGAAAAATGAAGTACAAGCTATCTATTTATAGGCATGAGAGGGGAGTTTGTTGGAGTTGGTGACGTGTCAGAACCAGTAATAACTTGCCACGTGGAAAAATTCTGCATTTGGCACTTGAAGGTATGATCAATGATTTGGGTGTTTTTGATTGAGTGAGTGATATGTTAATTGAATTGCACCGTTGAACTCGTCTCTCCAAAACGATCATCTTTGATGTTTATAACTTTCTCTGAAATTGCTTCTATCAAAAACCCGATCCTGGCAAATTTTTCTTGTGAAGAAGAAAACACGTGTCACTTTCTGGTTGGTTGAAGAGATGTGTTGCGGATTGCACTGTTAAGATATTGTAATAAATGTGGGGCGGCGCAAGTGGGTAATTAATGAGCCTAAGTGGCAATCCGTGTGTATTATTTTCTTGATTCTCATTGGCTGCTTCCTTGACACATGGATTACACTTTAATATCTTTCTAAACTTGGCAAAACAAACCCCTTGACTTGGCAGATTCTTGTTTTAAGCTAGGATCTTCATTCCTTTGACATTTTTGGTCCTTTAACTTCCATAACTTGTACAAAATGGCCCTTTGACTGAGTTGACTTGATAGTTGACCAGGTTTGACTTGAATCTTGACTTTTCATTATTTGCACTTCTAGTCCTTCAACTTTCATAACTTGTCAAGATAGGTCCTTGAACTTCAAAGTCTTGTCACTTTTGATCCTCTTTTGTCTTTTTCATCCATTTGAGCTTGATTTTTCCTTGTTTGCTTGAAAATGTATCTCCTTACCTACAAAAGTGTACACAAACACAAACATACCACATAATACTATTTTTGCCAAATAATTTGGTATTTTGCTTCATGTTTTAGGGTTATTTGTTGATAAAAGGATATGAGTTTAAGCTCATATCAATTACATCTAGAATAACACCAA
This sequence comes from Glebionis coronaria, assembly GCA_025667525.1. NCBI lineage: Eukaryota > Viridiplantae > Streptophyta > Magnoliopsida > Asterales > Asteraceae > Glebionis > Glebionis coronaria. Next base: position 154,764,431 of record CM046880.1, read on the forward strand.
TTAAACGAGAACGAAACAATGCCATCAAAAATGGTCTATCGCCTAGGAGGAGAAACATCAAAAGCAACAGGTTCCGGCAAATCCAAATACACCACCAAGCAACACAAAAGACCCCCTCAAAAATGGACTTAATACCCGAAGAAAAACGAGCAGAATTGAACCAACTATTCCACACCGAAAAGGAGCTTACCTCCTGCGATCCAAGCTCCCACCACCAACAAATCTTGCGAAAAATCTCACGGGCCAAATCACAGCAAAATAGGATATGTTGGATATCCTCTACATCATTAAGACCAAGAGGACAAGAATTCGACTCCACCAACATACCTCTACGACTAAGATTAGTTCGAGTTGGCAATCGATCTCGACGAGCACGACACACAAAAACATTTACCTTAATCGGAATAGATTTCACCCAACGAGTAGCGTCAACCTCCATAGGAAGAAACAAATCATCAAGTATAATACAAATCACTTTGACTTTAAAAGTACCATCACCTACTACATAACAAACCCAACGATCCCTAGAAGGGGAAAGAGTGACCAACCAAACAAGCGACATCAAATCGTCAAATTGTTGCCGTTCAACACCGTCACGCACTCCTCGATGAAACAAACCAGCAAGCGAGGAGATACCCAGTTTCGACGCCACCGTCACCTCTTTATCTGTCTCAAGAGCGAACATACGAGGAAAATTATCACAGAGACAACCATCAGAGATCCAATAATCCCTCCAGAATTGAGTGCAACATCCATCTCCAACACGTTTTCTACAATGAGAAATAAAATCAAACCCTTTATCCTTCAACACACGAACTTCACGAAGGATAGAGCACCAGATTGACGACTGCCTATTCACGTGCGATACAATACTTTCTTCCATACAACGCTTGCAAAACTTTAAACCAAAGAGACCCATCTCCAGAAACAAAACGCCACACCCATTTCAATGGAAGAGCCTTGTTCAAGGAGAAAAAACTTGAGACACCGAGACCTTATTTAGCTTTAGATGCTAAAACGTTATCCCAAGTAATCTTTTTCTCCAAAGTATCAATACCATTGAAGAATCTACTACGAATGGATTCCATATTTTTAACACACCTTTAGGAACCTTAAATAACGACATATGATAAATAGGAGAAGCACCAAGAACAGATTTGAGAAGAGTTAATCTTCCTCCTATCGAAAGAGTTTTTACCTTCCATTTTGAAAGTCGCGCTTGAATTTTATGAACCATACTATCCCAAGCAGAACTCTGAGACATACGATCACCCACCATCACACCTAAATACCGAAACAGACTACGCATAACCGCACACCCTATCAAACTAGAAGCCTGCTGAACCGTTTCACCAGAAACCCCTATACCCATCACATGACACTTAAGGATATTAATCTTTAAACCCGACGCAAGGAAGGAATAATTAAGGATAGTAACATTGTTTTTTATATTCTCATTGGACCATTCACCTATGAACATAACATCATCAGCATAAAACAAATGAGACAAAGAAACCGAACCTTGAATTTGTATTCCTTTGAAAAAACCATCATTTACAGTCCGGGAGAACGAAATATGCCAGGACTCCATAATCAAAATTAATAGATAGGGAGCCAAGGGATCTCCTTGTTTCAACCCACGTTAAAAAGAGAATTCGGCTGTAGGAATCCCTTTTACTAGAATAGACCCCATTGAAGAATTTAATGTACCACGAATCCACTTACACCTATTTGGCCCGAACCCGAAAGCTTGAAGCACATCAAGGAGATAATCCCACCGAACCGAGTCATATGCCTTAGCAAAGTCGACCTTAAAAAACATAGCTTGTTTCCTTTTAGATTTACACCAGTGAAGAAGCTCACTAAAAATAAAAGGACCATCCAAAATTTGGCGCCCAGCCACAAAAGCTGATTGAGTTTCAGATACTAAATCAGAGATAACTGAAGACAACCGGTTTTCCATAATCTTCGTAATAACCTTATAAAGACACCCAATCAAACTAATGGGTCTAAAATTTGTAACAAATTTAGCTTCAAACACTTTTGGGATCAGTGCTATCAAAGAGGAATTATAGCCTCTTGAAAGATTGCCAGAATCGAAGAATTTCTCAATAGCAGCACAAAAATTAGGTCCGACCAAATGCTAATATCTACGAAAAAATTCGAATGTGAAACCATCTGGACTGGGAGACATATTCTCTCCACAACTCCAAACAGCCTCACGAATATCATCCCTTGACACACTTCTATCCATATCCTCCATTTTATCTGGAGATAAACGCTTCTCAAATGAAAAATTCACTTTAAAACGATCAACCCTCGGTTGATCAAAGCAAGATTGAAAATGAGTTTTAAACGCACCTTTAATCAGACCCGGTGCCATACAACACGTACCACCAACAAAAATACCTCGAATCGACAACTGAGAACGCCTTTTATTAATAATACCATGAAAATATATCGTGTTTTCATCCCCTTCAACTGCCCATTTGATTTTGGACTTGTGTAACGATTCCTTAACCTCCAAATTATTAATATCATGAAGTTGACGCGTCAATCCATGCGTTTCAAGAGCAAATCATCCGCAACATCCACTGTCCCAATTCATGATCAATCTCGCCCAACTCTTTCTTGAGCTTACTCCGAATGTTAAATTAATGATCTTTTTTCCCTTTAACCCAATGCCGAATAATAAACTTCAGATCTTAAAGTTTCTTTTTGAACCTAATGATCGTGTTAGAGTCAGAATGTGTAAAAGATGACCACGTGTTCTCCACCATCTTATCGAACCCCTCCAATTGAAACCACGAGTGATACAATCGTAAAGGAGACGGACCAAAATCAGTATGCACTTCATGTAGGAGAATAGGACAGTGATCAGACAAATGTTTATCAAGACACAACGACGTAATAGCGGGATACAAGGAAAACATACCTTCTGTAACTAGAAATCGGTCCATCTTGCTCATTTTAGAAGCTAAAGGATGCACCCAAGTAAAACAAAAACCTTCCAACATGACATCAATAAGAACAGAAGATGAAATAAAACGATCTAAAGAACTAGCACTAGAAGGATTAAAAACCGTTCCAAATCGTTCATCCATAGACCGAACTTCGTTAAAGTCACCCATCACAATAGCCTCCCCATTCCACTTGCCTAGTAAATTTGATATGAAGTCCCATAGCACCCGCTTACACGAGACTTGTTGAGGAGCATATACAACCACTATAAGAATCTTAACATTACAAGGCAACCAAGTCCCATATAGTTCAATAAAATTATTCGAAATAGTAGCTGCCTCCTTTTTGAATATAGACGCCTCCCAAATACATAGAAAACCACCTGAATTGCCAAGCGAGTCACTGGAAACATAATCAAAATTAGAATTCCCCCACATGAATTTAACATCCATATGAGTAACACTCTCCATCTTAGTTTCTTGCAATGCTATAAAATTAATCTGATGTTTAATATTTAACTCCTTAACCCACTCCTTTTTGGTCTTATGGCCAAGACTTTTGATATTTAGATACAATATAATCATTAAGGAACGTCCGCAGCTCCTTGAGATCCAATAATATTTTCCATGTCTTTCATGCACCCTTCTAGATTATAACTCATAGAAGACCCTACCATAAGCAAGTCTACAAATAATCCAAGCATAGACCCTTCGTTACATACATATCCTGACTTTGGAATTGACGAGACCCCAATAGACGACTCGTTAACCTCCTGAATATTGTTCATAACACTTGCATTCACCGAAGGAGGATCCTTCTTATCACCTCCACAAACATTGGTATGAATTACGTTATAAACATCATTCCCTAATCCAGAACCTACACTATCCTATCTCTTCCACAAACATTATCAACAACATAATCGGCATCGTTCCCCAATCTAAAACCTAAAGGAATGAAACCCGGTGGATTTGGCAAAGAGGAACTAGCCTCACACACAACATCATGCTTTTTATCTAACATATCATAAATATTAAAAGGATCATCAGAAGCTTGTTTATCCTCACCACTACCTTTATCCGGCACGGAAGAAGAAATATCTCCAAACACCGTATCAGGAACTCCTTCAACATCACTACCCATAAAAGAGACCTCATCATCATGACAAGACACTGAAAGATTACTCTTGTCCTCTTGAACAGACTCATCATCCGAAATGTAAGCAGTCTCCTTGGGTTTAGCAAATACATGATTCCATGTAGTGAGTTCTTTCGCACGTGCCGAAAACACATTGCCTTTGAAAATAACTTTAAATGACTCGAAAATAGAACCAGAATGTTTAGTTAAGATACACATTCTCTTACGAGCAAACGAAGACCCATAATTATCTTCAATATCCAATGCTACACCCCATTTGGCTATGATCTTCTTAAAAGTTCCACGAGACCAGAGATTCAATGGAATGCCTTCGATATCCACCCAAACAACCCTATCTTCACTAACAAAGTCATGACTCGCTTCTTGAAGGGAATCGAACCAAGATTTGACCCCCAGATGATCTAACAAACTGCGTTTGGATTCCAAATTATCCATTTCAAGCATCACCCAAAAACCACCAAGAAATGAAACTTTAATATTAGGGAATCATTCTTTGTGTAGGAGAATCCGCATATTAGATATAGAACAAAAATTGATTGTGGTAAATTACACCCTTTAGGAAAAAAGCGTAAATGCGGTAAGTATTAAACAAGTGATTTAGGAAAATCATGTGTTAATGCCCAAATAAGTTCGTTTCCCAAGGAGGTATTTGTGTGTTAATAGTTTGTAATGATTTTGGATTAATATAGAAGAAAGAAAAAGAAGGGAAATGGAAACGACGGATATGTTATAATTACACTACGACGATGAAACGAAAAAACCCGTAAAAAAGTGACAAAATAAAAATTAATTCTAAAAAATTCCAAAAAATTACCAAAATAGCTAAAAATATAATAACAGTTTACAAATGATCAAAACTTTTTCAAACCTTTTAATTCATTAAATAATAATTTTTAAATTCTAATTAAAGCCCTAAAAATCCCAATAATTAATAAAAGCCCAAATAAAGATTTTTCAATTTGTAAAACTCTAAAATGACTTAAGTGAACTAAAAACTATTTTTATGAAATTTAAAACCAGTTAAAACTATTGTTTAAGTGATTAAAAACTATTAAAATCTTATAATAATCCTAAAAATTAAATAAATGATGAGAAAAATAATCTAAGAGTTATAAAAATCCTAATTTAATTTATTTGACCTAGAAAAAATGTAAAAGTTGCAAAAATCCTAAAAACAATTTTTAATAATAAAATAATATGAAATACAAAAATTATAAAAATTTCTAAAAACTTGAAAACTAGTTTATTTTAACCTAAATAAATAGAAAATGAAAGTGAATTACCAAAATACCCGTATCGGGCCCCCAAATGGGCTAAACACAAAAACAAACGACCTTAATGGGCTTTTTGGCCCAATAAAATCAAACTCAACCAAATAAGCTGAAAATCACTAGTCTGACTCGAAATTCAATTGTAAGTACAAAAGTCTAAAGGCCCAAAAGTTGAAAATGTGCTTATCACAGCTAAATAAGTCAACATCTTATTCTTAATGGGCTTTTTGGCCCATTAAGTTATAAGCCAATGCCATAAGCTCTAATTTGACACACAACCTTCTTTTGGGATGCATAAGAGATCTGTAAAAAAATTTTTGAAAAATCTCAACCAATAAGCCAGAAATAAGCCAAGTACAAATTCACTAAACGACAAAATAGTCGACTTAGAGTTTTAGACCACCTCAGAACTTGATTCAACTTGCAAAAGACTCTAAATGACTAAATTAAGACAAATCAATCAAGAAAAATCCAATAAGCAAAGCCAAATAAGCTGAATAAGTCAATAAGCACTTATGTAAAAGTCAAATAAGTTGGTTTTCTAGTCAAACCCTAAAGTCAACAGCCCCCAAAAGCTCTAAAATGAACAAATTGGTCAAATGAGGAAGACGGATTACCAAATCAAAGTTGTTGCACGTTTTAATAAGCTAGAATAGCTTATTGATAAGCTAAACCAAGATTAACACTAGCAGTGGGAAAGGGTTCCCACTGCTTTGACTATTTGACTTGATGATTTAGAGAGTTCTACTTGGATTCAATGGACAAAAAGGGCACCCTTAAAACCAGTGGGTTGTAAGGAGTCGCAATCAAGCAATTAAACACAAATTTATCCAGCCAAATGATACAGTTAATTCAAACAGTCCCCAGATATGACACATATATGATAAATGAATAGTGAATGATGAAATAAGCAGTTTAAGCTAGAATAAGCCCACTAGATTGCACCAAAAGCTTACACAATCTCAATAAAACATAAGTAAACACAAAGCAACTCATTCCATACACTGGTTCAATGATTAGATCTAGTTAAAACCCTAAGCTGTTTACTGATGAACACAACTCCTTTTTGCTGAACTAGTTAACCACGGATCCAAATTCAAAACCCTATATCTCTTACTCAGGTTGCATTAACTTAGATTTAGAACTTGTTAACCCTAGTTTAGATTATACTCTAGGTATCCTCAAAATCTCAGTCCAAAACAACAAGTAATAAAGATTTTATAGCCAAAAGTTGGATTTGGGTGATACAAAGCTCAAAACATGTAGATAAACAACAAATAGTGCAATAACAGCAAGAACAAACACAAGACACAAACTAACACTCACTCAATTCAACCCAAACCCTGGTTATGAAGTAAACCCAAACACCCCTTTATGACAGTTTTCACACTTTTTTCAAAGGATTGGTTTGATGAACACCACAAAACAGGATTAAACCAACTGATTATCAACTAGTAACCACCAAATAACAAGAATCAACAGATAAAACACATAATCATGCAACAAAACTCAGATTCATCACATAATATGAACATACGCATAAAACTAAAAGGGTTTAGAGATGTGCACCTCCAATACATACATCCATGCTTTGGATTGTGAGAGCTCAAGTGGTAGCAGAACAACCACTAGCTTCCACCCTGCTAAGATGAACAAAGTTAACCAACACAAGTAATGTAAAATTGATTTTTTCACTTTTCTCAAAAACTTTCCACAAACTTTTGCAATCAAAGAAACATAAGATCAAATCTTTCAAACTATGGAACTCAAATCCTCTTAGCCTAATACCAACTTTTTAATAACAAAAAGGAAATAGAACTTTCAGAAAACTAAACCAACTTTTATTAAAATTTAAGGGATTACAAAGCACTAAGAGAAAATCTGGAACAAAGGGATTACCACATGTTGGGTCTCCTTATATAGGCCACGAATTGGGCACTATTCACAAACCCTAAAGCTAAGAAAATCCGTAAAATAACACTATAAAGCTTCCAGGATGCATTTGGTTGTTGACAGGCTGTGAGGAGAAACATTGGACGTTTATTTACTTCTTGGTGACCAAGGAATGAAGGTTTATTTTGCCATGTTAGAGAAACTTGCCATGTGTTGTCATATGGTTGGTCCTTGTGGGGTCTTCCTAGTAGTGGAGATTGGCGTTTTTGGTGTGGGATGTGATTCATGTGAGGTGAATCACACGTGAGTCTAGCCAATTTGACTTTACCCTTTGTTTTGCTATATTTTGATCCTGGGTAAAAAGGTGTTCTTGGTGTGGTAAAATTGCTATAGTAAATGTTACCCGCGTGTAATTAGGATTCAAACTATGGGAATGGCAGGTTTGGCCCTTTGTTTTTGGTGAAAGTGGTATATCAAGTTTATTAAGCTTAAATATCTGAATCCTTTATTATAGAATTTTTGTTTTTTCTAGTTTGGCCACAAAAACTTTATAAAAGGGATTTAGGGCTTAAATAACTTTGGTATAATTACACAAATGGCCCTGTTGTGTTTTAAATCATAGACTAAGGACCAAATGTGTAATATTCTTTAACTTCAGGGGTCTTCATTGATGTTGATATCTTGGAGGACCATTGTTGTCAATTATGAAATCTTGAGGGACTAAACTTGCCAAATCTTCAAAGTTGAGGGACCTTTTTGTCATTTTGACAAACTTAAGGGACCAAACTTGTAATTATGAATATACAAGGGTATTAAGTATCATTTCTTTATAAATGAGGGATCATTCTTGTACATCTTCAAGTCTTCAAGGGTCTTTAAGAAATCCATAACTAGGGTCCGGTTCATTTTGCGGCTTCGTTTCTCGTGGTCGTTTTTCCTTGTTTCTTGTGATATTTTGTCTTTTTCATGATATCCATACCTAAATTACACAAGTAAACAAACACAAGCATATATATGGTATATTTATGACAATTTATGCTTTTAAAGCCCGAAAGAACGATGAGATCATGTATAAATGTCATCTCATCACTCCCCCATACTAAACCATTGTCGTGCCCTCACGCAATGCTAGAATAAAGTATCTAAGCATCTCCAAAATTTAATTTTTTAACCTCTATTAAAAAGTAAAACTTGCTACAATACTACGAAGATATGTTAAAGACAAAATGTATGATTTTAATCACGAATGTGACTTCTAGGGTCAATGAATAGAAACAAGTGAATATCTCATAGAGTAAAGTTCATCATCCTTAATTGTCATACATTCCATGCTAAGTGCAAAAATGCAATCATTGTTTGTACAAGTCACAATGCTAACACTACTCATACGTCCAAATTGTGTAATACTTTTTCACCCCGCAATCCTAGTTATTATGAAAAGAAAAGGTTTCTAGAATTTTTTAACTATTTGTCATGGATCACAAGTGATTCATATTGACTTATTTGAATATTTATTAGTTAGAAAATAAAGTAGCACGATTTAATCGATAGTTAGCTAAAGGAAAAAATCTTTTAAAACGGCTTCTCGTGTATCTCCTTAAGTTCATATCTTTGCATAACTTGTTTCATGATTTGAGACCTTTCTCGGACTGATATTTGGCATGTACTTCATTCTTCAAATCTTCAGAAGACGTTATTTAAATTATGGTCTTCTCTTCATATTTTGGAATTTCTTCACTTGACGTTTTTGAGAGATTCTTCATACTTGGACCACGACTTCATCATTTTTCTTCAATCTTAATTTTGGATTTTGATATACAACGATCCGCCTCCTTTTAGGACTTGGATATATTTATCCTCATACCTTGTATGGGTCTTTTTGGATAGACTTTATCCATGATCTTTAGGGGAGTAATTGCTTTTCGTCTTGTGTCTCGATCCTTCATATTGATTTTGGAATAATGATTCTTCACATCATCTTGTATCTTTAGCAACAAAATAGAGCTCCCCATGCCTTATTAGGGTCTTATTGGATCTTCACTAATCTTCTTGTCCTGCTTAAATAAGTTATGCCTTGGCTATGAACTCTATTCAACCCCGAGCAAATTTTAAACGATCTTGGGCTAGAAGCTAAGTAACCTTTCAAATTGTGCGACCTTACTTATTGCAATTATTTTATTCCTAATGCATTGATCTTATGGGAGAAAAAGCCACAATTAAAAACATATGAGTTTTTGAAAGAACATTTTCATGTTCTAAGTTTAGCATGATCACTTGTCTAACTCTATCACTTCTCGTTCTTCACTATTTAAAGACCTCTAATTAAATAGACTCGTGAATACTTAGCCATGCAAGTCAAAATTAAGCCAAATTTGGATTAGCTTCATTAAGACTATATCAAATCAAAGTTTTGGCTTTTCAAGCCACCTATAGGGTCTTGCACTTTCTTAAACTTTTTCAAGTTTAGAGAACGCATTTTAAAGTTCCCTTGATAAGTGACTTTCTAGGATCAATATAGGAACTTGCGAAAAGTTCTTGTTCTTAACCCGTATGAGCTATGTCTTTCGCGTTTTAAAGTTCCATATATAAAAGTCTAGCAAAACTTGATTCAAACGGGTTAAGGAATGTAAAGGGCTCCAAATGCCCATCAAGTAAAAAATTAACTCTTATTCTACCCATCGGAAAATATACATTCGTGTCTTAAAACCATTAATGAAAACCAAGAAACTTTTTAAAATTTGGCCATTTTTAGCCTTATTTGCAACAAAACAAAACAAAACGTTAAAAGTTAAAAAACGTGAGGGCGTAGCAAGGCAAGTATCTATTCACCATATCAAGTTTATTCAGCTTAATTATCCGAATCCTTTGTTATAGTGTTGATCCCAAACTTAGATCGATTTAGCTTGTGTAAACGAGATTAGATCAAGTAATACACGTAGAGAAACTTTGTTGTGTATAAAACAATTCAAGTATTATGAGGAATTAATACTTAAACAAGAACACACAAACAATTGTAAAACAAACTTTCACTTGTATGATTGAATCAAACTTGCTTACAATGAAAGTGTTTAAACGTATGAAAAAGTTATATGAAACATAACCTAAAGGTCTTCTTTTATAGACATAAGAAGCCTTGTACAAGAGTCTACATATCAGCTATTCTAGGTAAAGATAATTATAGAAAATACATTGTTGATCCTATCTTTACTAGAAATAAACTAGAAAGATAATACGTGTACACCATATCTTTCTATCAGTGCTTGTCTTCAACCTATCAACGCTTGAATTCTTCCTGTCAACGCTTGATCTGTAACACTTGTTTTCTTCTTATCAACGCTTGTTTTCTTCTTGTCAGCGTTCAAGTGTACTGGCTACATTTTATTCCCAACAATCCTCCCCTAAACTTGATATCTACTCTAGTAATCAAGTTTCTGAATAAAAATTAAGAACTAGGAGGAATCTTACAAATCTTATCATATTGGTAATAACCATGCCTAATCAAATCTTTGGCCACGTCACTTGAATAGTCAATCTCCAGCTGTGTTGTCTTCATCTTGTCCAAAAATTCTTTGGACATGGGATACTCAGCATCTACAAGAAGATACTTAGCAAACTTTGTAGAGCTCAAATAATACACACCAGCAGCTGAATACAAACGCCATTTAAGACCACTGATATTATCCTCAAGATCCTTCCAAACAGGATCTTCTTCTTCTGGTGCACACATTATCTTGAATGTTGACCAAAGCTTTATTCCATTGACTGAAGTAGGAGCTTCAGTCTCATACTTGGCTATCAACAACCTCCAAAGGTATGCCAAGTCTTCCCTATCCATACTTGCAAAGAGAGACATAAGAGTAGTAAATGTGTGTATCTCTTTCCCATATCTACCAATCTTCCAAAACCCACTTGCATCTTACTCATAGCTAATAATAGGGTTTCTGTCATCAAGAGGTAACACTTGTACCATATCTGAAGCTTCCATGGGTGAGAGCTTAATGCTTCTTCTAAGAACAGCTTCACTAGGATTCACCTTATTTAAACCTTTAGGGAACTCAAGTGGAACTCCCTTCTTCAAAGGCCTTGGAACAATCATTTCCTTCTGAATCTCCATCTCTTCTTCAAGTTCTTCTTTCCTTTCATCTGAAAGAAGCCTAAGAGTGTTCATTTCCTGCACTCTTGCCCAAAGGATAATCCCTGCAATTTCTTGAAGGTCCATCCAATTCCATGACATCTGAGTAACATGTAGTAAAGCTCTCTTCTATCCCTCTTCAGCAGTGAGAAAACATTGCTAGCCTTGTGTTTCAGAATTACCTTGCAGTCTCTTTGAACTCTTAGTAGAATCTCCAATCCCCAAATTTGATCTGAAATTGTCAAATCTGGATTCTCCATAATCCTATTCTCCCAAGCATGGTACATTTGAACAACTTCTGGCATATCAAAGTCTACTTGCAATTTTAATTCTCTAAGCTTCTCTCTTGTCAAGTCATCACCATATTCAAGTCTTTCTGGTTGTTCAATGATCATCACACTTGATTCTGAACTTCCTTCATCACTTCCTTCTTGTTCCTCAGAAGTGACAACAAATGGTGATTCACCAACCTTCTTCCTTTCTTGTTCCGTAAGTTGTGCAGCGAACTTTGAATCAAACTCTACTTGTGCTGCATCCTTTGGAACTTCTACTTCTACCATGATTCCTTTACCCTTGTCTAATGGATCAATGATGGGTAAAGAAGATGATGGTACCTGTGAAGACACTTCTTTGATGATAGCTGATGACTGGAATACATGAACCATATCTACAGGTCTGTCAACGCTCAAATTCTGTGTGTCACCGCCCAAATTACTCTTGTCAGCACTTGGTGTGTCAGTGTTCAAATTTTGCTTGTCAACGCCCAACTTACTTGTCTCAGCGCCTCTTGTGAACTGCTCCATCATAGCTGTAAAAGACAAGTTCAAGTTTGTAGGAGTAATCAGAGATGTATCAAAACCTGGTTGCTTCTTCAATTCAGTGAGGGCTTCAGCAACACCCAAAGATTCTCCATCATGTGAGCCTTTGCCACTCAAATCAAATAGCTCTGTGGCAACTTCATGTGAGCCTTTATCACTCAAATTAACAGGCTCTGTAGCAGCTTCCTCCTCTTTGTAAGAATCCGCCTCTGATGAATGGACTCTTGTCTTCCTTCTCCTAGACTCAACAGTTTACAAAACAACAATCCTCTCCCTCAATTGCTTGAGTTCAAGGCCTTGTGTACTGACTGTTTGTACTAGGTATGCATTTTGCTTTTGCAAGCTAATGCAGACAGCCGTCAATTCCATCATTGTGTATGGTTCCAATCTGCCCTCCTCTAGAATGGGTATTTGACCTCCCAAAGTAGAGTCATGGGGAATGGATGAGGTCTTAAAGATGTTAGGACTGTGTTGGTCTGCATCTAAGCGAGTACCAATAGTCCCAGCCTCAACCATAGCACCAACCACACTTGTGGTGGTGGTTATCTCTGCAACATGGCTAGGACCACTAGAGGAGAACACTCCAATAGTCCTTGGGCGTTTTTGCAACCTATATTCAGGTGGGGTAGAAGGTGATGTGGATTGGGTGGTAGTTTGAAGGTTAAGGGGTGTTTGGGTCTGTAAAGAAAAGGTGTCAACGTTTGGATTACTTGTGTCAACGCCAACATTTAAGGTGTCAGCGTTGAAGGATTCTTGGTCAATTTCCATGTGTTGAGGGGAAGGAAAAGGTTCTGGTATTGGGTCAAGTTGTGGTTGTGGGTCTTGTTGGGGTTATGCTGCTGCAATAACAACAAGCATAGCTTGGGTGAGAGGTAATTCACGGTGAGGGGGTGAGTTCATCTTACTAAAAATAGCTTTCTTTTGCACAAGGATCTCATAAAAATCATCATGATCCCTTGTGTAGTTATTTTGCACATCAAAAACCATTTGCAAAAATCTGGGATAAGCCAAGGTCATCTTATTCCCTTTGTTTTTACACATGCCATCAGAAATCAATTTTAAAAAATTAAACTTTTGCCCATTTGTAATGCACACAATTGCACTAGCAATTGATCTGTTAATTTCATTATATGCAGTAAATTTAAGACTCAAACATTGAAGGATGACATGTATGAGGTACTTCCAGGCTGGGGGAAAATCTTGTTTATGATATTTTTTTAAAGTACCCTCATCAGGGAAAGGATACCCCAAAGCGCGAAATCCTTGTTCTATTTCATTGATGGGAAGGGTGGTTATACCATCTGCATCATTAAGATGCAAAGCTTGACGAACCAAGGCTTCAGTAACCACCCAAGTACGCCCATGGACAATAGCTGTTAACGTAGTCACATTATTAATTGTTGAGGAACTAACAGTGTTCCAAAACTGTTTAATATGAGTGACAGGGATGAGAGGAGCATGAGAAAGTGCATACCTAATTGGAGATGCATTCAAATACGCCACCATCTGGGTGTATTGTGGAAACAAAGTATCATCAGCCTCCAAATAAGAAATCATGTTGTGCTGACTTCTGAATCCCAATACCAAGTCACTTGGTTTAAACTTTGGTGTCGTTGTTGAAGAAAGTTGTTTGTGAATTATTGATGAAAGATTAATTATAGGAGAAAAAGTGTTAGACAAGAATATGAAGTACCTTGTTTAAAAATAGGAGCCAAATATATAGGAGAGATAGGCACATGTGATTGGTCAAAAATAAGGCAAGTATTTTCAAAATATAATGATGAATGTATTGAAAAGAAAATAATTTATCTTGTGCATTAATTAAAAGTTATCTACACCCAAAATTACGACCCTAAAATTCGTCAAAAATAACAACTGGGTAGGTCCCAATGAGTGTAAACGGTCAAAAATAACCCATCAACGCCCAACGGCTATATTTTTGTCAACGTTTGCCACAGCCATGTCAGCGTCAAAATTGGTCACAACAAAGCTTGGAAAAATATTTGTCAGCGTCCAAAAATAAAAGTAATAAAAATGAAAAAGGACCTTAACAAAGTAATTTATCCTAGTGAAGATAACCTATAAATTGATAATTATTATAGACATAACAGTTCTCTAGTGTCCCTTGCTAACAAAAATTCTTAACAATTAAGTTACCTTATAAAATCCCTTGTAACTCCAAGGTAAACCCATTATAAATCATTCCCAAGTCTCCCAATAGACCACATCCAATTCTAGGCCAAAAAGGTATTGGCAGCATGCATAGTATATCAACTTTGCATCCTACAGTGCCTCATGATTTAGTAGACTAACTCATACTCACCAGTGGACACAATCTAGAATTGTGATAAGAGTATTTTAAGAATACCCAAAAGTCCTAAAGGTTCCTAAAAACCTCCCCTTAAACTGTGATACATATGTTGCCCAATAATATGCATGTATATAAAAATTTATGTCAAGATAGGAATATTAATATTCCAACCATCATCCATAAATTGAAACATGCTCAAATAATTCTCCAAGGACCCATAAGCAACTCTGTATCCAATGGTACAATGCTATTAACGCCTGCACACTTAGATCAAAAACCACAAAACTAACATGTTGCTGACAACGTCATGATAACACTTATCAGCGTTAAGATAACCTTTGTCAGCGTTAGACAAATATAGTGGAAAATCTAACTTTTCAAAAAGACCAATAACAATGCATATCCTGTACATACTTTCACAAAAAGATCCCAAAACATATATTAAGTGATATTGATCATTCCAATATTTGTTACCAAGTATTGAAACCTTCCTGTATCAAAAGGTTTAGTTAATAAATCAGACACATTTTCTTCTGTGTCAACCCTATCTGGTTGTATTAAACCCTTTTCAAAATAGTCTCTTATAAAATGATGTCTAATTTCTATGTGTTTTGTTTTAGAATGATGTACAAGATTTTTAGTAATGCATAAAGTACTGTTATTGTCTACATAAATCTTGGTATGCATGAAATTATACCCACAATCCAACAGTTGGTTCTGAATCCATAAGACTTGACCACAACAAGCAGCTACAGCTACATACTCTGCTTCAGTTGTAGAATTGGCTACCATTGTTTGTTTCTTGTATTGCCAAAATATCAATCTACTCCCAAGAAACTGACATCCACCAGTTGTGGATTTTCTATCAAAATTGTCACCACCATAGTCACTGTTTGAATATGCAATAAGCTCTAAGGTACCTAAAGATTCTCTTAAAAGCATGAAGGTGACATTCTTTGGGAGTCACTTTATGGCGTGCACATGCACACACAGAAAACATAATGCCAGGTCTTGAGTGTAACACCCCATTTTGATAATGGAATGTCACGCGTAATTATGGCGTGTCATCAAAGCATACAAGGAAAAATGTCTAAACATTACATGACCATAAAAGGAAAATACCGGAATCAAACATCGGTAGTCCAAAAGTAAAGCTCCTCACACACAAACATAAATATTGTAAAGGAAAGGACTAAACAATGTACATAGCAAGTGTATCAAAGTAAAGATAATGCATAAAGTAAAGAAAGGCTAGAAAGCTTCCAGTCCATATGCACGTACACTTAAAGTCTACGAGCATCCCTGAGTACCTGCCGTTTTGGGAACATAGAAAAGGAAAATGGCTGAGCAATACGCTCAGTGCACGGATGTACAATAAAGCATGAATAGGATAAGCATATAACAGATAACAGCGGAAGAAACTAAGTCCCGAATAAACTGGTTAAGTCTTGGTAAAACTGGTTTTATAGTTTGAAAAGCCTTATGTTTATCTTATAAAAATTGTTTAGCATATTCTACCATTAGCCAATATAGGTCATGAAAATCCACCGTGCATGAATACTTGGAGGGGTGACCTCATCATGCAAATTAGAGGGGCTGCCTCTAATTTAATATACTGGTTTGGGTAGGAGGGATCAGCTCCTTGTGAAGGATGCAAGGCACACACCACATTCACACTGAGTAATCTGCTGAAAAACATGTAACTAGGATGCACCCATACGCCCCACATGATATATATAATAATATGGCCAAAAGCTGAAGGGACGCCACGAGCAATCACTCCGCTGTGGTGAAGTCATAACATCAGTGCCTCTAATGTTATGGTTATGGTACCTCCATAACTAGGTGAAACTGGTCATGCATGTATATGGCTATAGGTATTCTAAATTAAACATAAGCAAATCAAACATATAAACTTATACTACGGGAAAACAGTTGGCTGCATACGGGGAATCCTAATAAGGAAAGAATGTCCATACTGAAAGGACGGGAATCCGTACCTTATGTCTAGTGAACGAAGAAGACGAACTGAGGAGAGTCCTACTTCGGTACCACTAATGCTAGATAAATACATATGTGTATAAGTATCTGATTACTAAATACGTAACTGGTTTTATGTCATGTCTTAGCTTATTTTATACGTTTATGCCATGTTTTACTGTTTAAAGCCTTAATTGTATTTATCTTATATTCTGTCTATTCTAAATAAGTATTTCTGGTATTTCACGTATTATTATACTTACTATGTAATAATAAGTAACTTTCTAAAAATAGCAGGTTTCCTAAAATAGAAAGTTTCCAAAAATAGAAAGTTACCAAAAATAGAGAGTTTCCAAAAATAGAAAGTTTCCAAAAATAGAATTACTGCTTAAAATAGATAAGTTTCTAAAAATAGAAAGATTCCATAAATAGATTAGCTGCCTTAGTTAAATAGGTTTCTAAAAATAGAATGTTTCCATAAATAGATTAGCTGCCCGAATTATCAAGTTTCTTAAAATAGAAAGTTTCCATAAAAAGATATAAGCTGGTTAAATAAGCTAAGTATATAAGCTTAATTGTTTTCTGATTATTATTCTAAGTCATAATGATATAATGTATAGTTTATTAATTATTACATGTAATTTAAATAAAGTATAGGTTAAAAGTATTTTATTAAATATATCATGTTTTTAATTAAATAAAGTTAAATACTTAGGTTAAAACATGTAATATTATTTATTAATAATATATCCTAAGTCATGTTAATTAATTAATTATGACCATGGTTTTAAAATAATTAATTAATTATAAGTCTAGAAAAATATAAATACTTAGGGTTAATAATTCCATGATCTAATAATTAAATTATAACCTAAGTCATATTTTATTAAATTAATCATGTCATATTTTATTAGTTTAATTTATAACATATGATTATTAAAAAAAATAATCTTAACATAAACCATGAACCGGATCGTGACTAGAAACCATGAACCGGACCTGAAATCGATACCATACCCCGAACCACTTCGGGGTTCACTTTTGTTTGCTGCTGCCGTGGGACCCACACAACCAAACCGGGACCATATGGTCTCGGTGGTGGTCTATTAGCCAAACCGAGACCCCCTTGGGGTTTGGTTTAGGCGCCGGCCAAACAAACACCCCTAAAAACATCCTTTTTGATTTACCCCATAACTAATTACATGTTTGGTTTATGTTTTTAATTAGGTTTTTAAAAACATCATGTTCTTATTTAATTTAATAAATCAAAACAAAAGAAAAAGGATTTAAAATAAATACCGAATGCGTGGATCTAACAAGGATGAACACACACGAACACACGTATAAGATTCAAGATCAAAAACAAACGAACACCCCCTTTCTTGTTGTTGTATGCGGCGGCCAAGGAGAGGAAGAAGGAGAAGGAGAAAAATCTTTTTTAGGTTTTTGATTAAGTTTACTGTAAAGTGAAAAATGAAAACAAGATTTTACCTTTACCCCTTCTTAGTAAAATTTTAGATGGGTTTGGCCCATCTCTTGATGTAGATGCGGTTAAGGGGCCCCACATGCGGTACCCGTACCGTTTTCCGTGCCTCGTTATTTAAGTGTTCGTTCGTGTTTATTTGTGTTCGTGTTTTATGTGTTCTCGTTAAATATTTACCGTGACTTAATATATTTATTCGTGTTCGTATAAATATATATACGTAATAAATATTAGTTCGTGATTTAATTACGTTCATGATTTCATGATCGCATGCTCGTGATTAATTATTGTGTGTTCGTACGTAATAAATACTTATCGTGTTCTAACACGTACGTAATACGTAAAATTATAACACGTGAACGTAATCATACTATAAAAGGAAAGTTTTAATCTAGAATGTACGATCTTAAGGGCACTATTCATGGTAAAAGCATGCGGGTTTTACAACTCTTCCCCCCTAAAAAGAATAATTCGTCCCTGAATTATAGATAAAGTAAACTGGAAAAGAACAACACCCCCGAATTCAAAATATGAAATGAGGTAAGAAGCCCGGATAGACTCCTCTGTTTCCCAAGTGGCTTCCCGCTCGGTATGATCCCTCCAAAGGATTTTGACGAATGGAATCGTCTTCCTTCTCATGACTCGTTCTTGTTTGTCAAGAACTCGTTCGGGTTCTTCTATAAAAGTGAGATATTCACGTATCTGTTCCAGTGGATACTGAACCATGTGAAGGGGATGATACTGGTACCCTCTGAGTAAGGACACATGAAACACATTGTGTACATGCGAAAGCTGCGGAGGTAACGCTAACCGGTAAGATACTTCACCGACTGGTTCAATGATATCAAACGGTCCGATGAAACGAGGATTGAGCTTCCCTTTAATCCTGAAGCGTCTAACACCACGTGCCAGCAAAACCTTAAGGAAGACATGATCTCCTACGTTAAAATGTATGTCCCTACGATGGTTATCGACGTAACTCTTCTGACGTGACTGTGCTTCCTGAAGTTTCTGCTTAGCTACTGCGATCTTTTCATTGGTCATCTCTATGATTTCTGGTCCTTCAAGTGTTCGCTCGCCAACCTGATCCCAGCAGATTGGGGCGCGACACTTCCTGCCATACAACATCTCGAAAGGAGCACACTTGATACTTGCGTGCCAACTGTTGTTGTATGCAAACTCCATAAAACAGATGTAATCGTCCCAATCACCCGTCCATTCCAACGCACATGACCTCAACATGTCTTCCAATGTCTGAATCGTTCGCTCCGACTGTCCGTCTGTTTGAGGATGAAAAGTCGTGCTAAGCATAAGTTGTGTACCCCAAGCTTTCTGCAGACTCTTCCAAAATCGCGAAGTGAAACGAGGATCTCTGTCTGAGACGATGTTGGATGCTGCACCGTGGAGTCTCATGATCTCTCTTCTATATGTATCGGCGAGTTTACTTATCGGATCTTCCTTGCGGATCGGTAAGAAATGAGCTGATTTGGTAAGTCGATCTACGATAACCCAAATTGCATCGTGCTTCCTCTTGGTAGGCGGAAGACCAGTAAAAAAATCCATGGTGATTTTGTCCCACTTCCACTCTGGATTATCTAACGGTTGAAGGAGACCGCCAGATCGCTGATGCTCGATCTTAACCTGCTGGCAGGTAAGACATTTGGAGACGTAAGTGGCCACATCCTGTTTCATACCACTCCACCAAAAGTACTACTTGATGTCATGGTACATCTTAGTCAAACCAGGATGTATAGAGAATGGGGAGCTATGAGCTTCAGCTAACAAGGCTTCCCGGAGTTCTTGGTCATCAGGAACACAAAGTCTCGTGTCCTGCCTTAAGATACCATCTGCATCTACTCTGAATTTCGTCTGTTTCTCCAAATTTTGTATTATCGCCCAGATTTCTCCATCATCTTTCTGAGCTTCCTTGATCTTAGAGAGTAATTCGGGTTCTACTCTAATATTAGCCCAGTAACCGTGCTGTCCACGTACCATGATCTCGATGTCTAGTCGCTCCAAGTCTCTTATGATTTCCTCCTTGATTTTAATGTCGTTGATCATTCCGGACTTCCTGCTAAGAGCATTTGCTACTACATTTGCTTTTCCGGGATGATACTATAGATTTATGTCATAATCCTTCAACAGCTCTAACCATCTCTTCTACCTCATGTTCAATTCACGTTGAGTGAAGATATACTTCAAGCTCTTGTGGTCCGTGAAAATGTCACATGATTCTCCATATAAGTAGTGCCTCCATATCTTCAATGCAAACACGATTGCAGCAAGTTCCATGTCATAAGTGGGGTAATTTTCTTCATAAGGCTTAAGCTGCCGTGAGGCTACGCGATCACTTTCCCATGTTGCATGAGAACACAACCAAGTCCCTTCCCCGATGCATCACTGTAGATTCGAAATCCACCTGTACCAGATGGGAGAGTAAGAAAGGTGCAGATACTAGCTTCTGCTTCAGGTCTTCAAAGCTCTTCTCTCGTTCTCCAGTCCAGACGAATTTCTCCCCTTTCTGCATCAGTTTGGTCAATGGTAGTGCTAAGCGGGAAAAGTTCTCAACGAACCTACGGTAATAACCAGCTAAGCCTAAGAAACTGCGGACTTCTGTCGTTGATGTCGGCCTCGGCCACTTAGTAATGGCCTCAACCTCCGCTGGATCCATAGTGATTCCTTCTGCTGATACAATGTGACCTAAGAATGCCACCTTGTCTAACCAGAACTCATACTTGGAGAATTTAGCATATAGTTGCTTCTGGCGAAGAATCTGTAGTACTGTACGAAGATGGTCTTCGTGTTTCTCCTTGGACTTTGAGAAAATCAGGATGTCATCGATGAAGACAATGACGAACTTGTCCAGAAATTCATGGAAGATTATGTTCATCAAATCCATGAACACTGCTGGAGCATTTGTCAGGCCGAATGGCATAACTACAAACTCGTAGTGGCCATAGCGGGTACGAAAAGCAGTCTTGGCGATGTCCTGCTCCTTAACCCGTAGCTGATGGTAGCCTGACCTAAGATCAATCTTGGAGAAGTGTTGGCCCCTTGGAGTTGGTCAAATAGATCGTCTATACGCGGAAGTGGGTACCTATTCCGGATAGTAATCTTGTTGAGCTCGCGATAGTCTATGCAAAGACGCATACTGCCGTCCTTCTTCTTAACAAATAAGACCGGTGCGCCCCATGGAGATGCGCTTGGTCGAATGAAACCTCGTTCAAGAAGTTATTGCAGTTGATCCTTCAGCTCCTTCAGCTCTATGGGAGCCATACGATAAGGAGCCTTGGAGATTGGTTCAGCTCCTGTAATAAGCTCGATATTTATTCCACTTCTCGTGCAGGTGGTATGCCCGAAAGTTCTTCTGGGAATACATCTTGGAATTCTGACACTATTGGTTGATCCTGAATTGATGGAGATTCAGCATCCATGTCGTGAACCGTAGCTAGATAACCCTCGCAGCCATGTGAAAGTAGTGCACGCGCTTGCAGGGTAGATATGATTTGTACAGACCGTCCGGGTACGAACCCGTTATGAATGTACTCTGGTGCATTAACATCACCGAAGATAACTCGATATGAATGGCAGTCTATGGTAGCATGATGCTTGGATAGCCAATCCACGCCCAAAACCATGTCGAAGTCATTCATGTCCAGTGGAAGTGCGTCAACAGGTCGAACCTTATCGTCAAATTCTAGGGGAAGACTCTTGTATACATGGGTGATTAATACAGAGTCCCTCAAAGGCGTGGAAATAGTAAGC
This sequence comes from Glebionis coronaria, assembly GCA_025667525.1. NCBI lineage: Eukaryota > Viridiplantae > Streptophyta > Magnoliopsida > Asterales > Asteraceae > Glebionis > Glebionis coronaria. The sequence continues at coordinate 154,786,203 of CM046880.1, forward strand.
CTATTCTCTAGTGGCATGGGGATCATCCTAATGTTCTTAGCATAAGCATTACAAATGACTGAGTGAGTAGCACCCGTATCGAAAACAACACACGCAGCTTGACCATACATATACAAGATTCCAGTGATGGTACCTGCAGACTTGTTGGCCTGGTCTCGAGATGTCGTGTAGACACGCCCGGTGGTAGGAGGCGGCTTGGAATCAGCATGTCCCGATGTGCCCTCCATCTCGCCCTTACGGCAATCCTTCATGATATGGACAGGAAGAACACACTTGAAGCATGCGTCCGTGTTACGACGACATGGCCCTGGGTGCCTACGATGGCAAGTAGAGCAAAGAGGATGAGTATATCCTCCAACAGGTGCTCTGGCTGGCTGAGAACCTGATAAAACATTTTACATAAGACATGATAATAGGGTACAAAGGACAATGCGGGTAATCGTAAGATTGAATACCAGTGATAGCTAGACGGCTAGGCTGTGAACCTCTCTGGTTCTGGTCCCTGCCGTTTCCATGGTTCCTGGTAGAAGTTTTGCTAAAGTGTCAGAATATGAGTTATACATGAAATCATAAGAAAATGCGTAAGTATTAGGACCTGCTGATGTTGGAGTGTCCAGCGTTGCTACGGTAATTATCATTACCGCCACGCCTTTCCCTAGCAGAACGGTCGTTAGTGTGACCGTTTCCCTTGGGCTGATGAGGCTGCTGCTGAGTAGCCGGCTGAGACCGGTCCCCAGTTTTCTACCTGGAAGATACATTTTAAAGAGATGAATAATTGACATATATGGAAAGAATACGGATTGGTCACTGCTTGAATACGAATGTTTACCTCTTGTCAGGTCTCTCAGCTTCCCCGAACTCATCTCTCTCCTACAGCATCTCCAGCTTACGTGCTACATCGGCCACTTGTGCTACAGTGTTGAACGTAGCACACACCATATTGTTTGCGACCGATGTGCGAAGAGCCCACCAAATGTGGTGTGCCTGCTCTTTAGGAGTACCTGCTGCCGCACCAAGGAACCCAGCTAAGCGAAGAAAGCGCTGCATAAACTCGTTGCTATTCTCTCCAGCTCTCTGTCGGATCCCACGATACTCCCTCTTGAGCTTGTCTTGCTCAGCCTTGGGAAAGAACTGCTCCATCACCCTGTCCTTGAACTGATCCCAAGTCAAACCAGCAACCCACTCGTCACCTCCCTCAGACTGCATCAACGCTAACCACCAATTTAACACATCGTCTTCGAACCGATAGCATGCCAACCTCGCCTTATACCCGTGGTCACAACCCATAGCATTGAAAATCCTCTCGATGTGAGCCAACCAGCTTTCAGCATCGCTGGGACTATCTGTCTTCTCAAAATCTCGAGGACGGAGCTTGTTGAATCTCTCCAGCCATACTGCCAATGTCACTGGAGGAGGAGGAGGTGCCTGTTTATGCTGCTAATTGTTGGCAGCTTGAACCTCACCCCTGATGTCGTTCCTCAGTTGAGGAAGCAAAGCTTGCATTGCTGCTTGGATTGCAACATTGAGTTGTTCCTGTTCGCGTGTGAGAACCATCTGACAGTATAACATAAAACATATGATTAAACAGATCAAAACATAAAATATATATTCATGAAAAAAATTTATACCAAAATTTCAAGAGAAAAAATTTATGCAAGAAAATTTTTGTATATGAATGCATGATGCATTTTTATGAAAACTTTTGTATGCTCGAGAGTGAACGCCTATGGTCAGTACACCCAAAATAAAAGATATGGCGAGGGGACGCCTATGGGTCGGTCCCAAATTTAAAATTTTCGATAAAACACATGCGACTAAATAGGGCCAGTCCTGTACCAACCATTATTTAGTCATAAACCCGAGACAATGACATATATATGTATGCATAAAAATGATGAATGCATGAAAAACGACTGTCAGTTCTAGGAAGACCGTAGTGACTACCCACTAATCACAGGTCATATTTGAGAGCCTACAGGTCGAAGCCTTGGCTCTGATACCATAATTGTAACACCCCATTTTGATAATGGAATGTCACGCGTAATTATGGCGTGTCATCAAAGCATACAAGGAAAAATGTCTAAAGATTACATGACCATAAAAGGAAAATACCGGAATCAAACATCCGTAGTCCAAAGTAAAGCTCATCACACACAAACATAAATACTGTAAAGGAAAGCACTAAACAATGTCCATAGAAAGTGTATCAAAGTAAAGATAATGCATAAAGTAAAGAAAGGCTAGAAAGCTTCCAGTCCATATGTACGTACGCTTAAAGTCTACGAGCGTCCCTGAGTACCTGCCGTTTTGGGAACATAGAAAAGGAAAACGGCTGAGCAATACGCTCAGTGCACAGATGTATAATAAAGCATGAATAGGATAAGCATATAACACATAACAACGAAAGAAACTAAGTCCCGAATAACCTGGTTAAGTCTTGGTAAAACTGGTTTTATAGTTTGAAAAGCCTTATGTTTATCTTATAAAAACTGTTTAGCATATTCTACCATTAGCCAACATAGGTCATGAAAATCCACCGTGCATTAATACGTTTATGCCATGTTTTACTGTTTAAAGCCTTAATTATGTGTATCTTATATTCTGTCTATTCTGATTAAGTATTTATGGTATTTCACGTATTATTATACTTACTTTGTAATAATAAGTAACTTTCTAAAAATAGCAGGTTTCCTAAAATAGAAAGTTTCCAAAAATAGAAAGTTACCAAAAATAGAAAGTTTCCAAAAATAGAAAGTTTCCAAAAATAGAAAGTTTCCAAAAATAGAATTACTGCTTAAAATAGATAAGTTTTTAAAAATAGAAAGTTTCCATAAATAAATTAGCTGCCTTAATTAAATAGGTTTCTAAAAATAGAAAGTTTCCATAAATAGATTAGCTGCCTGAATTAATAAGTTTCTAAAAATAGAAAGTTTCCATAAATATATATAAGTTGGTTAAATAAGCTAAGTATATAAGCTTAAGTGTTTTCTGATTATTATCCTAAGTCATAATGATATAATGTATAGTTTATTAATTATTACTTGTAATTTAAATAAACTATAGGTTAAAAGTATTTAATTAAATATATCATGTTTTTAATTAAATAAAGTTAAATACTTAGGTTAAAACATGTATTATTATTTATTAATAATATAACCTTTGTCATGTTAACTAATTAATTATAACCATGGTTTTTAAATAATTAATTAATTATAAGTCTAGAAAAATATAAATACTTAGGTTAATAATTCCATGATCTAATAATTAAATTATAACCTAAGTCATGTTTTATTAAATTAATCATGTCATATTTTATTAATTTAATTTATAACATATGATTATTAAAAAAAATAATCTTAACATAAACCATGAACCGGATCGTGACTAGAAACCATGAACCGGACCTGAAATCGACACCATACCCCGAACCACTTCGGGGTTCCCTTTTGTTTGTTGCTGCCGTGGGACCCACACCACCAAACCGGGACCATATGGTCTTGGTGGTAGTCTATTAGCCAAACCAAGACCCCCTTGGGGTTCGGTTTAGGCGCCGACCAAACAAACACCCCTAAAAACATCCGTTTTGATTTACCCCATAACCAGTTACATGTTTGATTTATGTTTTTAATTAGGTTTTTAAAAACATCATGTTCTTATATAATTTAATAAATCAAAACAAAAGAAAAAGGATTTAAAAGATATACCGAATGCGTGGATCTAACGAGGATGAACACACACGAACACACGTATAAGATTCAAGATCAAAAACAAACGAACACCCCCTTTCTTGTTGTTGTATGCGGCGGCCAAGGAGAGGAAGAAGGAGAAGGAGAACAATCTTTTTTAGGTTTTTGATTAAGTTTACTGTAAAGTGAAAAATGAAAACAAGATTTTACCTTTACCCCTTCTTAGTAAAATTTTAGATGGGCTTGGCCCATCTCTTGATGTAGCCGCGGTTAAGGGGCCCCACATGGGGTACCCGTACCATTTTCTGTGCCTCGTTATTTAAGTGTTCGTTCGTGTTTATTTGTGTTCGTGTTTTATATGTTCTCGTTAAATATTTACCGTGACTTAATATATTTATTCGTGCTCGTAATAAATATATATACGTAATAAATATTAGTTTGTGATTTAATTACGTTCATGATTTCATGATCGCATGCTCGTGATTAATTATTGTTAAATAATTATTGTGTGTTCGTACGTAATAAATACTTATCGTGTTCTAACACGTACGTAATACGTAAAATTCTAACACGTGAACTTAACCATACTATAAAAGGAAAGTTTTAATCTAGTACGTACGATCTTAAGGGCACTATTCATGGTAAAAGCATACGCATTTTACATTGAGGCTGTGGGATACATCAATGAACCAATCATTGATCTATAGTGCCTGACATCCACATCTTTTCCATCTCCAACTTTTCCCCAAGGATGCTCTCTATCCATAGGAGTACTAGCCCTTTTCTCATGTGGAGAAAAGCCAAACTTCTTCAAGATTTCAGCTACATATTTATCATTACAGATGAAGATACCAACTCCTTTCTTCTGAACTTGTAACCCTAGAAAGAAGTTCATCTCCCCAATTGCCTACATCTTGAATTTGTCTGTCATAAGCTTGGAAAAGTCTTCACTCATCTTTGGGTTTGTGGAGCCGAAGATGATATCATCCACATAAACCTGAACAAGTAAGACATCCTTACCAGTCTTCTTTGTAAATAAGGTCTGGTCTATGGTGCCCCTTTTAAATCCATTTTCCACCAAATAGGTGGACAATGTGCCATACCATGCTCTTGGGTCTTGATGAAGTCCATACATAGCCTTCTTGACTCTATACACCTTATCTGGATGCTATGGATCTTCAAAACCAGGAGGCTGCATTACATAAACCTCCTCAACAATTGTGCCATAAAGGAAAGCACTCTTCACATCCATTTGATAGACAGTAAAGCCCATGCAGGAAGCATAGGCTAGAAATAACCTTATAGCCTCAATCCTTGCAACTGGTGCAAAGACCTCCTCATAGTCTATCCCTTCCTCTTGTATATATCCTTGAGCCACTAAACGTGCCTTGTTTCTGACCACAACGACTCTTTCATCTTTCTTGTTTCTAAGAACCCATCTTGTCCCAATAGGTCTGACATATCTAGGAAAATTAACCAGCTCCCAAACATCCTGAATAGCAAATTGGTGAAGCTCATCCTGCATTTCTTCCACCTAACTTGGTTCTTTGAGAGCATTAAAAATCTTCTTGGGTTCCTGTTGTGATAGAAAACAGGCAAACAAACATGCTTGAAAAAGAGGGGTATCAACCTTCTTGTGTATATTGGCAATAAATCCTCCAAGATTCTGACGAGATCTTCTAGTTTGAACAGGAGACATCACATCACCAATAATTATAGAAGAGGGGTGATCCTTCATTGTAGAAGTAAGAACTCCTCCCTCAAAAAGTCTGTTGTCTTCAATCTCATCTTCCAAGTTAACAATATCGTCTTCAGACTCTCTTCCATCAATATTTGTGTGAACCTCTCCATTTCTGCTTGAAGGTTCACCTTGTTCATAATTGGAAGAGAAAAGATGGTCAAAGGAGTTGTCAACGCCTGAACCAAGGTTGTCAGCGTTTGGGCCATCAACGCCTGAACTAGAGTTGTCAACGTTTGAGCCATCAACGCCTGTATTTGTCATGTCAGCGCCTGAAAGACCATGCATGTTGTTAACTGGTGATACTTGGGGACCACCATTTTCCTTTCCAGCAGCAGCAGCAGCAAAAGCATCTGTCCATATGGGAATAGTGACATACTCAAGTATGGGAGATGACTTGTCTGCTTGTGATCCAACCTCTTCATTAACCTGTGTACCTGAAACATCAACAACTGGTTCTTCCATAACACTTGAAGTTACATTCACAATGTTTGGATTAGTAACAGGCATATAATTCAAAGTCCTAGATAGAGGTTCCAAGTCAAATAACCAATTTGGACCACTTTCAGGATCACTAGGTTTACTTTCTAAAAACCTAACATGTACTTTTTCAAGTATACGTTTTTCCTTCTTAATGTAAACCCTATATCCTTTACTCTGCACTGAATAACCCATGAAGTAGCCTTCATCACCTTTAGCACTAAATTTACCTAAGGCATCACTTGTATCCAACATAACTACATGACAACCAAAAGGTTTAAGAAAACCAATAATAGGTTTCCTTCCCCAAAGTAACTCATAAGGTGTTTTGTTATGTATCTTGTTGACCAATGCTCTATTCTGAACATAACAAGTTGTATTCACAGCCTCAGCCCAAAATGCAATAGGAAAGTGAGCATCAGCCAACATAGTCGTGGCTGCTTCAACTAGGGTTCTATTCATTCTCTCAACAACTCCATTTTGCTGTAGGGTTCTGGCAACACTAAACTGTCTATTAATCCCTTTCTTGGCACAAAAATCATCCAATAGCTTATTTCTAAACTCACCACCATTATCACTTCTAAGCATTTTAACTTCATTACCCGTCTTCTTCTCTATTTGGTTAATAAAGTTAATTAAAGTATCAACAATGTCACTTTTCAAAGCTAAAAAGAAAGTCCAAGTAAACCTAGAAAATTCATTAGTAATGACAAAGCAGTAAGATTTACCATCAAGATTTCTATATTAGTTGGACCAAACAAGTCCATATGCAGCAAGTGAAGTGGTTTAGAACTAGAGTGCACCTGTTTAGACTTAAATGAGACCTTGTGTTGCTTGCCTTTAAGGCATGCAACACAAGAGTGGTCACTGTGGAAAGCCTTTTCAGTCAAACCATCAACCAAGCCATGTCTCACAAGTCTGTTTATATTTTTAAAGTTAATGTGACCTAGTCTCCTGTGCCATGAATTACTCTCATCAACTAAAGCTTTAGCATAAAGACATGACAAGTTATTATTCATCCTAATACCATTAAGATTAACATTATAAATGTCCTTATGCCTAGGTGTTCTATAATAAATGAATTTCTCATATGGTATTTTAAAATCCTTGCTCAACACCAAGCATTCAGTATCAGTAAAAAGAACCTTATTTTTATTATCACAGACTTGTGATACACTAAACATATTATAATCAAGTTCTTTTACCAGAAACACGTTTTCAAAACGCAAGTTGTTGGTGAGAAGAGTTCCGTTGCCTGTGATAGTTCCATATCCGCCTCCAAAGTAAACTTTATCACCATCCTTAATGGGAGTGAAGTTTGTAAGATAATCTTCCTTCCCAGTCATGTGCCTAGAGCATCCACTATCCCAATAGCCATAATCATTTACCTGCTTTTGAATGCCCTACACATAAAGAAAATAAATTAGTTTTCTTTGGGAACCCAAGCCTGAGCAGACTTGGATTCATTTGGTTGTTCAACAAGAACAGACTTACTTCTCATAACAACCCCTTGTTCACCCCTTTTTGGATTGAACACCCAGTTAATCCTAATTGGTTTTGTGATGACCTTTGAAATATTATTAAATCTGTTACAGGTCATAGAAATCCCATTAGAATTAGGGTTTTGATCTTGCTTAGGTCCTTATGTCAAGCTAGAAGAAGCTTTAGACGCCTTTCCCTTTGGTTGCAAATATTTACCATTATTTGGTCTGGCAACGTTTCTATCAGTGTTTGATTTAGTCTTGTCAACGTTGAAATTACCCGTATCAGCCTTGAACCTAGGTTTTGCTACATGAACCCATTGCCTATTAGACCATGTATTGGTCTTCTGAAAAGGTCTTTGTACATAAGTGTTAGACCCTTTAGTAAAGAATAGGGCTGGTCTAACAACTTGTAGACTTTGCTCCACAAAAGTTTTGGGTCTGACAGTGTTTGACCTTTTGGCAGCATTGACCTTGGAAGCGTTGACACACTTATAGGCTAAATGTGAAAAGCTACCACAAGTATAACAGGCTTTTCTAGACATGAGTCTAGGTCTAGAAGAGAAGAAACCTGTTCCATTATCACTAATTTGGCTTTTTGGTGACCTAGTATTCCTATACATTTATTCATATTTAATGCTAGTTTTTCTAACAACGTTTGAGCCAGGGTCAATAGTCTTGCCAGTGATTGGGTTTGTCACTTTAATAGGGGTAGGCTCATTTAGACTATCACTAAGCATGCCACCCTTGACAAACAAGGTAGGGTTGGCTTTCTTCCATTGGTCTAAGTCAGTCAACTTCTGCCTATATTCTTCTACTGGGGTAAGGACTCTTGGTGGAGGAATAAATTCCTCTTCTTGGAGTTCTGGTAAACCAGTCCAAGATAAGTCCTTTCTTTGGACACCATAGAAGTCCCCAGCTGGTGGTGGAACACCAGCATACTCTTTCATCCTAATCCCAGTCATGTCCCTAGAATCCCTTTGTTTACTAACACATTCTCCTAGGGTTTGTGAGGCTTTATCAAATCTCTGAATTTTAAGATCTACATTATCCTTATTCTTGATAGCCTCATCTAACATAACCTATAGTTCAGCATTGACCCTCACCATGATGTTTCTAATATTAGTACTAGCATTTAAATCATGTTTTAAGATATTTATTTTATCTTTTAGGTCAAACTCCATTTTTTATACTCAGCTACAGTCTTTTCAATTTGAGTAAGAGCAAGTTGATAGTTAGACAACTTGCATCTCTCATTACTCACATCTGTTGACAACCTTAAAACCTCTTTGTTAAGTCATTCAGTATTTAGACGACAACCCTTACTACAAAAAGCATCATCATATACCTCATTGTCTGATGAAGATGAGGAGTGTGCCATGAAAGCATATTGAACATGCTCTTCTTCTTCTATCTCAGCAACCAAATCTTTATCCTCTTCCTCATCCTTAGCCAAATAGCTCCAGTCTCATCCAACACCATCAATTTCTTGCATTGAGACCATGGCCTTAGGATCCTGAGCCTTAACAATTTGGCTTGAGGTTTTCCAGCATCATATCTTCTTGGAGATCTACATTCTCTCATAAAGTGCCCCATACGATGACAATTGTAGCACTCAACCTTGGATTTATCAAATCCAGCAGTGTCCTTTGCATTAAAAGTCATCTTCTTCTTGAATCTTCTATTCCATCTGTTTGCTCTTATACTTGCAAGAGCCATATTCCACTTAATATCCATCTCCTCCAAATTCTCATCACTGATTTTCTCAAGGTCCTCATATGTAATCACTAAACTATTGGGAAATGAAGCAATGTATGCACACACAGTATCCAGATCAATACCAGCAGGCTTAACTCTTGGTGAGTCAATTTTGTATGTGTCAGCGTCTGAATGTGAGGCGTTGACAGGATATGATCCAGCGTTGACACATGGTGATCCTGTAACTGGGTGCATGTATGAATCCTTCTGATCAAATTGACCTTCACTATGTGAGAAGAAGGCCATGTTCCCATTGGTAGACTTACTTCCATGATCCAAAAGAGTTTCATTCTCCAACAACCTCAGTTTGTTGTAAACATCATCAAAAGTAGAACTTTTGTGAGTGTTGTTGGCAATTATAGATCTTGCCTTAATCTTCCATGCATCACCAAGGCTTTTAAGAAAAGTGGCAATAATGTCAACATCACCAATTACTGTCCCCATGAAGGACAGCTTGCTTGTAATGTCAAGAAGTCTGCTTCTCACACTACTTAGCTTTTCATTAGGTTGAGCCTTAAAAACAGCATACTCATGTAAGAGTTGCTTCTTTTTCTCTTCCACGGTATCAGCATTACCACCATAGGCAACTTCAAGGGCTGCCCAAAGGTCTTTTGCAGACTCATAACCTCTATATTTGTGCTGATTTTCTTGTCCCAAAGAGAGTTTCAGAATGCTTAGGGTTTTCATATCAACCCTTCTCTTTGCTATGTCCTCAACAGACACATCTCTACTCTTTAGGTTTTTCTTTTCTATCTGCTTCAGAGCATCCTTGAACAGCTATTCTTGTTGCTATGGCAGATGCAATCTTTCGAGCTTTATCGAATGTGTTTCCATATTCAAAAATTTCCCATAGGGTGTAATCATGGATTTGTAGATATTGCTCAAAGTTGATGTTGTGGTTTGAGGAGTTTGTTTCTGGGGTAGACATGGTGTTTTTAGGGTTTTGTGAAAATTAGGGTTTTTGGTAGTTTAGGGTTCTTGTGTTCTTTTAGATCAAAGTTTCTCAACAATCTCTGATACCACTTGATTGATTGAATCGAACTTGCTTACAATGAAAGTGTTTAAACGTATGAAAAACTTATATGAAACATAACATAAAGGTCTTCTTTTATAGAGATAAGAAGCCTTGTACAAGAGTCTACGTATAAGCTTTTCTAGGTAAAGATTATTATAAAAAATACATTGTTGATCCTATCTTTACTAGAAATAAACTAGAAACATAATACGCGTAGACCATATCTTTCTATCAGTTCTTGTCTACAACCTATCAACGCTTGAATTCTTCCTATCAACGCTTGATCTGTCAACACATGTTTTCTTCTTATCAACGCTTGATTTATTCTTGTCAGCGTTCAAGTGTACTGGCTACATTTTATTCCCAACAAGGAAAAGGATACCCCAAAGCCCGAAGTCCTTGTTCTATTTCACTAATGGGGAGAGTGATTATACCATCTGCATCATTAAGATGCAAAGCCTGGCGAACCAAGGCTTCAGTAACCACCCAAGTACGCCCATGAACAATAGCTGTTAATGTAGTCACATTATTAATTGTTGAGGAACTAACAGTGTTCCAAAACTGTTTAATATGAGTGACAGGGATGAGAGGAGCATGAGAAAGAGCATACCATAGTGGAGATGCATTCAAATACGCCACCATCTGAGTGTATTGTGGAAACAAAGTGTCATCCGACGCCAAATAAGCAATCATATTGTGCTGACTCCTGAATCCGAATACCAAGTCACTTGGTTTAAACTTTGGTGCCATTGTTGAAGAAAGCTGTTTATGAAAGATTGATGAAAAATGAATTATAGGAGAGAAAGTGTTAGACAAGAATATGGTAGTACCCTGTTTAAAAATAGGAGCCAAATATATAGGAGATATAGGCACATGTGATTGGTCAAAAATAAGGCAAGTATTTTCAAAATATAATGATGAAAATATTGAAAAGAAAATAAGTTATCTTGTGCATTAATTAAAAGTTATCTACTCCCAAAATTACGGCCCCACAATTCGTCAAAAATAACAACTGGGTAGGTCCCAATGAGTGTCAATGGTCAAAAACAAGCCATCAACGCCCAACGGCTATGTTCTTGTCAACGTTTGCAAAAGCCATGTCAGCGTCTAAATTGGTCACAACAACGCTTGGAAAAAAAATTGTCAGCGTCCAAAAATAAAAGTAATAAAAATGAAAAAGGACCTTATCATTGTAATTTATCCTAGTGAAGATAACCTATAAACTGAAAATTATTATAGGGCGGAAAGCACTGTCCAATTATGCACACTTGCTTATGCAAGATAGATATAACAGTCCTCTAGTGTCCCTTGCTAACCAAAATTCTTAACAATTAAGTTATCTCATAAAATTCCTTGTAACTCCCAGGTAATCCCATTCTAAATCATTCCCAAGTCTCCCAACAGACCACATCCAATTCTAGGCCAAAAAGGTTTTGGCAGAATGCATAGAATGTCAACTTTGCATGCTACAGTGCCTGATGATTTAGTTAAACTAACTCATACTCACCAGTGGACACAATCTAGAATTGTGATAAGAGTATTGTAAGAATACCCAAAAATCCTAAAGGTTCCTAAAACCTCCCTTAAACTGTGATACACAAGTTGCCAACTAATATGCATGTAAATAAAAAATAAAAAAATTTATGTCAAGATAGGAATATAAATATTCCAACCATCATCCATAAATTGAAACATGCTCTAATGATTCTCCAAGGATCCATAAGCAACTCTGTATCCAATGGTACAATGCTAACAACACCTGCACACTTAGATCAAAAACCAGAAAACTAACATGTTGCTGAAAACGTCACGATAACACTTATCATCGTTAAGATAACCTTTTTCAGCGTTAGACAAATATAGTGGAAAATCTAACTTATCAGAAAGACCAATAACAATGCATATCCTGTACATACTTTTACAAAAAGACCCCAAAACACATATTAAGTGAGATTGATCATTCCAATACTTATTAATAAGTATTGAAACCTTCCAGTATCAAAAGGTTTAGTTAATAAATCAGACATATTTTCTTCTGGGTCAACCTTATCTGGTTGTATTAAACCCTTTTCAAAACAATCTCTTATAAAATGATGTATAATTTCTATGTGTTTTGTTTTAGAATGATGTACAGGATTTTTAATAATGCATAAAGTACTGTTATTGTCTACAAAAATCTTGGTATGCATGAAATTATACCCATAATCTAACAGGTGGTTCTTAATCCTTAAGACTTGTCCACAACAAGCAGCTGCAGCTACATATTCTGCTTCAGTTGTAGAACTGGCCACCACTGTTTGTTTCTTGCATTGCCAATATATCAACCTACTCCCAAGAAACTGACATCCACTAGTTGTGGATTTTCTATCAAATTTGTCACCACCATAGTCACTGTCTGAATATGCAATAAGATCCAATGGTGAATCTTTTGGATACCATAATCCCAGATCTGGATAACATCTAAGGTACCTAAAGATTCTCTTGACAACATGAAGATGACACTCTTTGGGAGTCACTTGTTGGCGTGCACATGCACATACAGCAAACATAATGTCAGGTCTTGAGGCTGTGAGATACATCAATGAACTAATCATTAATCTATAGTGCCTGACATCCACATCTTTTCCATCTTCAACTTTTCCCCAAGGGTGTTCTCTATCCATAGGAGTACTATCCCTTTTCTCATGTGGAGAAAAGCCAAACTTCTTCAAGATTTCTGCTACATACTTATCTTGAGAGATGAAGATACCATCTTCTTTCTGCTGAACTTGTAACCCTAGAAAGAAGTTCATCTCCCCCATTGCACTCATCTTGAACTTGTCTGTCTTAAGCTTGGAAAAGTCTTCACTCATCTTTAGGTTTGATGATCCAAAGATGATATCATCCACATAAACCTGAACAAGTAAAACATCCTTACCAGTCTTCTTTGAAAATAAGGCCTGGTCTATGGTGCCCCTTTTGAATCCATTTTCCACCAGATAGGTGGACAATGTGCCATACCATGCTCTTGGGGCTTGATGAAGTCCATACATAGATTTCTTGACACTATATACCTTGTCTGGATGTTCTGGATCTTCAAAACCAGGAGGCTGCATTACATAAACCTCCTCAACAATTGTGCCATAAAGAAAATCACTCTTCACATCCATTTGATAGACAGTAAAGCCCATGCAGGAAGCATAGGCTAGAAATATCCTTATAGCCTCAATCCTTGCAACTGGTGCAAAGACCTCCTAATAGTCTATCCCTTCCTCTTGTGTATATCCTTGAGCCACTAAACGTGCCTTGTTTATGACCAAAATGCCTCTTTCATCTTTCTTGTTTCTAAGAACCCATCTTGTCCCAATAGGTCTGACATACTTGGGACAATCAACTAACTCCCAAACATCCTGAATAGAAAATTGGTGAAGCTCATCTTGCATTGCTTCCACCCAACTTGGTTCTTTGAGAGCATCAAAAATCTTCTTGGGTTCATGTTGTGACAGAAAACAGGCAAACAAACATGCTTGAACAAAAGGGGTATCAACCTTCTTGTGTATATTGGCAATAAATCCTCCAAGATTCTGATGAGATCTTCTAGTTTGAACAAGAGACATCACATCACCAATAATGAGAGAAGAGGGGTGATCTTTCATTGTAGAAGTAAGAACTCCTACCTCAAAAAGTCTGTTGTCTTCAATCTCATCATCCATGTTACCAATATCTTCTTCAGACTCTCTTCCATCAAGGTCTGTATGAACCTCTCCATTTCTGCTTGAAGGTTCACCTTGTTCAAAATTGGAAGAGAAAATATGGTCAAATGAGTTATCAACGCCTGAACCAAGGTTGTCAGCGTTGGAGCCATCAACGCCTGAAATAGAGTTGTCAACGTTTGAGCCATCAACGCCTGAATTTGTCTTGTCAGTGACATACTCAAGTATGGGTGATGACTTGTCTGCTTGTGATCCAACCTCCTCATTAACCTATGTACCTGAAACATCACAACTGGTTCTTCCACAACACTTGAAGTTAACTTCACATTTTTTGGATTAGTAACAGGCATATAATTCAAAGTCCTAGATAGAGGTTCCAAGTCAAATAACCAATTTGGACCACTTTCAGGATCACTAGGTTTACTTTCTAAAAACCTAACATGTACTTTTTCAAGTATACATTTTTCCTTCTTAATGTAAACCCTATATCCTTTACTCTGCACTGAATAACCCATGAAGTAGCCTTCATCACCTTTAGCACTAAATTTACCTAAGGCATCACTAGTATCCAACACAACTACATGACAACCAAAAGGTTTAAGAAAACCAATATTAGGTTTCCTTCCCCAAAGTAACTCATAAGGTGTTTTGTTATGTATCTTGTTGACTAATGCTCTATTCTAAACATAACAAGTTGTATTCACAGCCTCAGCCCAAAAAGCAATAGGAAAGTGAGCATCAGCCAACATAGTCCTGGCTGCTTCAATGAGGGTTCTATTCTTTCTCTCAGCAACTCCATTTTGTTGTGGAGTTCTGGCTATACTAAGCTGTCTAGTAATCCCTTTCTTGGCACAAAAATCATCTAATAGCTTATTTCTAAACTCACCACCATTGTCACTTCTAAGCATCTTAACTTCATTACAAGTTTTCTTTTCAATTTGGTTAATAAAGTTAATTAAAGTATCAACAGTGTCACTTTTCAAAGCTAAAAAGAAAGTCCAAGTAAACCTAGAAAAGTCATCAGTGATGACAAAACAGTATGATTTACCATTTAAACTCTCTATATTAGTTGGACCAAACAGGTCCATATGAAGCAAGTAAAGTGGTTTAGAACTAGAGTGCACCTGTTTAGACTTAAATGAGACCTTGTGTTGTTTGCCTTTAAGGCATGAAACACAAGAGTGGTCATTGTGAAAAGCCTTTTCAGGCAAACTGATGTAGAGTTTTTGTATACCCTTTAAGAAAAGAGTACCAAAATAGGGTAAGCACGACGATTTAGGAAAACCGTGTATAAATGACCCTAAAATGAGTTCGTTCTCAAGGAGGCTAGTGTGTTATGAGTGTAATGATTTGGATTAACTTTGTGATTATATTTGTGAGAAAGAAAAATAGAAATGGGATAAGAAGAGAATGACGATTACGATGTCGAATTAAACTAAGACGAAAAAGGTGTACACGTAAAACCGTAAAAAGCACCAAAATTAAAATTTTACCCTAAAAATTCCTAAAAATCACTAAAAATCCACTAAAATATTCTAAGGGTTTACAATAAATCTAAACTTGCTAAAACCTTTCAATTAATTCGATATTAATTTTTAAAGCTAATTAAAGCCCTAAAAATCAATATTAACTATTAAAAAGTCCAAATCAAGATCTTAAAGTTTGTAAACCTTTAAAATAACCTAATTAAGCTAAAAAGTATTTTTCAAAATTTTAAGACCACTAAAAACTATTTTTAAACAATTAAAAACTATTAAAAGCTATTAAAATTTAAAATAATTCTAGAAAATGATTAAAAGACCCTAAAAATATTTGGAAAGTTGCAAAATTACTAATTAAGTGTCTAGAATCTAGGAAAAATGTAAAAACTTAGAAAATCAGACTTTTAATTTTTAACAATAAAATAATATTAAAATATTATTAAAAATCCAAAAATCATAAAAAATTCTAAAAAGTTGCAAACTAGCTTAATTTAACCTAAATAACTCAAAAATGAACTTCAAATTACCTAATTACCCTTAATGGGCCTAGAAAATGGGGTAAACCCAAAACAGATCCTTAATGGGCCAACTTTGAGCCCAAAATGAAAAAAGTGCCCCAAATAAGCCCAAAAAGCACTACTTGACTCAAAATTTGATTTTAAACAACTTTTTCCAAAGGCCCAAAAGCTGAAAGTGTGAAATAAGCTAGCTTATACCAAACAGCTTATTCTTAATGGGTTTTTTGGCCCATTAAGCTATAATTAATCCCATAAGCTCAAATTAGACACACAAGCTTCTTTTGTCCTAAATAAGACTTCTATAAAAAGAAATTTGATATAAGCCCAAAGAATAAGCCTGAAAATGCAATAAGCAATCTATAGAAACGACTAAATAGTCGTTTTTGAGTTCTAGGCCACCCCAAAAGCTGATTCAAGTTTCTAAAGCTTTTAAATGACTTAATTAAGCTATTTCAACAAAAAGTTTTCAAATAAGATTACTCAATAAGCTGGAAAAAGCAAATAAGCACTTATGAAAAAGTCAAATAAGTTGGTTTTCTAGCAAAAAGTCAAAGTCAAAGTCCAATAAGCTCCAGTCTAATCAAATGGGTCAAATAATGAAGATCTATCACAAAAAATAAGTTTTTGCAGGTCTGGATAAGCTAAAATAGCTTAATGATAAGCTGAGTACAATTTAACACTAGCAGGGGCTAGTTTTGGGTGTTGAGTAGTGGAAACTTTTTCCATTGCTTGACTTGTAGACTTTTTTGTCTTTAGTGACTTTTTTGGAGATTCAGATTTCACAAAGGCACCCAAATGATCTTTGGATCATAATGAGTCAATAACAATCAATAAATCACAACAAGCAACAGCCAATTTATATAGTAAATTCAAACAAGCACCAGATCTGTCACAGACTTAGAACAATAATCAGTTTAGGTTCAATAAGCACTTAAGCAATATTCAGCCAACCAAACTCAACCAAATGCATACACAAGCTATTATAAACTCAAATGAACAAGTCTAAACAGGTTTCATGCAATGATTCAAAGTTTTAAGCAAGATTCAAGCAAGATTAAGTTACTGATGAACACTAACACATGCAGTTTTCACTTTGCTGATGTATTTGACCAACAAGCCAAATTCAAACACTCAAATCTATCAAGTATGTTATATTAATGATGTTTTAACAGCTTTTAACCCTAAGCATGCATAAACTCTAGGTTTTCCCAAAATCTTAGGTCAAAATCAGTCAAACTCAACAAGATATAGCAGATTATGTGATTCAAGGTTTCAAACTCCAAAACTTGCAGCAAAACACTCTCAACCAAGCATATATCAGATATAGAGCACAAACACAAACTTCCACAAACACAATACCAAGTTATGATTCAAAGCAAGTAATCCAAACACCCTTTTATCTTTTCAAATCAAATTTTAAACAATAAAAAGTGTGATTCAGTTTACCAAATGATTAATCTAGCATATAAACAACATTTCATGCAAGATTAAGCAGATTCAAGCCAAGAAATAAACAAGAACACAAGAAGATCACAAATCTACAAAAATTCCATTATCAGATTTTCAAGGTTTTAAGACAAACCTCATGGATGTACATCCACACCCACGAATGTTAGAGCTTATGTGCTAGCAAGAACAAGCACAAGCTTCCAACAGCAACCCTGTTAAGATTCAACAAGGTTAGAAGCACAATATCAATATTCAGAAAAGTAAAAAGCCTTGATTGATGCAACCTTCTTACCCCACACATGATTATCCCCAAGTTATAAGCCTCACCACACCTTGATAACACAATATCAGGATGCTATGATCAGCCCTATAGCCCAAGAATTCCAAGGTTTGAACAAGAACTTAGCAAAATATCAAGCTTGAAGGAAAAATGCAAACTTTTGCACTCTCCTTAAAAACAGGTTTTGAGATTCAATTTCAGTTAACAAATAACATAAACAAGCATAAAATTAAGTGGCACTTGGTCTTTCTTCAACAAACTTAACACACATTCATTAAACTGAAAAGAGGATTTACAAGTTTTTGAACAAGGAAAAACCAAAAGCAGATAAATTGAACTAGTCCTATGCCTTTTATAGGCTTACAACTTATCTAGAAAGCTGAGAAATAAGTGAAACCCTAGCCTTGAACTTCCAAATTTGCCCTTGTCTTGTTTGAATTTCTTGAAGAATCATGTGACGGATTTTGTTGTGTAGCATGAGTTGGCAAGTGAAAAAGTGATCCAAGGGTTTGTAACAAGCTTAGGATGTAAGCACAATTGTGGGTTGTTGATTATCTGTCCATCTCTTGTCTTCTTCCCAAAAGTGTGTGCAGGGGAGGTCCCATGTAGCATGTGGGTGATGAGGTGATTAATGTTAAGGTTGGGTTTTGATTAAGATACCATTAATCATAAATCTGGAAGAGGTGGTGGCTTAATTTTTGCTAAAACAAAAATCCTCAATTATGTTCTTGAGCTGATGAACATAGGTTTCGATCTGTTTAAGGAGTGGATTAAGTTTAAATAAATGTTAAGGCGCCAAGTTTATTTTAATCTTAAATCGGATTAGTGGAAGGGTGGTGTGGAGCTTTGGTGGGTTTTGATTGGAGGAGAAGTGGTAGTGGGGCACGTGTCACCCCACTACTGGTCTAGGTATCTATCTTGTCTGGCTACATTTACCCCCTCTTCTTCTTTTCTTCTTTCACTTTGTAAATATTGCACAAAAATCTGGATCCCTTTGTTATTAAAGTTTTTCTTTTCACACTTTTGCCCCAAATACTTTTCCAAGTATTTTCAAGGGTAATTCTTGCCATTTTATGATTCTTGAAGGGCTGTTTTGGCATTTTCTTGATGGATTATGGTCTTCACTTGTATGATTGGCATTTTGGAGGACTGAAATTGCCAAGTCTTCATTTATGAGGGACCATTCTTGCCAGATGTTGAAAGTCAAGGGTCCTTTTTGTAATTTTGGGATTTTCAAAGGACCAAACTTGTAATTTCTTGTACTTTGAAGGACTTTATGATATATTTGACTTTGTAGAGGATAATGGTTGACAATTTAGCTTTTGTTGAGGGGCTAAACTTGTCAATTCTTCAAAGTGGAGGGCCCTTTTTGTAATTTTGACAAACTTTAGGGACCAATCTTGTAATTATGAAGATACAAGGGTATAAAGTGTCAATTATTCCATATTGGAGGACCCTTCTTCATAATTCTTCAAATCTTCAAGGGTTTTCTTTGGAAAATTCTTCATTAGGGCTTGGTTCAATGTGCGGCTTCGTTTCCCGTGTTCGTTTTTGCATGATTCTTGTGATCTTTTGTCTTATTCTCAATATCCGTTCCGAAAATACACAAGCAACAAACACAAGCATATATATGGGTATTTTGATGATATTTAATGCATTTTAAGCCCTATTTGGACGATGAGACTATGTATAAAAGCAGTCTCATCACTCCCCCATACAAAACCATTGTCGTGCCCTCACGCAATGCTAGAATAAAGTATCGTAGCACCTCCAAAATTGTTTTTATTCACTTTATTGAGTGGTAAAATAGCTAGACTACTACTATTGCTGCTACTACTTGCGTTTTAGACATAATGTATGATTTTCATCGCAAAATGAGACGTTTAGGTTCATAGAATAAGAACACGTGAATGCTTCGTTAGAAATAATTTCATCGTCCTCGATTTTCACCCCAATTCCATGCCAAGCGTGTAACGAGATCATTGTTATTATAAGTTAGTAATGCTAACACTACTCATATGCCCTAATCACGTACTTATCCTCCCATTTTCCTAAGTTGTATCTCTTATATTTTATTTTGTCTTGAATGTTTCACGAGGATACATTGTTTGACTTATGCGATAATAGAGATTTAGGTCTAAAAATAGAGTCCTAACGGTGTAACCAAGACCATCAAATCAATAACCCCTCCTAATAGACAACGATGTCAAAAAATTAAGTCAACAAGAAGAATCGATAAACACGGTTTTATAACAGTTTTGAACATGAGACTTATTACCAAGACTTTTATACGCCCCCTAACGGAAGGGCCTTATTATCTTTGGTTTACCTCCATCTTTTATTCAACTTCGCCATGAAGCTTTTATTATGACTTCGGTCTTGCCTTGCCTTTTATTATCCGCCTCATCGGTGGTTTTATTAGCCAAAGACGTATATCCTCACGCTAAGGCAAATTTTGGATCTTTAAAGCTTCTAAGATTAAGGCTTGATTCACTTTCAATTTTTCATAGATTTTTCGGCCTTGTGGGGCTTCAAATTGTTTGCTTGATTTAGGTGAGCACTTGAAATCTTATTATTGGGTGAAGCTTTTGATTATTCGGGTGCCAATACTTCAAAACCGTGACGCTGGCGATACCTTAATGTCTTCCCAATTTAATTACACGGAAGCTACTAGAAAAGATTAGAAACCCATCAATCCCAACTAAACCGCTAAGTAAATATTTATTAAGCAAAAAATATATACATGCGAAGGGAGAATAAGCAAACAACGAGAACATATGAGTGTTTGAAAGAATACGAGTACTCTACGTTTAGCTTAGTAACTTATAATTAACCCTATCATTTCTTGTCCTCATTTAAGAGACTTAGCCTAATGTGAAGTTAAGGAATCAAAGCTAAGTGCTCAACACGCACGGTCGAGTCAAAAATTACTCTTATTCTCGCCATCAGAAAACCTACATTCGTGTCTTCAAACACTTATAAAACATGAGAAAAGTTTTAAAATTTGGCCATTTTTAGCCTTATTTTGCAACATAATGATAAACAAAAAGATAAACTTTGGAAAGCGTGAAGGTTTCGTAAGGCAAGTATCTATTCACCCCCCATACTAAAGTTAAACATTGTCCTAAATGTTTCGAGTCTAGGGGTGCAAACACCCCCATACTAGAGACGTAGTCGAATGCCTAATCTAGCATGGAAAGGGTGTAACTGTTAAATTTAAAGTCGTTTATGAAGTGTGCTATAAACCTAAGGTTAGAACATCAAAGGATATATCATGGATATTGAGAAAGTCTTCAAAGCAAACGATCGAGTGCTCCCATAAAACGAACACGAGAGGCTCCAATCGTGAAGATCATGATCATATAAAGTCCACAATTCACAAACAACCACGGAACAAAGGTTGGAAGGGCACAAATCCCCACACATTAACTACATTATAAAACAATAATAAGTATATAGGATATGCATGGGACTCCCCCACGAGGAACCTCATTTTTGATTACCGAGTCATGATCTCGACTCGATCCCCACAATACTAATTATCATTGGGGAAGGTGATTTGGTCGAGGTAGTTCAAGGATGGAACTTCCCCGCCAAAGTAGTGCTTCAACCTATGTCCATTCACCTTGAAGTTGGGGCCATCATTTTGAGCTAGCTCGATGGTCCAATATGGAAATACTTGAGTCACGGTGAATGGACCGGACCAACGGGATTTCAACTTACCGGAAAAGATTTTCAAACGAGAATTAAAAAGCAAAACTTGATCCCCAATGTTAAAAACCCGGTTTATAATTTTAGAATCATGAAGGACAGCTTGCTTGTAATGTCAAGAAGTCTGCTTCTCACACTACTTAGCTTTTCATTAGGTTGAGCCTTAAAAACAGCATACTCATGTAAGAGTTGCTTCTTTTTCTCTTCCACAGTATCAGCATTACCACCATAGGCAACTTCAAGGGCTGCCCAAAGGTCTTTTGCAGACTCATAACCTCTATATTTGTGCTGATTTTCTTGTCCCAAAGAGAGTTTCAGAATGCTTAGGGTTTTCATATCAACCCTTCTCTTTGCTATGTCCTCAACAGACACATCTCTACTCTTTAGGTTTTTCTTTTCTATCTGCTTCAGAGCATCCTTGAACAGCTATTCTTGTAGCTATAGCAGATGCAATCTTTCGAGCTTTATCGAATGTGTTTCCATATTCAAAAATTTCCCATAGGGTGTAATCATGGATTTGTAGATATTGCTCAAAGTTGATGTTGTGGTTTGAGGAGTTTGTTTCTGGGGTAGACATGGTGTTTTTAGGGTTTTGTGAAAATTAGGGTTTTTGGTAGTTTAGGGTTCTTGTGTTCTTTTAGATCAAAGTTTTTCAACAATCTCTGATACCACTTGATTGATTGAATCGAACTTGCTTACAATGAAAGTGTTTAAACGTATGAAAAACTTATATGAAACATAACCTAAAGGTCTTCTTTTATAGACATAAGAAGCCTTGTACAAGAGTCTACGTATAAGCTATTCTAGGTAAAGATTATTATAAAAAATACATTGTTGATCCTATCTTTACTAGAAATAAACTAGAAACATAATACGCGTAGACCATATCTTTCTATCAGTTCTTGTCTACAACCTATCAACGCTTGACTTCTTCCTATCAACGCTTGATCTGTCAACACATGTTTTCTTCTTATCAACGCTTGATTTCTTCTTGTCAGCGTTCAAGTGTACTGGCTACATTTTATTCCCAACAAGGAAAAGGATACCCCAAAGCCCGAAGTCCTTGTTCTATTTCACTAATGGGGAGAGTGATTATACCATCTGCATCATTAAGATGCAAAGCCTGGCGAACCAAGGCTTCAGTAACCACCCAAGTACGCCCATGAACAATAGTTGTTAATGTAGTCACATTATTAATTGTTGAGGAACTAACAGTGTTCCAAAACTGTTTAATATGAGTGACAGGGATGAGAGGAGCATGAGAAAGAGCATACCATAGTGGAGATGCATTCAAATACGCCACCATCTGAGTGTATTGTGGAAACAAAGTGTCATCAGACGCCAAATAAGCAATCATATTGTGTTGACTCCTGAATCCGAATACCAAGTCACTTGGTTTATACTTTGGTGCCATTGTTGAAGAAAGTTGTTTATGAAAGATTGATGAAAAATGAATTATAGGAGAGAAAGTGTTAGACAAGAATATGGTCGTACCCTGTTTAAAAATAGGAGCCAAATATATAGGAGATATAGGCACATGTGATTGGTTAAAAATAAGGCAAGTATTTTCAAAATATAATGATGAAAATATTGAAAAGAAAATAAGTTATCTTGTGCATTAATTAAAAGTTATCTACTCCCAAAATTACGGCCCCACAATTCGTCAAAAATAACAACTGGGTAGGTCCCAATGAGTGTCAATGGTCAAAAACAAGCCATCAACGCCCAACGGCTATGTTCTTGTCAACGTTTGCAAAAGCCATGTCAGCGTCTAAATTGGTCACAACAACGCTTGGAAAAAAATTTGTCAGCGTCCAAAAATAAAAGTAATAAAAATGAAAAAGGACCTTATCATTATAATTTATCCTAGTGAAGATAACCTATAAACTGAAAATTATTATAGGGCGGAAAGCACTGTCCAATTATGCACACTTGCTTATGCAAGATAGATATAACAGTCCTCTAGTGTCCCTTGCTAACCAAAATTCTTAACAATTAAGTTATCTCATAAAATTCCTTGTAACTCCCAGGTAATCCCATTCTAAATCATTCCCAAGTCTCCCAACAGACCACATCCAATTCTAGGCCAAAAAGGTTTTGGCAGAATGCATAGAATGTCAACTTTGCATGCTACAGTGCCTGATTATTTAGTTAAACTAACTCATACTCACCAGTGGACACAATCTAGAATTGTGATAAGAGTATTGTAAGAATACCCAAAAATCCTAAAGGTTCCTAAAACCTCCCTTAAACTGTGATACACAAGTTGCCAACTAATATGCATGTAAATAAGAAATAAAAAAATTTATGTCAAGATAGGAATATAAATATTCCAACCATCATCCATAATTTGAAACATGCTCTAATGATTCTCCAAGGATCCATAAGCAACTCTGTATCCAATGGTACAATGCTAACAACACCTGCACACTTAGATCAAAAACCAGAAACTAACATGTTGCTGAAAACGTCACGATAACACTTATCATCGTTAAGATAACCTTTTTCAGCGTTAGACAAATATAGTGGAAAATCTAACTTATCAGAAAGACCAATAACAATGCATATCATGTACATACTTTTACAAAAAGACCCCAAAACACATATTAAGTGAGATTGATCATTCCAATACTTGTTAATAAGTATTGAAACCTTCCAGTATCAAAAGGTTTAGTTAATAAATCAGACATATTTTCTTCTGGGTCAACCTTATCTGGTTGTATTAAACCCTTTTCAAAACAATCTCTTATAAAATGATGTATAATTTCTATGTGTTTTGTTTTAGAATGATGTACAGGATTTTTAATAATGCATAAAGTACTGTTATTGTCTACAAAAATCTTGGTATGCATGAAATTATACCCATAATCTAACAGGTGGTTCTTAATCCTTAAGACTTGTCCACAACAAGCAGCTGCAGCTACATATTCTGCTTCAGTTGTAGAACTGGCCACCACTGTTTGTTTCTTGCATTGCCAATATATCAACCTACTCCCAAGAAACTGACATCCACTAGTTGTGGATTTTCTATCAAATTTGTCACCACCATAGTCACTGTCTGAATATGCAATAAGATCCAATGGTGAATCTTTTGGATACCATAATCCCAGATCTGGATAACATCTAAGGTACCTAAAGATTCTCTTGACAACATGAAGATGACACTCTTTGGGAGTCACTTGTTGGCGTGCACATGCACACACAACAAACATAATGTCAGGTCTTGAGGCTATGAGATACATCAATGAACTAATCATTAATCTATAGTGCCTGACATCCACATCTTTTCCATCTTCAACTTTTCCCCAAGGGTGTTCTCTATCCATAGGAGTACTATCCCTTTTCTCATGTGGAGAAAAGCCAAACTTCTTCAAGATTTCTGCTACATACTTATCTTGAGAGATGAAGATACCATCTTCTTTCTGCTGAACTTGTAACCCTAGAAAGAAGTTCATCTCCCCCATTGCACTCATCTTGAACTTGTCTGTCTTAAGCTTGGAAAAGTCTTCACTCATCTTTAGGTTTGATGATCCAAAGATGATATCATCCACATAAACCTGAACAAGTAAGACATCCTTACCAGTCTTCTTTGTAAATAAGGCCTGGTCTATGGTGCCCCTTTTGAATCCATTTTCCACCAGATAGGTGGACAATGTGCCATACCATGCTCTTGGGGCTTGATGAAGTCCATACATAGCTTTCTTGACACTATATACCTTGTCTGGATGTTCTGGATCTTCAAAACCAGGAGGCTGCATTACATAAACCTCCTCTACAATTGTGCCATAAAGAAAATCACTCTTCACATCCATTTGATAGACAGTAAAGCCCATGCAGGAAGCATAGGCTAGAAATATCCTTATAGCCTCAAACCTTGCAACTGGTGCAAAGACCTCCTAATAGTCTATCCCTTCCTCTTGTGTATATCCTTGAGCCACTAAACGTGCCTTGTTTATGACCAAAATGCCTCTTTCATCTTTCTTGTTTCTAAGAACCCATCTTGTCCCAATAGGTCTGACATACTTGGGACAATCAACTAACTCCCAAACATCTTGAATAGAAAATTGGTGAAGCTCATCTTGCATTGCTTCCACCCAACTTGGTTCTTTGAGAGCATCAAAAATCTTCTTGGGTTCATGTTGTGACAGAAAACAGACAAACAAACATGCTTGAACAAAAGGGGTATCAACCTTCTTGTGTATATTGGCAATAAATCCTCCAAGATTCTGATGAGATCTTCTAGTTTGAACAAGAGACATCACATCACCAATAATGAGAGAAGAGGGGCGATCTTTCATTGTAGAAGTAAGAACTCCTACCTCAAAAAGTCTGTTGTCTTCAATCTGATCATCCATGTTACCAATATCTTCTTCAGACTCTCTTCCATCAAGGTCTGTATGAACCTCTCCATTTCTGCTTGAAGGTTCACCTTGTTCAAAATTGGAAGAGAAAATATGGTCAAATGAGTTATCAACGCCTGAACCAAGGTTGTCAGCGTTGGAGCCATCAATGCCTGAAATAGAGTTGTCAACGTTTGAGCCATCAACGCCTGAATTTGTCTTGTCAGTGACATACTCAAGTATGGGTGATGACTTGTCTGCTTGTGATCCAACCTCCTCATTAACCTATGTACCTGAAACATCACAACTGGTTCTTCCACAACACTTGAAGTTAACTTCACATTTTTTGGATTAGTAACAGGCATATAATTCAAAGTCCTAGATAGAGGTTCCAAGTCAAATAACCAATTTGGACCACTTTCAGGATCACTAGGTTTACTTTCTAAAAACCTAACATGTACTTTTTCAAGTATACATTTTTCCTTCTTAATGTAAACCCTATATCCTTTACTCTGCACTGAATAACCCATGAAGTAGCCTTCATCACCTTTAGCACTAAATTTACCTAAGGCATCACTAGTATCCAACACAACTACATGACAACCAAAAGGTTTAAGAAAACCAATATTAGGTTTCCTTCCCCAAAGTAACTCATAAGGTGTTTTGTTATGTATCTTGTTGACTAATGCTCTATTCTAAACATAACAAGTTGTATTCACAGCCTCAGCCCAAAAAGCAATAGGAAAGTGAGCATCAGCCAACATAGTCCTGGCTGCTTCAATGAGGGTTCTATTCTTTCTCTCAGCAACTCCATTTTGTTGTGGAGTTCTGGCTATACTAAACTGTCTAGTAATCCCTTTCTTGGCACAAAAATCATCCAATAGCTTATTTCTAAACTCACCACCATTGTCACTTCTAAGCATCTTAACTTCATTACAAGTTTTCTTTTCAATTTGGTTAATAAAGTTAATTAAAGTATCAACAGTGTCACTTTTCAAAGCTAAAAAGAAAGTCCAAGTAAACCTAGAAAAGTCATCAGTGATGACAAAACAGTATGATTTACCATTCAAACTCTCTATATTAGTTGGACCAAACAGGTCCATATGAAGCAAGTAAAGTGGTTTAGAACTAGAGTGCACCTGTTTAGACTTAAATGAGACCTTGTGTTGTTTGCCTTTAAGGCATGAAACACAAGAGTGGTCATTGTGAAAAGCCTTTTCAGGCAAACTGATGTAGAGTTTTTGTATACCCTTTAAGAAAAGAGTACCAAAATAGGGTAAGCACGACGATTTAGGAAAACCGTGTATAAATGACCCTAAAATGAGTTCGTTCTCAAGGAGGCTAGTGTGTTATGAGTGTAATGATTTGGATTAACTTTGTGATTATATTTGTGAGAAAGAAAAATAGAAATGGGATAAGAAGAGAATGACGATTACGATGTCGAATTAAACTAAGACGAAAAAGGTGTACACGTAAAACCGTAAAAAGCACCAAAATTAAAATTTTACCCTAAAAATTCCTAAAAATCACTAAAAATCCACTAAAATATTCTAAGGGTTTACAATAAATCTAAACTTGCTAAAACCTTTCAATTAATTCGATATTAATTTTTAAAGCTAATTAAAGCCCTAAAATCAATATTAACTATTAAAAAGTCCAAATCAAGATCTTAAAGTTTGTAAACCTTTAAAATAACCTAATTAAGCTAAAAAGTATTTTTCAAAATTTTAAGACCACTAAAAACTATTTTTAAACAATTAAAAACTATTAAAAGCTATTAAAATTTAAAATAATTCTAGAAAATGATTAAAAGACCCTAAAAATATTTGGAAAGTTGCAAAATTACTAATTAAGTGTCTAGAATCTAGGAAAAATGTAAAAACTTAGAAAATCATACTTTTAATTTTTAACAATAAAATAATATTAAAATATTATTAAAAATCCAAAAATCATAAAAAATTCTAAAAAGTTGCAAACTAGCTTAATTTAACCTAAATAACTCAAAAATGAACTTGAAATTACCTAATTACCCTTAATGGGCCTAGAAAATGGGGTAAACCCAAAACAGATCCTTAATGGGCCAACTTTGAGCCCAAAATGAAAAAAGTGCCCCAAATAAGCCCAAAAAGCACTACTTGACTCAAAATTTGATTTTAAACAACTTTTTCCAAAGGCCCAAAAGCTGAAAGTGTGAAATAAGCTAGCTTATACCAAACAGCTTATTCTTAATGGGCTTTTTGGCCCATTAAGCTATAATTAATCCCATAAGCTCAAATTAGACACACAAGCTTCTTTTGTCCTAAATAAGACTTCTATAAAAAGAAATTTGATATAAGCCCAAAGAATAAGCCTGAAAATGCAATAAGCAATCTATAGAAACGACTAAATAGTCATTTTTGAGTTCTAGGCCACCCCAAAAGCTGATTCAAGTTTCTAAAGCTTTTAAATGACTTAATTAAGCTATTTCAACAAAAAGTTTTCAAATAAGATTACTCAATAAGCTGGAAAAAGCAAATAAGCACTTATGAAAAAGTCAAATAAGTTGGTTTTCTAGCAAAAAGTCAAAGTCAAAGTCCAATAAGCTCCAGTCTAATCAAAAGGGTCAAATAATGAAGATCTATCACAAAAAATAAGTTGTTGCAGGTCTGGATAAGCTAAAATAGCTTAATGATAAGCTGAGTACAATTTAACACTAGCAGGGGCTAGTTTTGGGTGTTGAGTAGTGGAAACTTTTTCCATTGCTTGACTTGTAGACTTTTTTGTCTTTAGTGACTTTTTTGGAGATTCAGATTTCACAAAGGCACCCAAATGATCTTTGGATCATAATGAGCCAATAACAATCAATAAATCACAACAAGCAACAGCCAATTTGTATAGTAAATTCAAACAAGCACCAGATCTGTCACAGACTTAGAACAATAATCAGTTTAGGTTCAATAAGCACTTAAGCAATATTCAGCCAACCAAACTCAACCAAATGCATACACAAGCTATTATAAACTCAAATGAACAAGTCTAAACAGGTTTCATGCAATGATTCAAAGTTTTAAGCAAGATTCAAGCGAGATTAAGTTACTGATGAACACTAACACATGCAGTTTTCACTTTGCTGATGTATTTGACCAACAAGCCAAATTCAAACACTCAAATCTATCAAGTATGTTATATTAATGATGTTTTAACAGCTTTTAACCCTAAGCATGCATAAACTCTAGGTTTTCCCAAAATCTTAGGTCAAAATCAGTCAAACTCAACAAGATATAGCAGATTATGTGATTCAAGGTTTCAAACTCCAAAACTTGCAGCAAAACACTCTCAACCAAACATATATCAGATATAGAGCACAAACACAAACTTCCACAAACACAATACCAAGTTATGATTCAAAGCAAGTAATCCCAAACACCCTTTTATCTTTTCAAATCAAATTTTAAACAAGAAAAAGTGTGATTCAGTTTACCAAATGATTAATCTAGCATATAAACAACATTTCATGCAAGATTAAGCAGATTCAAGCCAAGAAATCAACAAGAACACAAGAAGATCACAAATCCACAAAAATTCCATTATCAGATTTTCAAGGTTTTAAGACAAACCTCATGGATGTACATCCACACCCACGAATGTTAGAGCTTATGTGCTAGCAAGAACAAGCACAAGCTTCCAACAGCAACCCTGCTAAGATTCAACAAGGTTAGAAGCACAATATCAATATTCAGAAAAGTAAAAAGCCTTGATTGATGCAACCTTATTACCCCACACATGATTATCCCCAAGTTATAAGCCTTACCACACCTTGATAACACAATATCAGGATGCTATGATCAGCCCTATACCCCAAGAATTCCAAGGTTTGAACAAGAACTTAGCAAAATATCAAGCTTGAAAGAAAAATGCAAACTTTTGCACTCTCCTTAAAAACAGGTTTTGAGATTCAATTTCAGTTAACAAATAACATAAACAAGCATAAAATTAAGTGGCACTTGGTCTTTCTTCAACAAACTTAACACACTTTCATTAAACTGAAAAGAGGATTTACAAGTTTTTGAACAAGGAAAAACCAAAAGCAGATAAATTGAACTAGTCCTATGCCTTTTATAGGCTTACAACTTATCTAGAAAGCTGAGAAATAAGTGAAACCCTAGCCTTGAACTTCCAAATTTGCCCTTGTCTTGTTTGAATTTCTTGAAGAATCATGTGACGGATTTTGTTGTGTAGCATGAGTTGGCAAGTGAAAAAGTGATCCAAGGGTTTGTAACAAGCTTAGGATGTAAGCACAATTGTGGGTTGTTGATTATCTGTCCATCTCTTGTCTTCTTCCCAAAAGTGTGTGCAGGGGAGGTCCCATGTAGCATGTGGGGTGATGAGGTGATTAATGTTAAGGTTGGGTTTTGATTAAGACACCATTAATCATAAATATGGAAGAGGTGGTGGCTTAATTTTTGCTAAAACAAAAATCCCCAATTATGTTCTTGAGCTGATGAACATAGGTTTCGATCTGTTTAAGGAGTGGATTAAATTTAAATAAATGTTAAGGCGCCAAGTTTATTTTAATCTTAAATCGGATTAGTGGAAGGGTGGTGTGGAGCTTTGGTGGGTTTTGATTGGAGGAGAAGTGGTAGTGGGGCACGTGTCACCCCACTACTGGTCTAGGTATCTATCTTGTCTGGCTACATTTACCCCCTCTTCTTCTTTTCTTCTTTCACTTTGTAAATATTGCACAAAAATCCGGATCCCTTTGTTATTAAAGTTTTTCTTTTCACACTTTTGCCCCAAATACTTTTCCAAGTATTTTCAAGGGTAATTCTTGCCATTTTGTGATTCTTGAAGGGCTGTTTTGGCATTTTCTTGATGGATTATGGTCTTAACTTGTATGATTGGCATTTTGGAGGACTGAAATTGCCAAGTCTTCATTTATGAGGGACCATTCTTGCCAGATGTTGAAAGTCAAGGGTCCTTTTTGTAATTTTGGGATTTTCAAAGGACCAAACTTGTAATTTCTTGTACTTTGAAGGACTTTATGATATATTTAACTTTGTGGAGGATAATGGTTGACAATTTAGCTTTTGTTGAGGGGCTAAACTTGTCAATTCTTCAAAGTGGAGGGCCCTTTTTGTAATTTTGACAAACTTTAGGGACCAATCTTGTAATTATGAAGATACAAGGGTATAAAGTGTCAATTATTCCATATTAGAGGACCCTTCTTCATAATTCTTCAAATCTTCAAGGGTTTTCTTTGGAAAATTCTTCATTAGGGCTTGGTTCAATGTGCGGCTTCGTTTCCCGTGTTCGTTTTTGCATGATTCTTGTGATCTTTTGTCTTATTCTCAATATCCGTTCCGAAAATACACAAGCAACAAACACAAGCATATATATGGGTATTTTGATGATATTTAATGCATTTTAAGCCCTATTTGGACGATGAGACTATGTATAAAAGCAGTCTCATCACTCCCCCATACAAAACCATTGTCGTGCCCTCACGCAATGCTAGAATAAAGTATCGTAGCACCTCCAAAATTGTTTTTATTCACTTTATTGAGTGGTAAAATAGCTAGACTACTACTATTGCTGCTACTACTTGCGTTTTAGACATAATGTATGATTTTCATCGCAAAATGAGACGTTTAGGTTCATAGAATAAGAACACGTGAATGCTTCGTTAGAAATAATTTCATCGTCCTCGATTTTCACCCCAATTCCATGCCAAGCGTGTAACGAGATCATTGTTATTATAAGTTAGTAATGCTAACACTACTCATATGCCCTAATCACGTACTTATCCTCCCATTTTCCTAAGTTGTATCTCTTATATTTTATTTTGTCTTGAATGTTTCACGAGGATACATTGTTTGACTTATGCGATAATAGAGATTTAGGTCTAAAAATAGAGTCCTAACGGTGTAACCAAGACCATCAAATCAATAACCCCTCCTAATAGACAACGATGTCAAAAAATTAAGTCAACAAGAAGAATCGATAAACACGGTTTTATAACAGTTTTGAACATGAGACTTATTACCAAGACTTTTATACGCCCCCTAACGGAAGGGCCTTATTATCTTTGGTTTACCTCCATCTTTTATTCAACTTTGCCATGAAGCTTTTATTATGACTTCGGTCTTGCCTTGCCTTTTATTATCCGCCTCATCGGTGGTTTTATTAGCCAAAGACGTATATCCTCACGCTAAGGCGAATTTTGGATCTTTAAAGCTTCTAAGATTAAGGCTTGATTCACTTTCAATTTTTCATAGATTTTTCGGCCTTGTGGGGCTTCAAATTGTTTGCTTGATTTAGGTGAGCACTTGAAATCTTATTATTGGGTGAAGATTTTGATTATTCGGGTGCCAATACTTCAAAACCGTGACGCTGGCGATACCTTAATGTCTTCCCAATTTAATTACACGGAAGCTACTAGAAAAGATTAGAAACCCATCAATCCCAACTAAACCGCT
Organism: Glebionis coronaria; assembly: GCA_025667525.1. Classification (NCBI taxonomy): domain Eukaryota; kingdom Viridiplantae; phylum Streptophyta; class Magnoliopsida; order Asterales; family Asteraceae; genus Glebionis; species Glebionis coronaria. Next base: position 154,818,287 of record CM046880.1, read on the forward strand.
AAGTCAATATTTATTAAGCAAAAAATATATACATGCGAAGGGAGAATAAGCAAACAACGAGAACATATGAGTGTTTGAAAGAATATGAGTACTCTACGTTTAGCTTAGTAACTTATAATTAACCCTATCATTTCTTGTCCTCATTTAAGAGACTTAGCCTAATGTGAAGTTAAGGAATCAAAGCTAAGTGCTCAACACGCACGGTCGAGTCAAAAATTACTCTTATTCTCGCCATCAGAAAACCTACATTCGTGTCTTCAAACACTTATAAAACATGAGAAAAGTTTTAAAATTTGGCCATTTTTAGCCTTATTTTGCAACATAATGATAAACAAAAAGATAAACTTTGGAAAGCGTGAAGCTTTCGCAAGGCAAGTATCTATTCACCCCCCATACTAAAGTTAAACATTGTCCTAATGTTTCGAGTCTTGGGGTGCAAACATCCCCATACTAGAGACGTAGTCGAATGCCTAATCTAGCATGGAAAGGGTGTAACTGTTAAATTTAAAGCCGTTTATGAAGTGTGCTATAAACCTAAGGTTAGAACATCAAAGGATATATCATGGATATTGAGAAAGTCTTCAAAGCAAACGATCGAGTGCTCCCATAAAACGAACACGAGAGGCTCCAATCGTGAAGATCATGATCATATAAAGTCCACAATTCACAAACAACCACGGAACAAAGGTTGGAAGGGCACAAATCCCCACACATTAACTACATTATAAAACAATAATAAGTACATAGGATAAGCATGGGACTCCCCCACGAGGAACCTCATTTTTGATTACCGAGTCATGATCTCGACTCGATCCCCTCAATACTAATTATCATTGGGGAAGGTGATTTGGTCGAGGTAGTTCAAGGATGGAACTTCCCCGCCAAAGTAGTGCTTCAACCTATGTCCATTCACCTTGAAGTTGGGGCCATCATTTTGAGCTAGCTCGATGGTCCAATATGGAAATACTTGAGTCACGGTGAATGGACCGGACCAACGGGATTTCAACTTACCGGAAAAGATTTTCAAACGAGAATTAAAAAGCAAAACTTGATCCCCAATGTTAAAAACCCGGTTTATAATTTTAGAATCATGAAACTTTTTAGTTTTTTCTTTATAAATTAATGAATTTTCATAAGCAATATCCCTTAATTCATCCAATACATTTAATTGCATTTTCCGGTGTTTTCCTGCGGTCTCCATGTCATCTTACAATGCTTTAGGGTCCAATAAGCCTTGTGTTCCAATTCGATTGGCAAATGACAGTTTTTCCCATACACAAGCTAATAGGGAGTACACCCAATGGGTGTCTTATGAGCGGTCCTAAAAGCCCATAAAGCATCGTCCAACTTATCCGACCAAGATTGTCGGTTTTCCCCAACGGATCTCTCCAAGATCCTCTTCAACGCTCGGTTTGAAACCTCGACTTGCCCACTCGTGTGTGGGTGATAAGCCGTAGAAAGCCGATGTGTAACCCCATATTTCCTTAGGACCCTTTCGAATTGGTCGTTACAAAAATGGGTTCCACGGTCGCTTATGATCGCACAAGGGGTTCCAAACCGAGAAAACAAGCTTTTCAAAAACTTGACTACCACACGAGCATCATTGGTGGGCAAAGCCTTAGCTTCCACCCACTTAGACAGGTAGTCAACCGCAAAAAGGATATACTTATTACCACGAGATGATGGGAACGGCCCCATAAAGTCTATACCCCAAACGTCAAAGATCTCACACACTTGGATGATATTTTGTGGCATTTCATCTTTTTGTGAGCCTTTTCCTTGTCGTTGGCATGAGTCACACGACTTCACAAGATCTTGTGCATCTCGGTAAATAGTAGGCCAAAAGAAGTCGGCATCAAACACCTTCTTAGCCATGAGATTAGCACCGTGGTGACCACCCGTGGGTCCCACATGACAAGCTCTAAGGATATTAGAAGCTTCGGTGACAAATACACAACGTCGGATGATTTGATCCGCACAAGTTCGAAACAAGTAAGGGTCGTTCCAAAAGTAGAACTTGACGTCACGAAAGAATTTTCGTTTTTCTTGAGTCGTCATACCCTTGATGATGAAGTTACCCACATGGTAATTTGCAAAGTCCGCAAACCATGGGGTGGAAGAATCAAGCTTAGAATTCACTACACCAAGTGTCTCGAGCGGAAATGTTTCGGTGATTTCCTTGGGCTCGTAAAAACTTTGGTGAGGATCTTCCAAACGAGAAAGATGATCGGCCGCTAGATTCTCGACTCCTTTTTTGTCAACAATTTTGTGGTCAAATTCTTGAAGGAGGAGAATCCAACGAAGTAATCTAGGCTTTGCATCTTGTTTAGCCATAAGATACTTGATAGCCGAATGATCCGTATACACTATGCATTTCGTCAAGACGAGATAAGTTCGAAATTTCTAAAATGCATACACCACGGCAAGGAACTCCTTTTCCGTTGTAGTGTATTTAAGTTGAGCCTCGGTCATCGTCTTGCTAGCATATGAATAGGCAAAAAGTGCTTTTCATGACGTTGCCCCAATACGGCCCCAATAGCGTAGTCACTAGCATCACACATGAGCTCAAAGGGGAGGTTCCAATTGGGAGAAACAAGAATGGGAGCTTCGGTAAGTTTCCTCTTAAGGATTTCAAAGGCTCGTACACAATCTTCGTCAAAGACAAAACGTGACTCTTTTTCATGAAGATGTGTAATGGGTCAAGAGATCTTTGAAAAATCCTTGATGAATCGACGATAAAAGCCCGCGTGGCCTAGGAAATTCCTAACTCCCTTAACGGTTTTGGGATGAGGTAATTTGGCGATGACGTCTACCTTAGCTTGATCTACCTCAATCCCCGCGTTCGAGACCTTGTGCCCTAAGACGATTCCACTTTTAACCATAAAATGAAACTTTTCCCAATTGAGCACAAGGTTGGTTTCCTCACAACGTTTCAACATTCTCTCAAGATTCGACAAACACGAAGTGAAAGAATTACCAAACACAAAAAAGTCATCCATAAAAACTTCCATCGTCTTCTCGATCATGTCATGAAAAATAGCCATCATGCACCTTTGAAAGGTTCCCGGTGCATTGCAAAGTCCGAATGGCATTCTACGATAGGCAAACGTTCCATATGGACATGTAAACGTAGTTTTTTCTTGATCACAAGGATCGATGGGGATTTGGAAGTAACCGGAAAAACCATCTAAAAAGCAATAGAAAGCGTTTGCCGCAAGACGCTCCAACATTTGGTACATGAAGGGCAAGGGAAAATGGTCTTTTCGAGTGGCTTCATTTAACTTACGATAGTCAATGCACACTCTCCATCCGGTCACGAGTCTAGTGGGAATTAACTCGTTGGCATCGTTTGGCACAACGAACATTCCTTCCTTCTTAGGGACACAATGAATTGGACTCACCCAAGGGCTATCGGAAATAGGGTAAATCATTCCCGCGTCGAGGTGTTTAAGGACCTCCTTTTTGATGACATCGTGAATTTTGGGGTTCACCCTCCTTTGACATTGGATTGCGGGCTTGTAATCCTCCTCCATTAAGATTTTGTGGGTACAAAATTTGGGATCGATCCCCTTAATGTCGGATAACTTCCACGCAATTGCCCCTTTTTGATCCTTTAGAACATCGACAAGTGCGGTTTTTTCATCATTCGAAAGTTCCTTCGCAATAATAACCGGCAACTTGTCGCCCTCCTCCAAATAGACATACTCGAGGTGAGGAGGTAAATCTTTCAACTCGAGGATAGGTGGTTCCTCAAGTGAAGATTTGGGCTCGATACTCATAACCTCCTCGGGTGGAGGAAATGGGAAATCTTTAAGAAAATCCTTGATAATCGAGAAGTCCTCATCGTTGTCGAGGTCTTCGTTAAAAGTACGTGGAACATCGAATTCTTTCAACGTAAAACCACCACCTTCAAATGGAGTGAAGGTTGGTGTCGAATTATCAAGAATAGGATCTAACATAGTGGGATTGCCACTAGTTTCTTCATCACCAAAACCTAGAACTTCTTGTGAAAATTCCTCGTAAACCACGTCAATCATATCAACGAGGTTTATGGTTGCAACAGAATAAACATGAGAAATTTGAGAGTTTTGAGTTGCGTTTATAACAAGTTCCTCGTCGTTGAAGCGTAAGGTGATCTTTCTAGCATGAACATCGATCAAAGCCATAGACGTATCTAAAAACGAACGACCTAAAATGAGTGGAACTTGAGGATCCGTGGGAATATCAACAACGATAAAGTCTACGGGATAGTAGAACTTCCCCACTTTCACAAAAACGTCTTCCGCCAATCCACATGCGGGAATCGTGAAATGGTCGGCCAACTCGATAGACATTAGTGAAGGAGTAAGATTAGGAAGATTTAGCGACTTGAAGATTGCAAGTGGCATCAAGTTAATGCTAGAACCAAGATCGGCTAAGGCGAAGCATTCTTCCATATCTTGGATTGCACAAGGGATCAAAAATTTACCGGGATCACCGACTTTTTGAGGTATGCGATTAAGATAAACCGACGAACAACTAGACAATTGGTGCAATTTCTCCTTGTTGTTCAACATACTCTTAAAGTTAGCGGCAAACCGAGGCATCATGACCAAAGCATCGGCGAAACTCACATTAAAGTGCAAATCACGAAACATTTTCATAAAAAGCTCAAATTGTCAATTGTCGCGCTCTTGATGTTTCTCCTTTCTAACTCTCGATGGATAGGGAAAAGGTGGTGTGGGTTGAGGCGTAGGCATAGCCTTTCGAATCTCGGGTTCCAATGTTGGTAATGGGTCAACCGTAGGTGTGGCATGAGCGGTACTTCGTGGGATTGGGACATGCTCCTTTTGGACCATCACCTCGGGTTCTTCCTCAATTGCTTCCTCCGTAGGAGAAATTGGTTGAGGAGTCGGTTCCTTAAGTGTCTTACCACTACATGTGGTAATTACTTTCATCTCACCCTTAGGGTTTGATACGGTGTTGCTAGGAAGACTACTCGAAGACGGTTTGCACATAATTTCCTCAAACATAGATGAGATTTTATCTTCAAACTTGGATTGCCTCTTCTCTGCTTTAACCATTTCTTGTTTAATCTCATGTTGCGCTTGTTCCATTTTTTGTTGGTTTTGTTGTAACCTAGTTACGGTTCCTTCCATCTTGTTGGTATGGATTTTAAGCTCATTAGCTAACTCATTTTTCAACTCTTTCTTCAAGTCGTTCTTAAACTCGGATCTTAGGCTAATGATTTCTCTTTGAATATTGTCAAACCTAGCATCATTCCCATTAGCGTATTCAACAAGTTCATTTGGAAGATCTTTCAACGTTTGCAAACCTTTGTTTTTGTTTTGAAAATCATTTTGATTTTTGTTTGAAACTTGATTATTAGCCCCTTGATTACCATAGTTTCCCTTGTTGTAATTGTTTTTGAAACCAACTTGATTGTTGCGATAGTTGTTTTTAGCATTTTGATTTGAACCAAAACCCGGTGGAGTCAATTGATTAGAGCGGGTAACTTGACCATTTTGGTTGTAAGGTCCCGTGGCCGCGTAGGCACTCGAAGTGTTACCACCGTTGGTAATGCACTCGGAGAAATCATGACCTCCACCACAATACATACATGAAACCTCAACCGCTTAAGCCGTAGCGGGAGCACTTGGTTCACCAACTTTAAACTCAATCAAAAGTCCTTTAAGCTTACCAAAAATCTTGTTTTCCAAGTTCGCCTCAATTTGGCAAGCATCGATGGTAGTAGAAAAAGAAGGTGAAGCCGAAGACGAAGCCTTACGAACACTAGACGTGCTACGAGGACTATACACCTTAGATCTATTCTTAATTATCACCAAGGCTTCCTCAACCGTTTTACACAAAAAATTACCACCCGCGGCGGCATTAAGATAATCCCTTTCATGATCATTAAGTCCATTGTAAAACGTGTCAATTTGTTGCATGTCGGAAAAACCATGATGAGGACATTCATTAAACTCTTGTGAAAATTTTGAAATCTCGTTTTTCAAGTGAGTAGTCTTAGAGGGCGGAAAAAATTGGTTCACAAACTTAGACACGAGATCCTTCCACGTCAATATAGAATTGGGTGGCTCTTTCTCCAACCAAATTTTAGTGGGCCCCGCTAGAGAATACAGAAAAATCATCATCTAATCGAGTCATTCGAGACATCCTTAAATTTGCAAGTGGCGGTAAGACGATTGAATTGGCGGATATGGTTGTGTGGATTGTCCTTCTGGTCACCACGGAATTTGTTGTTTTGGATCATTGACAACAAACCCGTTTTCACTTCAAAATTTCCCGCACGGATAGCGGGAATCACAATAGCCTTTCCATAACCCTCGGTGGGTGCCTGAAGTAACTCCATCATAGTTCGATTCGCCATGGTTGGTGCTTCTCTTACAATGGGTTCGTCAATAAGAGACTCCTCACTAGAAAGATTGGGAGTGGGAGTTTTGTTCTTTTGTTTACGTGCGCGTCTTGCTTGATTACGAGTTAGCATAAACGTCACGTATAATGAGGGGACGAGCAAAGAAGATTCTTTTTGGTGTTTTGTATTTTTCAATTTTTTTGTTATTTTTGATTGTATTAACCTTTTTGGATTTTGGTGAATGTATTAAGTAGACACAAATCCACAAATATCCTCCTTAATCAAATCTCTTGATTAAAGAAGCCTCAAGGAATGAAAACGATCACGTGAAGTGAACGCCTTCGATGACTTTAGAACGTTGGTGGAACACCAAAACGTTCAAGAGGGTTTAATCAAATGAAACCAAGAAAGTATATATGATACTTAGTAATACTTTGGGCGGCAAAACCCTCGATTAGCTCTCAAAATCAAATACTCACAAGCAAGCGGGGAAACGAGGCGGCGCGAAGCACTTAAGAGCCTTTTTCTTTAGGATATATTTTATAATATCCGCCTTATACCCACCTTATAGTTTGTATTTTTCAAAATTGAGCTTCACGAAAGTATTTATCTATTTTTGCCTTTTTATTTGGTTTGAGATTCGAATACAATGATTGGGTAATGACCTCCCAAGTCAAGGTTGTGATTTCTCACGTATTTGGAGTACTTGTGAATTTATTGTTCTACTTATACAATATAGTAATAGTATTCACACAAAAATCGAAAACCGATAATACGTATTAGCAGAGTGCTACTAATACAAATACTATTATGGTTAGTATATAAAAACAACAATTCCAAATCAAAACACAACACGCCTCCCCGACAGCGGCGCCAAAATGATGTAGAGTTTTTGTATACCCTTTAAGAAAAGAGTACCAAAATAGGGTAACCACGACGATTTAGGAAAACCGTGTATAAATGACCCTAAAATGAGTTCGTTCTCAAGGAGGCTAGTGTGTTATGAGTGTAATGATTTGGATTAACTTTGTGATTATATTTGTGAGAAAGAAAAATAGAAATGGGATAAGAAGAGAATGACGATTACGATGTCGAATTAAACTAAGACGAAAAAGGTGTACACGTAAAACCGTAAAAAGCACCAAAATTAAAATTTTACCCTAAAAATTCCTAAAAATCACTAAAATCCACTAAAATATTCTAAGGGTTTATAAAAAATCTAAACTTGCTAAAACCTTTCAATAAATTAAATATTAATTTTTTAATGCTAATTAAAGCCCTAAAAATCAATATTAACTATTCAAAAGTCCAAATCAAGATCTTAAAGTTTGTAAACCTTTAAAATAACCTAATTAAGCTAAAAAGTATTTTTCAAAATTTTAAAACCACTAAAAACTATTTTTAAACAATTAAAAACTATTAAAACCTATAAACTTAGAAAATCGGACTTTTAATTTTTAACAATAAAATAATATTAAAATATTATTAAAAATCCAAAAATCATAAAAAATTCTAAAAAGTTGCAAACTAGATTAATTTAACCTAAATAACTCAGAAATGAACTTGAAATTACCTAAATACCCTTAATGGGCCTAGAAAATAGGCTAAACCCAAAACCGATCCTTAATGGGCCAACTTTGAGCCCAAAATGAAAAAAGTGCCCTAAATAAGCCCAAAAAGCACTACTTGGCTCAAAATTTGATTTTAAACAACTTTTTCCAAAGGCCCAAAAGCTGAAAGTGTGAAATAAGCTAGCTTATACCAAACAACTTATTCTTAATGGGCTTTTTGGCCCATTAAGCTATAAGCTAATGCCATAAGCTAAAATTAGACACACAAGCTTATTTTGTCGTAAATAAGACTTCTGTAAATAGAAATTTGAAATAAGCCCAAAGAATAAGCTGAAAATGCAATAAGCAATCTATAGAAAATGACAAAGTAGTCGTTTTTGAGTTTTAGGCTACCCCAAGAGCTGATTCATGTTTCTAAAGCTTTTAAATGACTTAAATAAGCAATTTCAACAAAAAGTTTTCAAATAAGCTGACTCAATAAGCTGGAAAAAGCAAATAAGCACTTATGAAAAAGTCAAATAAGTTGGTTTTCTAGCAAAAAGTCAAAGTCAAAGTCCAATAAGCTCCAGTCTAATCTAATGGGTCAAATAATGAAGATCTATCACAAAAAATAAGTTGTTACAGGTCTAGATAAGCTAAAATAGCTTAATGATAAGCTGAGTACAATTTAACACTAGTAGGGGCTAGTTTTGGGTGTTGAGTAGTGGAAACTTTTTCCACTGCTTGACTTGTAGACTTTTTTGGAGATTCAGATTTCACAAAGGCACCCAAATCATCTTTGGATCATAAGGATTCAATAACAATCGATAAATCACCACAAGCAACAGCAAATTTGTACAGTAAATAAAAACAAGCACCAGATCTGTCACAGACTTAGAACAATAAGCAGTTTAGGTTCAATAAGCACTTAGAGCAATATTCAGCCAGCCAAACTCAACCAAATGCATACACAAGCTATTATAAACTCAAATGAACACGTCTAAACAGGTTTCATGCAATGATTCAAAGTTTTAAGCAAGATTCAAACAAGATTAAGTTACTGATGAACACTAACACATGCAGTATTCACTTTGCTGATGTATTTGACCAACAAGCCAAATTCAAACACTTAAATCTATCAAGTATATTATATTAATGATGTTTTAACAGCTTTTAACCCTAAGCATGCGTAAACTCTAGGTTTTCCTAAAATCTTAGGTCAAAATCAGTCAAACTCAACAAGATATAGCAGATTATGTGATTCAAGGTTTCAAACTCCAAAACTTGCAGCAAAACACTCTCAACAAAGCATATATCAAATATAGAGCACAAACACAAACTTCCACAAACACAATACCAAGTTATGATTCAAAGCAAGTAATCCCAAACGCCCTTTTATCTTTTCAAATCAAATTTTAAACAAGAAAAAGTGTGATTCAGTTTACCAAATGATTAATCTAGCATATAAACAACATTATCATTCAAGACTAAGCAGATTCAAGCCAAGAAATCAACAAGAACACAAGTAGAGAAAAGTCCACAAAAAATCCAATATTTATCAGATTTTCAAGGTTTTAAGACAAACCTCATGGATGTACATCCACACCCACGAATGTTAGAGCTTATGTGCTAGCAAGAACAAGCACAAGCTTCCAACAGCAACCCTGCTAAGATTCAACAAGGTTAGAAGCACAATATCAAATTCAGAAAAGTAAAAAGACTTGATTGATGCAACCTTGTTACCCCACACTTGATTATCCTCAAGTTATAAGCCTCACCACACCTTGATAACACAATATCAGGATGCTATGATCAGCCCTATAGCCCAAGAATTCCAAGGTTTGAACAAGAACATAACAAAATATCAAGCTTGAAGGAAAAATGAAAACTTTTGCACTCTCCTTAAAAACAGGTTTTGAGATTCAAATTCAGTTAACAAATAACATAAACAAGCATAAAATTAAGTGGCACTTTGTCTTTCTTCAACAGACTTAACACACTTTCATTAAACTGAAAAGAGGATTTACAAGTTTTTGAACAAGGAAAAAACAAAAGCAGATACAAATGAACTAGTCCTATGCCTTTTATTCGCTTACAAGTTATCTAGAAAGTTGAGAAATAAGTGAAACCCTAGCCTTGAACTTCCAAATTTTCCCTTGTCTTGTTTGAATTTCTTGAAGAATCATGTGACGGATTTTGTTATGTAGCATGAGTTGGCAAGTGAAAAAGTGATCCAAGGGTTTGTAGCAAGCTTAGGATGTAAGCACAATTATGGGTTGTTGATTCTCTGTCCATCTCTTGTCTTCTTCCCAAAAGTGTGTGCAGGGGAGGTCCCATGTAGCATGTGGGGTGATGAGGTGATTAATGTTAAGGTTGGGTTTTGATTAAGACACCATTAATCATAAATCTGGAAGATGTGATGGCTTAATTTTTGCTAAAACAAAAATCCCCAATTATGTTCTTGAGCTGATGAACATAGGTTTTGATCTGTTTAAGGAGTGGATTAAGTTTAAATAAATGTTAAGGCGCCAAGTTTATTTTAATCTTAAACCGGATTAGTGGAAGGGTGATGTGGAGCTTTGGTGGGTTTTGATTGGAGGAGAATTTGTAGTGGGGCACGTGTCACCCCACTACTTGTCTAGGTATCTATCTTGTCTGGCCACATTTACCCCCTCTTCTTCTTTTCTTCTTTCACTTTATAAATATTGCACAAAAATCTGGATCCCTTTGTTATTAAAGTTTTAATTTTCAAACTTTTTCCCTAAATACTTTTCCAAATTATTTTCAGGGGTAATTCTTGCCATTTTGTGATTCTTGAAGGGCTGTTTTGGCATGTCTTGATGGATTATGGTCTTAACTTGTATGATTGGCATTTTGGAGGACTGAAATTGCCAAGTCTTCATTTATGAGGGACCATTCTTGCCAGATGTTGAAAGTCAAGGGTCTTTTTTGTAATTTTGGGATTTTCAAAGGACCAAACTTGTAATTTCTTGTACTTTGAAGGACTTCATGATATATTTGACTTTGTGGAGGATAATGGTTGACAATTTAGCTTTTGTTGAGGGGCTAAACTTGTCAATTCTTCAAAGTGGAGGGCCCTTTTTGTAATTTTGACAAACTTTAGGGACCAATCTTGTAATTATGAAGATACAAGGGTATAAAGTGTCAATTCTTCCATACTGGATGACCTTTCTTCAAATATTCAAGGGTTTTCTTTGGAAAATTCTTCATTAGGGCTTGTTTCAATGTGCGGCTTCGTTTCCCTTGTTCGTTTTTGCATGATTCTTGTGATCTTTTGTCATTTTCTCAATATCTGTTCCTAAAATACACAAGCAACAAACACAAGCATATATATGGGTATTTTGATTATATTTAATGCATTTTAAGCCCTATTTGGATTATGAGACTATGTATAAAACCAGTCTCATCAGGGGAGTGATGAGATGATTAATGTTAAGGTTCGGTTTTGATTAAGACACCATTAATCATAAATCTGGAAGAGGTGGTGGCTTAATTTTTTGCTAAAACAAAAATCCCCAAATATGTTCTTGAGCTGATGAACATAGGTTTTGATCTGTTTAAGGAGTGGATTAAGTTTAAATAAATGTTAAGGCGCCAAGTTTATTTTAATCTTAAACCGGATTAGTGGAAGGGTGATGTGGAGCTTTGGTGGGTTTTGATTGGAGGAGAAGTGGTAGTGGGGCACGTGTCACCCCACTACTGGTCTAGGTATCAATCTTGTCTGGCCACATTTACCCCTCTTCTTCTTTTCTTCTTTCACTTTGTAAATATTGCACAAAAATCCGGATCCCTTTGTTATTAAAGTTTTACTTTTCACACTTTTGCCCCAAATACTTTTCCAAAGTATTTTCAGGGGTAATTCTTGCCATTTTGTGATTCTTGAAGGGTTGTTTTGGCAGTTTCTTGATGGATTATGGTCTTAACTTGTATGATTGGCATTTTGGAGGACTGAAATTGCCAAGTCTTCATTTATAAGGGACTATTCTTGCCAGATGTTGAAAGTCAAGGGTCCTTTTTGTAATTTTGGGATTTTTAGAGGACCAAACTTGTAAATTCTTGTACTTTGAAGGACTTCATGATATATTTGACTTTGTGGAGGATAATGGTTGACAATTTAGCTTTTGTTGAGGGGCTAAACTTGTCAATTCTTTAAAGTAGAGGCCCTTTTTGTAATTTTGACAAACTTTAGGGACCAATCTTGTGATTATAAAGATACAAGGGTATAAAGTGTCAATTCTTCCATATTGGAGGACCCTTCTTCATAATTCTTCAAATCTTCAAGGGTTTTCTTTGGAAAATTCTTCATTAGGGCTTGGTTCAATGTGCGGCTTCATTTCCCGTGTTCGTTTTTGCATAATTCTTGTGATCTTTTGTCATTTTCTCAATATCCGTTCCTAAAATACACAAGCAACAAACACAAGCATATATATGGGTATTTTGATGATATTTAATGCATTTTAAGCCCTATTTGGACGATGAGACTATGTATAAAAGAAGTCTCATCACAAACCATCAACCAAGCCAAGTCTCACAAGCCTGTTTATATTTTTAAAGTTAATGTGCCCTAGTCTCCTGTGCCATAAATTACTCTCATCAACTGAAGCCTTAGCATAAAGACTAGACAAGTTATTATTCATCCTAATCCCATTAAGATTTACCTTATAAATGTCCTTATGCCTAGGTGTCCTATAATCAATGATTTTCTCATATGGTATTTTAAAATCCTTACTCAACACCAAGCATTCAGTATCAGTGAAAAGAACCTTATTTTTGTTATCACAAACTTGTGATACACTAAAAAGATTATAGTCAAGTTCTTTTACCAGAAACACGTTTTCAAAACGCAAATTGTTGGTGAGAAGAGTTCCTTTGCCTGTGATAGTTCCATATCCGCCTCCAAAGTAAACTTTATCACCATCCTTAATGGGAGTGAAGTTTGTGAAATAATCTTCCTTCCCAGTCATGTGCCTAGAGCATCCACTATCCTAATAGCCATAATCATTTACCTGCTTTTGAATGCCCTGCACATAAAGAAAACAAATTAGTTTTCTTTGGGAACCTAAGCCTGAGCAGACTTGGATTCATTTGGTTGTTCAACAAGAACATACTTAGTCCTCATAACAACCTCTTGTTCATCCATTTTTGGATTGAACACCCAGATAAACCCAATTGGTTTTGTGATGACCTTTGAAATACAATTAAATGTATTACAGGTCATAGAAATCCCATTAGAATTAGGGTTTTGATCTTGCTTAGGTCTCCATGTCAAGCTAGAAGAAGCTTTAGACCCATTTCCTTGTGGTTGCAAATATTTACCATTATTTGGTCTGGCAACGTTTCTGTCAGCGTTTGATTTGGTCTTGTCAACACTGAAATTACCCTTATCAGCGTTGAACCTAGGGTTTGCTACAGAAACCCATTGTCTATTAGACCATGTATTGGTCTTTTGAAAGGGTCTTTGTCCATAAGTATTAGACCCTTTTGAAAAGAATGGGGCTGGTCTAACAACTTGTGGACTCTGCTGAACAAAGTTTTGGGTTTGACAGTGTTTGACTTTTTGTCAGCATTTGTAACACCTCATTTTGGAAATGGAAATATCACAGATATAATGGTGTGTCATCAAAGCATACAAGGAAAAATGTCTAAACATTACTTGACCATAAAAGGAAAATACCATAATCAAACATCGGTAGTCCAAAAGTAAAGCTCATCACACACAAAGATAGTATAATAAAGGAAAGGACTAAACAATGTCCAAAGCATAAGTATCATAAGAAAGGAAATGCATAAAGTAAAGAAGGCTAGACAGCTTCTAGTCCATATGCATACACTCTTAGTGTCTACGAGCGTCCCTGAGTACCTGCCGTTTTGGGAACATAGAAAAGGAAAACGGCTGAGCAAATACGCTCAGTGCACGGATGTATAGTAAAGCATGAATAGGATAAGCATATAACATATAACAGCGGAAGAAAAACTAAGTCCCGAGTAACCTGGTTAAGTCTTGATAAAACTGGTTTTAATAGTTTGAAAGTCTTATGTTTATCTTACAAAAACTGTTTGTCATATTTTACCATTAGCCAATATAGGTCATGAAAATCCACCATGGATGAATAATTGGAGGGGTGACCTCATCATGCAAATTAGAGGGGCTGCCTCTAATTTAATATACAGGTTTTTGGGTAGGAGGGATCAGCTCCTTGTGAAGGATGCAAGGCACACACCACATTCACCATGTAATCCTGAATAAAAACATGTAACTAGGATGCACCCATACGCCCTACATGATAAATATAAATAAATGGCCAAAAGCTGAAGGGACGCCACGAGCAATCACTCCGCCGTGGTGAAGTCATAACATCAGTGCCTCTAATGTTATGGTTATGGTACCTCCATAACTAGGTGAAATTGGTCATGCATGTATATGGCTATAGGTAATCTTAATTAAACATAAGCAATCAAACACATAACTTATACTACGGCAAAACAGTTGGCTGTATACGGGGAATCCTAATAAGGAAAGAATGTCCATACTGAAAGGACGGGAATCCGTACCTTATGTCCAGTGAACGAGAAAGACGAGCTAAGAGGAATCCTACTTCCGAATCACTAGTGCTACATAAATACATACATGAATAAGTATCTGCTTACTAAATACGTAGCTGTTTTTATGTCATGTCTTAGCTTATTTTATATGTTCTTACCATGTTTTACTGTTTCGAAGCCTTAAACTATGTTTTATCTTATATTCTGTTTAATCTGATTAAGTATTTCTGGTATTTCATGTGTTATTATACTTACTGTGTAATAATAAGTAACTTTCCAAAAAATAGCAGGTTTCCTAAAATAGAAAGTTTCCAAAAATAGAATGTTTCCAAAAATAGAAAATTTCCAAAAATAGATGTACTGCTTAAAATAGATAAGTTTCTAAAAATAGAAAGTTTCCATAAATAGATTAGCTGCCTTAATTAAATAAGTTTCCACAAATAGATTAGCTGCCTGAAATAAATAAGTTTCTAAAAATAGAAGGTTTCCATAAATAGATTAGCTGCCTTATTTAATTAAGTTTCTAAAAATAGAAAGTTTCCATAATTAGAAATAAGCTGGTTAAATAAGCTAAGTATATAAGCCTAAGTGTTTTCATGATTATTTTCTAAGTCATATGATATAATATATAGTTTAATAATTATTTCATGAATTTAATTAAACTATAGGTTAAAATGTTTAATTAAAGTATAACATGTTTTAATTAAATAAGTTAAATACTTAGGTTAAAATATGTATTATTATATATTAATAATATAACCTAAGTCATGTTAATTAATTAATTATATCCATGGTTTTAAAATAATTAATTAATTATAAGTCTTAAATATATAAATACTTAGGTTAAAATAATTTCATGATCATTAATAATTAAATAACCTAAGTCATGTTATTAAATTAATCATATCATTTTATTAATTTAATTTTAACATACGATCATAAACATAAAAAAAACTAGCATACACCATGAACCGGATCTAGACTAAAAAGCATGAACCGGACATGAAATCAACACCATACCCCGAACCAACTCGGGGTACCCCATGTTTTACTGCTTCCGTGGGACCCACACGCACCAACCAAGACCATATCGTCTTGGTGGTGGTCGGCTTGGCAAACCGAAACCCATTCGGGTTCGGTGCAGCCTGTGGCCAAAACAAAAACCCCTTAAAAACACCCTTTTGATTTTATTTAATACCAAATCATGTTAGATCCATGTTTAATTATTATGTTTTTTATAAAAACAACACATGTTCTTGATTTATAAAAAAATTAAATCAAAAGAAAAGGTTTAAAAAGGTTTTACCGAATTCGTGGATCAAAAGGATGAAGAACCAACACGATGAATCACTAAAACTTCAAGATCCAAGATCAAAAATCACCTCTTATGGTGGTTGTAGGGTGGCGGCACAAAAGACAAGGAAGGAGGAGGTTTTAGGTTTTCTTAAAATCTTCTGTGAATGAGAAAATGAGTAGTGTAAAAATAATAATAACCCCTGTAGTAAATTTGACAAATGGGCTTGGCCCATTTGCCCTTGTTGGCCGCGGGTAGGGACCCCACTTGGGGTACCCGTACCTTTTTCCGTGTCTCGTTATTAAGTTAAACGTTTGTGATTATTTGTGTTCG
Organism: Glebionis coronaria; assembly: GCA_025667525.1. Classification (NCBI taxonomy): domain Eukaryota; kingdom Viridiplantae; phylum Streptophyta; class Magnoliopsida; order Asterales; family Asteraceae; genus Glebionis; species Glebionis coronaria. The sequence goes on from CM046880.1 coordinate 154,834,383, forward strand.
TGTTTTAAATGTTCTCGTTACGTAAATACCGTGATCTAATATATTTAATTACGCTCGTAATAAATATATATACGTAATTAATAATAGTTCGTGTTTTAATTACGTTCATGATTTCATGATCGCATGTTCGTGATTAATTATCGTCAAATAATTATTATATGATCGTACGTAGCAAATACTTATCGTGTTCTAACACGTATGTAATACGTAAACTCCTAACACGTAATCGTAATCAAGCTATATTAGGAAAGTTTTAATCTAGTACGTACGATCCTAAGGGTACTATGCATGGTAAAAGCATGCGGGTTTTACAACTCTTCCCCCCTAAAAAGAATAATTCGTCCCCGAATTATAGATAAAGTAAACTGGAAAAGAAGAACATACCCGAATTCAAAATATGAAATGAGGGTAAGAAGCCCGGATAGACTCCTCTGTTTCCCAAGTGGCTTCCCGCTCGGTATGATCCCTCCATAGAATTTTGACGAATGGAATCGTCTTCTTTCTCATGACTCGTTCTTGTCTGTCAAGAACTCGTTCGGGTTCTTCTATAAAAGTGAGATCTTCACGTATCTGTTCCAGTGGATACTGAACCATGTGAAGGGAATGATACTGGTATCCTCTGAGTAAGGACACATGAAACACATTGTGCACATGCGAAAGCTGCGGAGGTAACGCCAATCAGTAAGATATTCACCGACTCTTTCAATGATATCAAACGGCCCGATGAAACGAGGACTGAGTTTCCCTTTAATCCCGAAGCGTCTAACACCACGTGCCGGCGAAACCTTAAGGAAGACGTGATCTCCTACGTTAAAGTGTATATCCCTACGATGCTTATCGGCGTAACTCTTCTGACGTGATCGTGCCTCCTGAATTTTCTGCTTAGCTACTGCGATCTTCTCATTGGTCATCTCTATGATTTCTGGTCCTTCGAGTGTTCGCTCGCCAACCTGATCCCAGCAGATTGGGGCGCGACACTTTCTGCCATACAACATCTCAAATGGAGCACACTTGCTGCTTGCGTGCCAACTGTTGTTGTATGCAAACTCCACCAAACAGATGTATTCGTCCCAATCACCCGTCCATTCCAACGCACATGACCTCAACATATCTTCCAATGTCTGAATGGTTTGCTCCGACTGTCCGTCCGTTTGAGGATGAAAAGCCGTGCTAAGCTTAAGTTGTGTACCCCAAGCTTTCTGCAGACTTTTCTAAAAGCGCGAAGTGAAACGGGGATCTCTGTCTGAGACGATGCTGGATGGTGCACCGTGGAGTCTCATGATCTCTCGTCTGTACGTATCTGCGAGTTTACTTACCGGATCTTCCTTGCGGATCGGTAAGAAAGGAGCTGATTTAGTAAGTCGATCAACGATAACCCAAATTGCATCGTTCTTCCTTTTGGTAGGCGGAAGACCGGTAACAAAATCCATGGTGATTTTGCCCCACTTCCACTCTGGAATATCCAACGGTTGAAGGAGACCGCCAGATCGCTGATGCTCGATCTTAACCTGCTGGCAGGTAAGACATTTGGAGATGTAAGTGGCCACATCCTGTTTCATACCACTGCACCAAAAGTACTGCTTGATGTCATTTTACATCTTAGTCGAACCAGGATGTATAGAGAATGGGGAGCTATGAGCTTCAGCTAACAAAGCTTCCCGGAGTTCTTGGTCATCAGGAACACAAAATCTAGTACCCTGCAATACGATACCATCTGCATCTACTCTGAATTCTGTCTACTTCTCCAAATTCTGTACTATCGCCCAGATTTCTCCGTCATCCTTCTGAGCTTCCTTGATCTTAGATAGCAACTCGGGTTCTACTCTAAGATTAGCCCAGTAACCGTGCTGTCCACGTACCATGTACTTGATGTCTAGTCGCTCCAAGTCTCTTATGATTTCCTCTTCGATTCTAATGCCGTTGATCATTCCGGACTTCCTGCTAAGAGCATCTGCTACTACATTTGCCTTTCCGGAATGATACTGTAGATTAATGTCATAATCCTTCAACAGCTCTAACCATCTCCTCTGCCTAATGTTCAATTCACGCTGAGTGAAGATATACTTCAAGCTCTTGTGGTCCGTGAAAATGACACATGATTATCCATATAAGTAGTGCCTCCATATCTTCAATGCAAACACGACTGTAGCAAGTTCCAGGTCGTGCGTGGGGTAATTTTCTTCATAAGGCTTAAGCTGCCGTGAAGCGTACGCGATCACTTTCCCATGTTGCATGAGAACACAGCCAAGTCCCTTCCTAGATGCATCGCTGTAGATTTGAAATCCACCCGTACCTGATGGTAGAGTAAGAATAGGTGCAGATACTAGCTTCTGCTTCAGGTCTTCAAAGCTCTTCTCTCGATCTTCTTTCCAGACGAATTTCTCCCCTTTCCGCATCAGTTTGGTCAATGGTAGTGCTAGGCGGGAAAAGTTCTCCACGAACCTACGGTAATAGCCAGCTAAGCCTAAGAAACTGCGGACTTCCGTCGCGGATGTCGGCCTTGGCCACTTAGTAATGGCCTCAACCTTCGCTGGATCCATAGTGATTCCTTGTGCTGATACAATGTGACCTAAGAATGCCACCTTGTCTAACCAGAACTCACACTTGGAGAATTTATCATACAACTGCTTCTGGCGAAGAATCTGTAGTACTGTACGAAGATGGTCTTCGTGTTCCTCTCTGGACTTTGAGAAAATCAGGATGTCATCGATGAAACAATGACGAACTTGTCCAGAAATTCCTGGAAGATTATGTTCATCAAATCCATGAACACTACTGGAGCATTTGTCAGGCCAAATGGCATAACTACAAACTCGTAGTGGCCATAACGGGTACGAAAGGCAGTCTTAGCGATGTCCTGCTCCTTGACCCGTAGCTGATGATAGCCTGACCTAAGATCAATCTTGGAGAAGTGTTTGGCCCCTTGGAGTTGGTCAAACAGATCGTCAATGCGTGGCAGTGGATACCTATTCCGAATGGTAATCTTGTTGAGCTCGCGATAGTCTATGCAAAGACGCATACTGTCGTCCTTCTTCTTAACAAACAAGACCGGTGCGCCCCATTGAGATGCGCTTGGTCGAATGAAACCTCGTTCAAGAAGTTCTTGTAGTTGATCCTTCAGCTCCTTCAGCTCTATGGGAGCCATGCGATAAGGAGCATTGGAGATTGGTTCAGCTCCTGGAACCAGCTCGATACTGAATTCCACTTCTCGTGCAGGTGGTATGCCCGGAAGTTCTGCTGGAAACACATCTTGGAATTCCGACACTATTGGTTGATCCTGAATCGATGGAGATTCAGCATCCATGTCGTGAACCGTAGCTAGATAACCCTCGCAGCCATGTGACAGTAGTGCACGCGCTTGTAGGGTGGATATGACTTGTACAGACCGTCCGGGTATGAACCCATTATGAATGTACTCTGGTGCGTTGACATCACTGAAGATAACTCGATATAAATGGCAGTCTATGGTAGCATGATACTTGGATAGCCAATCCATGCCCAAAATCATGTCGAAGTCATTCATGTCCAGCGGAAGTGCGTCGACAGGTCGAACCTTATCATCAAATTCTAGGGGAAGACTCTTGTATACATGGGTGATTAATACAGAGTCCCTCAGAGGCATGGAAATAGTAAGCCTATTTTCTAGTGGCAAGGGAGGCATCCTAATGTTCTTAGCATAAGCAGTAGAAATAACCGAGTGAGTAGCACCCGTATCGAAAAGAACACACGCAGCTTGACCATACATATACAAGATTCCAGTGATGGTACCTGTAGAGTTGTTGGCCTGGTCTCGAGATGTCGTGTAGACACGCCCGGCAGTAGGAGGCGGCTTGGTCTCAGCATGTCCTGATGTACCCTCCATCTCGCCCTTACGGCAATCCTTCATAATATGGCCAGGAAGACCACACTTGAAGCACGCATTGGTATTACGGCGACATGGTCCTGGGTGCCTACGGTGGCAAGTAGAGCAAAGAGGATGAGTGTATCCTCCAGCAGGTGCTCTGGCTGGCTGAGGACCTGATAAAACATTTTACACAAGACATGGTAATTGGGTACAAAGGACAAAGTGGATAATCGTAAGATTGAATACCAGTGATAGCTGGACGGCTAGGCTGCGAACCTCTCTGGTTCTGGTCCCTACCGTTTCCATGGTTCCTGGTAGACGTTTTACTAAAGTGTCAGAATATGAGTTATAACATAAAACATAATGAAATGCGTAAGTATTAGGACCTGCTGTTGTTGGAGTGCCCAGCGTTGTTACGGTAATTGTCATTACCGCCACGCCTATCCGTAGCAGAACGGTCGTTAGTCTGACCGTTTCCCTTGGGCTGATGAGGCTGTTGCTGAGTAGCCGGCTGAGACCGGTCCCCAGTTTTCTGCCTCTTTTCGGGTCTTTCAGCTTCCCCGAACTCATCTCTCTCCTGCAGCATCTCCAGCTTTCGTGCTGCATCGGCCACTTGTGCTACAGTGTTGAACGTAGCACACACCAGATTGTTTCCGACCGATGTGCGAAGAGCCCATCTAAAGTGATGTGCCTGCTCTTCAGGAGTACCTGCTGCCGCACCAAGGAAACCAGCCAAGCGAAGAAAGCGCTGCATAAACTCATTGCTATTCTCCCCAGCTCTCTGTCGGATCCCATGGTACTCTCTCTTGAGCTTGTCCTGCTCAGCCTTGGGAAAGAACTACTCCATCACCCTGTCCTTGAACTGAGCCCAAGTCAAACCAGCAACCCACTCATCACCACCTTCAGATTGCATCAATGCTAACCACCAGTTGAGTACATCTCCTTCGAACCGATAACATGCCAACGTCGCCTTGTATGCTGGGACACAACCCATAGCGTTGAAAATCTTCTTGATGTGAGCCAACCAGCTTTCAGCATCGATGGGGCTATCTGTCTTTTCAAAAGCTCGAGGGCGGAGCTTGTTGAATCTCTCCAGCCATACTGCTAATGTCACTGGAGGAGGAGGAAGAGGTGGCTGATTATGCTGCTGATTGTTGGCAGCTTGAACTTCAGCCCTGATGTCGTTCCTCAGTTGAGGAAGCAAGGCTTGCATGGCAGCCTGAATTGCAGCATTGAGCTGCTCCTGTTCGCGTGTGAGAACCATCTGACAGTATAACATAAAACATATGATTAAACAGATAAAAACATAAAATATAAATATATACATGAAAAAAAATTTATACTAAAATTTCACGAGAAAAATTTTATGCAACAAAATTTTGTGTATGAATGCATGATGCAGTTTATGAAAACTTTTGTATGCTCGAGAGTGAACGCCTCTGGTCAGTTCACCCAGAACAAAAGACATAGCGAGGGGACGCCTATGGGTCGGTCCCAAATCTAAAAGTTTCGATAAAATACATGCGACTAAATAGGGCCAGTCCTGTACCAACCATTACTTAGTCAAAACCCTACAACAATGAAATGTATATGTATGCTTAAAAATGATGAATGCATGAAAACAACTGTCAGTTCTAGGAAGACCGTAGTGACTACCCACTAATCACAGGTCATATTTGAGAGCCAACAGGTCGAAGCCTTGGCTCTGATACCATAACTGTAACACCCCATTTTGGAAATGGAAATATCACAGAAATTATGGCGTGTCATCAAAGCATACAAGGAAAAATGTCTAAACATTACTTGACCATAAAAGGAAAATACCGGAATCAAACATCAATAGTCCAAAAGTAAAGCTCATCACACACAAACATAGTATAATTAAGGAAAGGACTAAACAATGTCCAAAGCATAAGTATTATAAGAAAGGAAATGCATAATGTAAAGAAGGCTAGACAGCTTCCAGTCCATATGCACGTACTCTTAGTTACTACGAGCGTCCCTGAGTACCTTCCGTTTTGGGAACATAGAAAAGGAAAACGGCTGAGCAAATACGCTCAGTGCACGGAAGTACAATAAAGCATGAATAGGATAAGCCTATAACATATAACAGCGGAAGAAAAAATAAGTCCCGAGTAACCTGGTTAAGTCTTGATAAAACTGGTTTTAATAGTTTGAAAGTCTTATGTTTATCTTATAAAAACTGTTTGTCATATTTTACCATTAGCCAATATAGGTCATGAAAATCCACCGTGCATGAATAATTGGAGGGGTGACCTCATCATGCAAATTAGAGGGGCTGCCTCTAATTTAATATACTGGTTTTTGGGTAGGAGGGATTAGCTCCTTGTGAAGGATGCAAGGCACACACCACATTCACCATGTAATCCTGACTAAAAACATGTAACTAGGATGCACCCATACGCCCACATGATAAATATAAATAAATGGCCAAAAGCTGAAGGGACGCCACGAGCAATCACTCCGCCATGGTGAAGTCATAACATCAGTGCCTCTAATGTTATGGTTATGATACCTCCATAACTAGGTGAAACTGGTCATGCATGTATATGGCTATAGGTAATCTTAATTAAACATAAGCAATCAAACACATAACTTATACTACGGGAAAACAGTTGGCTGCATACGGGGATTCCTAATAAGGAAAGAATGTCCATACTGAAAGGACGGGAATCCGTACCTTATGTCCAGTGAACGAGAAAGATGAACTGAGTGGAATCCTACTTCCGAATCACTAGTGCTACATAAATACATACATGAATAATTATCTGCTTACTAAATACGTAGTTGGTTTTATGTCATGTCTTAGCTTATTTTATGTGTTCTCACCATGTTTTACTGTTTTTAAGCCTTAAACTATGTTTTATCTTATATTATGTTTAATTTGATTAAGTATTTCTGGTATTTCATGTGTTATTATACTTACTGTGTAATAATAAGTAACTTTCCTAAAAAATAGCAGGTTTCCTAAAATAGAAAGTTTCCAAAAATAGAAAGTTTCCAAAAATAGAAAGTTTCAAAAAATAGAAAGTTTCCAAAAATAGAAAGTTACCAAAAATAGAAAGTTTCCAAAAAAAGGAAGTTTCCAAAAAATAGAAAGTTTCCAAAAATAGAAAGTTTCCAAAAATAGATTTACTGCTTAAAATAGATAAGTTTCTAAAAATAGAAAGTTTCCATAAATAGATTAGCTGCCTTAATTAAATAAGTTTCCATAAATAGATTAGTTGCCTGAAATAAATAAGTTTCTGAAATAGAAGGTTTTCATAAATAGATTAGCTGCCTTATTTAATTAAGTTTCTAAAAATAGAAAGTTTCCATAATTAGAAATAAGCTGGTTAAATAAGCTAAGTATATAAGCCTAAGTGTTTTCATGATTATTTTCTAAGTCATATGATATAATATATAGTTTAATAATTATTTCATGAAGTTAATTAAACTATAGGTTAAAATATTTAATTAAAGGATAACATGTTTTAATTAAATAAGTTAAATACTTAGGTTAAAATATGTATTATTATATATTAATAATATAACCTAAGTCATGTTAATTAATTAATTATATCCATGGTTTTAAAATAATTAATTAATTATAAGTCTTAAATATATAAATACTTAGGTTAAAATAATTTCATGATCATTAATAATTAAATAACCTAAGTCATGTTATTAAATTAATCATATCATTTTATTAATTTAATTTTAACATAAGATCATAAACATAAAAAAAACTAACATACACCATGAACCGGATCTAGACTAAAAAGCATGAACCGGACATGAAATCTACACCGTACTCCGAACCAACTCGGGGTACCCCATGTTTTACTGCTGCCGTGGGACCCACACGCACCAACCAAGACCATATGGTCTTGGTGGTGGTCGGCTTGGTAAACCGAAACCCATTCGGGTTCGGTGCAGCCTGCGGCCAAAACAAACACCCCTTAAAAACACCCTTATTATTTTATTTAACACCAAATCATGTTAGATCCATGTTTAATTATTATGTTTTTTATAAAAACAACACATGTTCTTGATTTATAAAAAGATTAAATCAAAAGAAATGGTTTAAAAAGGTTTTACCAAATTCGTGGATCAAAAGGACGAAGAACCAACACGATCAATCACTAAAACTTCAAGATCCAAGATCAAAAATCACCTCTTATGGTGGTTGTAGGGTGGCGGCACAAAAGACAAGGAAGGAGGAGGTTTTAGGTTTTCTTAAAATCTTTTGTGAATGAGAAAATGAGTAGTGTAAAAATAATAATAACCCCCTTTTGTAAATTTAACAAATGGGCTTGGCCCATTTGCCCTTGTTGGTCGCGGGTAGGGACCCCACTTGGGGTACCCGTACCTTTTTACGTGTCTCGTTATTAAGTTAAACGTTTGTGATTATTTGTGTTCGTGTTTTAAATGTATTCTCGTTATGTAAATACAGTGATCTAATATATTTAATTACGCTCGTAATAAATATATATACGTAATTAATAATAGTTCGTGTTTTAATTACGTTCATGATTTCATGATCACATGTTCGTGATTAATTATCGTCAAATAATTATTACATGATCGTACGTAGCAAATACTTATCGTGTTGTAACACGTATGTAATACGTAAACTTCTAACACGTAATCGTAATCATGCTATATTAGGAAAGTTTTAATCTAGTACGTACGGTCCTAAGGGTACTATGCATGGTAAAAGCATGCGGGTTTTACAGCGTTGACCTTGGAAACGTTGACACAGTTATAAGGTAAATGTGAAAAGCTACCACAAGTATAACAGGCTTTTCTAGACATGAATTTAGGTCTACAAGAAAAGAAACATGTTCCATTATCACTAATTTGGCTTTTTGGTGACCTAGTATTCCTATACATTTCAGCATATTTAATGCTAGGTTTTCTAACAACGTTTGAGCCAAGGTCAACAGTCTTGCCAGTGATTGGGTTTTTTAATTTGATAGGGGTAGGCTCATTTGGACTATCACTAAGCATGTCACCCTTGACAAACAAGGTAGGGTTGGCTTTCTTCCATTGGTCAAAATCAGTCAACTTATGCCCATATTCTTCTACTGGAGTAAGGACTCTTGGTGGAGGAACAAACTCCTCTTCTTGGAGTTCTAGTAAACCAGTCCAAGATAAGTCCTTTCTTTGGACACCATAGAAGTCCCCAGCTGGTGGTGGAACACCAACATACTCTTTCATCCCAATCCCAGTCATGTCCCTAAAATCCCTTTGTTTACTAACACATTCTCCTAGGGTTTGTGAGGCTTTATCAAATCTCTGAATTTTAAGATCTACATTATCCTTATTCTTGATAGCCTCATCTAACTTAACCTGTAATTCAGCATTGACCCTCTCCATGATGTTTCTAATATCAGTACTAGCATTTAAATCATGTTTTAAGATATTAATTTTATCTTTTAGGTCAAGCTCTATCTTCTTTTACTCAGATGTAGTCTTTTTAGTTTGAGTAAGAGCAAGTTGATAGTTAGACAACTTGCATCTCTCATTACTCACATCTGTTGACAATCTTAAAACCTCTTTGTTAAGTCTTTCAGTATTTAAACGACAACCCTTACTACAAAAAGCATCATCATATAACTCATTGTCTGATGAAGATGAGGAGTGTGCCATGAGAGCAAAGTAAACATGCTCTTCTTCTTCCATCTTAGTAACCAAAGCTTTATTTTCTTCCTCATCCTTAGCCAAATAGCTCCAATCCCATCTAACACCATCAATTTCTTGCATTGCAACCATGGCCTTGGAATCCTGAGCCTTAACAATTTGACTTGAGGGTTTTCCAGCATCAGATCTTCTTGGAGATCTGCATTCTCTCATAAAGTGTCCCATACGATGAAAATTATAAGACTCAACCTTGGATTTATCAAATCCAGCAGTGTCCTTACCATTAAAAGTCATCTTCTATTCCATCTGTTTGCTCTTATACTTGCAAGAGCCATATTCCACTTTATGTCCATCTCCTCCAAATGCTCATCAGTTATTTTCTCAAGGTCCTCATATGTAATCACTGAACCATTGGGCAATGAAGCAATGTATGCACACACAGTATCCAGATCAATACCAGCAGGCTTAACTCTTGGTGAGTCAATTTTGTATGTGTCAGCGTCTGAGTATGAGGCGTTGACAGGATATGATCCGGTGTTGACACAAGTTGATCCAGTAACTGGGTGCATATATGACTCTTTCTGATCAAATTTACCTTTACTATATGAGAAGAAGGCCATGTTTCCATTTGTAGACTTGCTTCCATGATCCAAAAGAGTTTCATTCTCTATCAACCTCAGTTTATTGTACACATCATCAAAAGTAGAACTTTTGTGAGTGTTATTGGCAATTATAGACCTTGCTTCAATCTTCCATGCATCACCAAGGCTTTTAAGAAAGGTGGAGATAATATCAACATCACCAAGCACTGTTCCCATGAAGGATAGCTTGCTTGTGATGTCCAGCAGTCTGCTTCTCTTACTACTTAGCTTCTCATTAGATTGAGCCTTAAAAACAACATACTCATGCAAGAGTTGCTTCTTTTTCTCTTGCACAGTATCAGCATTAACACCATAAGCAACTTCAAGAGCTGCCCAAAGATCTTTTGCAGACTCATAACTTCTGTATTTATGCTGATTTTCTTGTCCCAAAGAGAGTTTCAGAATGCTTAGGGTTTTTATATCAACTCTTCTTTTTGTTATGTCCTCAACTGAGACAGCTCTACCATCATCAGGTTTTTCTCTTCGTTCCTCTTCAGTAGAACCTTGAATAGTTGTTCTTGCAGCAATGGCAGCTGCAATCTTTGCAGCCTTATTGATTGTGTTTCCATATTCAATAATTTCCCAGAGAGTGTAGTCATGGATTTGCAGATATTGCTCAAAGTTAAACTTCCACAGCACAAAGTTGTCTGGGTCTAACATGGGAATCTTGATGTTGTGGTTTTAGGAGGAGGAGGAGTTTACTTCTGGGGTAGACATGATGTTTTTAGGGTTTCGAGAAAATTAGGGTTTTTGGTGATTTAGGGTTCTTGTGTTCTTTAGATCAAAGTTTCTCAACAAGCTCTGATACCACTTGTTGATCCCAAACTTAGATCGATTAAGCTTGTGTAAACGAGATTAAATCAAGTTAAACACGTAGAGAAACTTTGTTGTGTATAATACAATTTAAGTATTATGCGGAATTAATACTTAAACAAGAACACACAAACAATTATAAAACAAACTTTCACTTGATTGATGATAACAAACTTGCTTACAATGAAAGTGTTAAACGTATGAAAACTTATATGAAAACAAAACCTAAAGGTCTTCTTTTATAGACATAAAAAGCCTTGTACAAGAGTCTACGTATCAACTATTCTAGGTAAAGATAAATATAGAAAATACATTGTTGATCCTATCTTTACTAGAAACAAACTAGAAACATAATACGCGTAGACCATATCTTTCTATCAGTTCTTGACTTCAACCTATCAACGCTTGACTTCTTCCTGTCAACGCTTGATTTGTCAACACTTGTTTTCTTCTTATCAACGCTTGTTTTCTTCTTGTCAGCGTTCAAGTGTACTGGCTACATTTTATTCCCAACAAGAAGTGGCTAATGGGATTACTTGGGCTGCCATTAAGGCATTGTTGACTAAAAGGTTTTGTCCCGAGGAAGAGCTGAGTCAGTTAGAAGATGAGTTGAGACACTTGATGTTGAGAAACAATGACATTGCTAGTTATACCCGCAGGTTTAATGAGTTATGTTTGCTTTGTCCTGATGCTTTTGCGGTTGACCGCAAAAAGATGAGACAGTATATCCAGGGGTTTTCGAGTAGTATCAAGGGTGAGATGACTTCGTCAAGGCCTACAACCTTTGATGAAGCAGTTCAAATGGCTCATGCTTTGATGGATGTGAAAGTCTAGGATAAGAAAGCTAGTATGGCTGAAGGAAATATGTGGAAATGGGAGACTGCCCAGTCTAATCAGTCTCAAGGTCAAAATCATAGAGGTCATCAAGGAAATAATCAAAGGCCGAACCATAAATGACAGATTAATTAGAGAAGGAATGATGGGGTTAGAGCTGCTACTGTGCCAAGAGTAAACAAGATAAACCCTATGTGTGGTCGTGATGAGACTGCTTTTATATATAGTCTCATCGTCCAAAACGTGCTTAAAATGGTTAAAATATCATAAAAAGTGCCAAATATATGCTTTTGTTTCTTTAATGTATATTTTAGGCACGGATATCGAGAAAATGACAAAAGATCACAAGAATCAATAAAAAACGAACACGGGAAAAGAAGTCGCACAATAAACCGAGCCCTAGAGTTGATTTTCCAAGAGAAGTCCTTGAAGAATTGAAGATTGTACAAGAAGGGTCCTTCATTATTGAAGAATTGACACTTTAAAGCCTTGTATATTCATAATTACAAGTTTGGTCCCTAAAGTATGTAAAATTTACAAAAAGGACCCTCAACTTTGAAGAATTGGCAAGATTGGTCCCTTAAATTTAAATACATGTCACTTTTATTCCTCCATGAAGTTAAAAATACAAGTGAAGACCTTGAAGATTGAAGACATGCCAAAAACAGCCCTTCAAATATCATCGAATTACAAAACAAGTCCTTGAAATACCTTTGCAAAAGTTTTGTGGCCAAAGTCTAAAAAACAAAACATCTTTTACAAAGGAAATCTGTTTTGAGTTATTTAAACATGGAATGAAGAAAGAAAGAAAGAAGGAGCGTGAAAACTGCCAAGACATCACAGACACATAGACCAACCAGCAAGTGACACGTGCCCCACTATCTCAAACCCTCTAATCACAAGCCACCATTTCTCCACCTCACCATCCACTCACCCCTTTATTATTAACTAACTTTTCAAAAGTTAATTAAATAATAAACACGCGCTAAACACCACAACTAAACCTAAACAAAGATCAAACCTGTGTTCTTCATGTTCATAATCCAATTTGGTTTTTTCTTAATCCCTAAAAATTAAGTGTTAATACCTTCCAGATTTGTGATTAAGGCCCTAATGAACATAACACCATCCTTAAACCTGCCACCTCATCACCCCATATGTCACATGTATACTCCCCTGCTACAATTTTGGTGAAAATGACAAAGCATGCAGAGAATCAACGAACCACAATATAGCTTCATTCCCAAGCTCATTTGGAACCCTTTGATGAAATTGCACCCACTGGCATCTCAGCAAAACGCCAAACATCTTCACATGTTCAAGAAATTTTCAAACCTTCAAGGGAAAATTTTGAAGACCGCCACTTAGGGTTTTTAGTTTATCAGCTTTGTAGGACTCATGTAACCCTCTATATAAAGGGTGTTAGTCACAACATAGTTTCTTGTTCTTGGTTTTTTCTTAGTCGCAATTTCGTAAATCTTGTTTCAAGTGAATGAAAAAGTTTGAATCTTGTTGACGAAATCCACGCACCACTTTACTTTCTTGTTAATCTTTAATGTTATGAGTTTATGTTTTTGAAGTCCCAAAGTTTGGTTTTAAGGTTCATGCAAGTTGTTCAAAGTTTTTCCAAAATCTGATTTTTTTCTAAGTGTTGTTCAAACACTTGAACTTTTTGGATCATAAGTTGATCATAGTACCCTGATAAGAAGATTATCAAGGTTCTATAAAGCTTGTGGTTTGGGAAGAATCAAGAAGTGGGGTACAAGCTTTGATAAATTTGTTTCATTTTTCCATTTTCATCTTTTTCAAATAATATGTTTGTTCTTACTTTGTTCTTCTTAGCAGTGTTATTGGAAGCTTGTGTCTTGTTTAGCTAGACACAAAAGCTCAAACAAACGTGAGTGTGGATGTACATTCATGAGGTTTGAACTCTCTCTCCCAAAAATCTGTTGAAAAGTTCTTCTAAGTGCTTTTGGGATATCTGTTGTTGTATGTGTTTTCTTATGCATGAATCTTGCTTATTTGCTCATTATGATGTTAGTATGATGCTAGGTTAAGGAATACTTGGTCATATGAACAATCTGCTTTGATAAATCTTGATTTAGCATTTTAAAGGACTGTTTGGGTTTACTGTTTTATGATTTTTATGTGAGTTTGAGTTAGTGTTAAAGGTTTATTATTGATTGCATCTGATATTGAGGTGGTTTTGTGCTCATATTTGCAACTCTTGTGCTTTGTAACATCAAAACTAAAATCTTGGCTAAAGTAGCTTGTTTTAGGTCATTTTAGGCTGAAAATTTGTGAACACCTAGATTGTATGTATATCTAGGGATAAAAAGTGATGAAACATAGTTGGTATAACCTGATTTGTGGATTTGAGAGTTTAAAATTCAAGAATTGGTCAAGTATATCAGCAAAAGGATTTTATGTTCATCATTGTTCATCAGTAACTTCCATAAGCTTGAAATCAGTTCAAATCTTATAACTAGTGCATGAAATGAGTTTATTTATGTTTAATTAAGTATTATTGAGTTTTTGTATGCTTTTGGGGTACTGTTGTTAGCTTATTCTTGCTTAATTTGCTTATTTATACAAAACTACTTATTGTTCATGTCTATGCTAGGTCTGGTGACTGTTTGATTAAACTATACTAATTGGCTTATTGGACTTGTGATCTTTTGCTTGTTTATGACTCCTTAAAACCTAGTGGTTGTAAGGGTGCCTTGTTTGTCCATTGAATACAAGCAAATCTCTCTAAAAAAACAGGTCAAAAAGTCAAAACAGTGGGAACCCTTTCCCACTACTCCTAGCCGCTGCTATTGTTAATTAGTGTTCAGCTTATCAATAAGCTATAATAGCTTATTTAGACATGCAAAACTTTGTATTGATAATCAATCTTCATTATTTGACCCATTTGACTATTCTGGAGCATTTGAGACTTTGCTTTTAGGTTTGACTAGAAAACGAATTGACTTTTCTGTTTCAAAACAGCTTATTGCTTATTCCAGCTTATTCAGTGTGCTTATTTGAAATCTTTTTGATTATTAATGTAACACCCCCAAATTTACACAATTCAATACAGCGGAAGACTCGTTGGTGTTACGGGATAGCACATTACTCACATCATAGACAACGCATAAAAATCACGTCGTTTAATAATAAAGCATTTCCATTCATAAATATCAAGTTTACATAGGTCCCAAGTCATTGTATTTCATACAGGTTTTACAAAATATTTGAATGGAAATTGTTATTTAAGTGCGGGCCATGAATTCTTGTCGTCTTCCCGAGAATTACCTTCATGTACCTGAGATAAAACATGTTAAAAGAAAAGGTCAGCGATAACGCCGAGTGAATTCATAGAGTTTAATAAAACCATTAATGTATCATCGGTATATAATTATTACCGAAAATCATTTTGTACAAATCATTGTAATAGGCCATAAAATAGCAAAAGTCATTTTATACAAATCCTTATCAAAAATCATAATATAGGCTTTTGCCTTCAAAATCATTATACGAACCAAAGTCGTAAAAACATCATACAATACGTTTTATAACGTTGTATAAAGTTAAATAAAAACCGTTATATGGATATGGTTATATAAAACCAAAACACGAACATAATATCAATAATAAGACCCCGTATTGCTAGTCAGACAATATATCGTAATTGAATGCATAAAGCAGTATATATATTTGGATTATTATAAGCCGCATGACATTGTTACCTTACTACAACAAACAACGGGTAGCTAGCCCGAAACTCAATTTGCCCATCTAAATTAGCGTGTCGTCACAATAATCACGCTTGTGTAAATATTCTCATACATAAATTCGCTTACCAATCAATGTGGTACGACGGGGATCAACCGTCAAGGCGCGAACTGGGGTGATCGTCCCCAAATAGTACTATTATATGCATAAGCGTCTACCAAATCCCGGTAGTTCACAATTCATGCTAATGGTACTTTTAGTGACATAACCTAACTTTAATAATCCATTTCATTTCATCTATCAGGTCATTTAATCATTCATCGGGTCATACAATCATTCGGGTCCAAATCAATAAACAGGCAACCAGGACAACTAGTGTCCTATTTTATAAAAACTAACATGTTATCTTCCTAGCGGGTTTATAAAACATTTCATAAAAACAATTAAAAGAGTGCGAGGCTATGAACTCACGTTGATGTGGGAAAGCGGGTTATCGGCAATTCGGATGTACGGTACGTGCTTCAATCACGGAAACCTAGACAAATAATACTCGTCTTAGACTTTTGTCCAATGAATTTATCAAAATAACAATCATGTATACATATGATGATTTTATATATATGATGATGATCAAGTGGGTTTATACATCTTTACTCATTTATTATAGTGTTTATATGTTGGTACTTTTCAAGACTAGTTACACTAATTCAACTTGTTTACATTTTAAAGCCTAATGGGCCTATTACAAGCCCAATAATATTCATTAGCCCAATTATACTTTTATTATCAGTATTATACTTTATATGTTTGGCCCAAATGGGTTAAGCTCAATAAGTAAATTTATAAGTGTTTTACTAACTAGTCGGGTTTATTGTCCATTAAGGCTACTTTGGCCCGTTAATGTCAATATGTTGTAAAGCTCGGGTTTTATCGGTTTTTACATGTTGTATATGTTTATATATCAGTATGTGAGTTTATAAAAGTTTACATTAGACGGGTTCAACCGTCTAAGTTTTATTTAACAAAAACGTTAATCTTTCGGTTTTAGCCGAAAAGACGTAAAACTTGGTATATAGTTTTTATAACTTATAAAACTTACCAAACTACCATTTTTATATAATGTCCTTTTATTTATCCTTATGCATTTTTATATAAATGAAATATATAAGCTAGTGGGTTTTAATTCACATTTTATACTATATTTATTTGAGTGCTTATATAATAATATTAAACTTTAATTTCACAAAATCAGTCCTAAAAATCTAGTTTTCTAAAATGATCATATCTAGAGTTCTACATGGAGATAGAACCCCAAGTTTTTATCACAGAAACTACATGATATGTGCTTTATTTTATTCCTTAGCTACTAATGAATCATCTTCTAAGTATTTTATAAAATTCGTCCAAAACAGTGTACTCATATTTGCACTCTAAACTTGTTTTGATCATATCTCACTCATTATAATGATTCCATTGTATGGCCAACTCTCACATGTGTACAAGTCTTAATACTCACTGTATATCAATTCATCTACACCATTTTATCAGTTCATCATATGGTTATTTACTGTTTTTATACAGCTTACTAAATTAAGCAAGATTAACCACTTTTACATATAGTTTTTCATCTTTTTACCCATGTTTATCAACACTTGATCCCCACACAACATTTTTATCATCATATATTCATCATATACATATACAATAAGAAAGAAAATACATGATTACATAATCAAAATAACAAGAGGATGGGAAGAACAATCTTTATACCACCAAGATGATGTAGGTTGTGATTAAGACATGGATTTTGATGGAAGAACTTGTGGTAGATCAACACCAATCTTCATGGCCACCAATACTTATAAACTTCATGTAGAAATCATCACCTCCAATCAACATGTCTTCAACTAAGCTTCAACATATGTTGATCATAGCTTAAGTTCATGGTTAAAATTTTTAGGATGATGGTGTTTAGTGGTGGTGGTGGGACGGCAAGATGGAGTAGACAGAGAGATGAGAGTGTTTTGCATGGAGGAAATGAATGTGTGTGGTTTGAGTTAGATGGTTTTGTGGTTTGATGGAAAGTTGTAGCTTACTTTTTAAGCTAAGCTTAACAAGTGTAAGCTTGTTGCTACAAGTTTGACACATCACAAGTGTGGTGTCATAGTTTGGCCGGTTATGAGTGGGGGTGGGGCAAGATTTATCTTGTCTCATCCCCATTTAATTACGGGTACTCCTCGATTCTAGTTTCTTCGATTTACGTGCCCTCGGGTCGTTTTACGAAAAACGTTTTTATGAATTATGAATCAATGGCACAAAACGAATCTAATAAAAATTGTCTCATCAAAAACGGAGTTCGAAAACATAAATACGCAATCCTAAGGTTTCCGGTTTAATCGCAAATGACGTTAAATTATTCGCGTAAGTCCTAATCTCTTCTCATAAATTAGTGAGTTTATGAACCAACACAAATTTAAAATCTCAAAATACTATTCACGGACAAATTTATTTTCTGAAATGTCGGACTGTCACCAAAGATGGTGTATGTAAACGTAAGCACGTAACGTTGAATCCTCCGGTTTAGACGTAGTCGATGCTACTTCAAGACGTAAATCCAAATTTCTTCCCAAAAATAAGTGAGTTCATATTATAACATTAAAATAATGTTTTCAATTAAATATTGAGAATAAAATATAAACCATAAATTGACGGATTGTCACAATTAAGCTTATTTAAGTGATTTAAAACATTTTGCAAAAAGAATCAGCTCTTGAATCAGCCTAGAACTTGAAAACGACTATTTTGTCATTTTGTGTAGAGAGCTTTTGCTTATTTTAGGCTTATTTATTGAGCTTTTTCAAAATTTCTTTTTACAACCAGCTTTATAATCTCATTAGAAGGATGTGTGTCAAGTTTCAGCTTATGGCATTAGCTTATGGCTTAATAGGAAAAAAAGACCATTAAGAATAAGTTGAATTTCATTAAGTTGTGATAAGCACTGATTCAACTTTTGGGCCCTTTAGAGTTTTATGTTTAAAATCAAATTTTAAGCTACACTAGAGGTTTTGGGCTTATTTGGACAACATTTTTCTTATTGGGCCTTAACAAGTCCATTTAGTAAACTGTTTAGACTTTTGGCCTATTTGGAGGCCCATTAGGGGTATTTTGGTCATCTCACTTTCATTTTCTGTATATTTAAGTTAAATTAAAGTAGTTTGCAAGTTTTTAGAATTTTTTAGAATTTTTAAATTTTTTATTATTAAAAATTGTTTTTAGATTAAATTAATATTTTTTCAACTTTTTCATTTTCCTTAGGTTAAATACATTAACATAGGATTTTAAAAAATTTTAAATTAACTTTCTCATCATTTAATTAATTTTTAGGATTATTTTAATATTTTAATAGTTTTTAATCATTTTTAATCATTTTTAAATACTTTTAATTAGTTTTAAATTTTTCAAAATATTTTTAGTTTAATTAAGTTATTTTTGAGGTTTACAAATTGAAAAATCTTATTTTGGGCTCTTTATTAATTATTTTGATTTTTTGGACTTTAATTAGCATTAAAAATTACTATTTAATTAAATAAAAGGTTTGAGTAACTTTTTTATTCTTTGTAAACTCTAATTGCATTTTTTTAGGATTTATTGTCATTTTCTAGGAGTTTTAAGGTAATTTTTAAATTTCGTCACGTTTTACGGTTTTACGTTTATGTAATTCGTCTTAGTTTAATTTTAATCATAACCGTCATCCTTTTCTCTTTTCTTTCTCCATAATATTAATCACAAACATTTAATCAAGTCTTAACATACAACACACAAGCCTCCTTGAGAACGAACTCACCTTTGGGTCATTTATGCACGGTTTTCCTAAATCGCCGTACTTACCCTAATTACCTTGTTTTCCTAAACAAGTGTAAAATTATAACTATCAGGTCGGTGCAAT
The DNA here is from genome assembly GCA_025667525.1 of Glebionis coronaria. Classification (NCBI taxonomy): domain Eukaryota; kingdom Viridiplantae; phylum Streptophyta; class Magnoliopsida; order Asterales; family Asteraceae; genus Glebionis; species Glebionis coronaria. The sequence continues at coordinate 154,853,824 of CM046880.1, forward strand.
TTGTATCATGTAGGTAAGTGTCCACCTGCATGTGGCAAGTGTGGAAAAGCTGGACATAAGACTGTGGAGTGTAAATCTAGAGGTGTGGCTACGGGTGCTAATGCTACTAGAGTGATGGTTTACGTTGGTTGTGGAGAAAGAGGACACCAGCAAGGGAATTGTCCTAAGGTTGGGAATAATCAAGGTGGAAATGCTGCTGCTCCAGTGTATACCGTAGGGAATGTGGACAAGCCTCAAGGTCCGAACGTGGTGAATGGTACGTTCTTACTTGACGCTCGTTATGCTAGTGTATTGTTTGATTCTGGTTCAGATAGGAGTTTTGTAGATATACTATTCAGTCGCCTTATCGATAGAGAACCAATAGAGTTAGCAACTAGTTATAATGTGGAATTAGCATATGGAAAAATTGTTAGCACTAATTCAATACTAAAAGGGTGTTCCTTGAAGTTGGGTAATTACGTGTTTGAGATCGATTTGATGCCTATAGTTCTAGGATCTTTTGATGTAGTGGTTGGTATGGATTGGTTGATTTCGCATAGTGCGGTGATTGTTTGTGGAGAAAGGTTACTCCAGATTTCGTTGAGAAATAGGGTATTAACTGTGAAAGGTGATGGATGTACTTCTTGTTTGAAAGTGATATCTTGCCTGAAAATGATGAGGTATATGGAGGAAGGTGGTGATATATTTCTTGCTCATATCACAAGTGGTGGTGTGGTTGAGAAGAGATTGGAAGACGTGCCAGTAATTAGAGATTATCCTGAAGTTTCACCTGAAGAGTTGTCGGGTTTGCCGCCACCTCGAGAAATTGAATTTCGGATTGATTTGGTGCCGAGAGCTGTGAAAGTGGCTCGCGCGCCTTATCGATTAGCACCATCAAATTTGAAGGAGTTATCTGATCAGTTGAAAGAATTGATGGATAAGGGATTTATTAGACCGAGTTCATCGCCATGGGGAGCGCATGTTCTGTTTGTGAAGAAGAAGGATGGATTTTTCAGAATGTGTATTGACTATCGAGAGCGTAACAAATTGATGATGAAGAATCGGTATCCATTGCCGAGGATTGATGATTTATTTGATCAGTTGTAAGGTTCATGTGTGTAATCGAAGATCAACTTGAGATCGGGTTATCACCAACTGAGAGTTAGAGAGGAAGACGCTCCTATAACTGCTTTCCGTACTCGATATGGACATTTTGAATTCCATGTGATGCCTTTTGGTTTAACGAATGCGCCTGCTATATTCATGGATCTTATGAATCTCGTGTGAAAGCCGTATTTGGATAAGTTTGTCATAGTGTTGATTGATGATATCCTTATCTACTCCAAAAGCAAGAGGGAGCATGAGAAGCACTTGAGGACGATTTTGGAATTGTTGAAGAAATAGGAGCTTTATACCAAGTTTTCGAAGTTTGAATTTTGCTTGGAATCTATGTAGTTTCTTGGGCATGTGATTGACAACAAAGGTGTTCATGTAGATCATGCCAAGATTGAAGCTATCAGGGATTGGTCGGTACCAACAACGCCGACTGAAGTCCGTCAATTTCTAGGTTTAGCGGGATATTATCGAAGATTTATCAAAGGATTTTCATTGATCGCTAAGTCTTTGACTAAGTTGAATGAGAAGAATCGAGAATTTGTGTGGGGACAAGATGAAGAGACCGCTTTCCAAACTCTTAAAAAAAGCTGTGTTCTGCACCGATTTCGTCATTGCCTAAAGGATCTGAAGATTTCATGGTCTATTGTGATGCGTCTCACAAGGGCTATGGAGCGGAATTGATGCAGCGCGAGAAGGTGATCGCTTATGCGTCAACACAACTGAGAAAGCATGAAGAACACTACACGGCTCATGACTTGGAACTTGGAGGTGTTGTTTTTGCTTTAAAGTTGTGGAGACATTATCTGTATGGAACCAAGTGTGTGGTGTTTACTAACCACAAGAGTTTACAACACATATTGGATCAGAAAGAGTTGAACACGCGACAAAGGAGATAGGTTGAGCTATTGATTGATTATGACTGCGAGATTCGTTACCACCCTGGTAAAGCGAATGTTGTGGCTGATGTGCTTAGTAGGAAGCAAAGGGAAAAGCCGTTGAGAGTTAGGGCTTTGGTGATGGATGAAAATGTTGACTTGACCGAGTTGATATTGAAAGCTCAAGCTGATGGTTTGTTGAGGAAGCATCTTAAGAATGAGAATTTGGGAAGGATGATGAATCCGTTTTTTGAAGTAAGGTCGAGTGGGATGAGATATTTTGATAATAGAATCCGGTTACCTTTATGTCCACCTAAGAAAGGAGCACAAGGAGTGCGATATTTGGTGAGGAATGAATCCCATAAGACGAAGTATTCGATACATCATGGATCGAATAAGATATATCATGATTTGAAGAAGGTGTATTGGTGGCCGAATATGAAGGTAGATATTGCGCGCTATGTTAGTAACTGTTTGACTTGTGCGAAGGTTAAGGCTGAACATAAGAGACCATTCGGATTATTGGTTCAACCGGAGATTCCTGAATGTAAGTGGGAGAAGATCGCTATGGATTTCGTCACGGTTTTACCGAGAACTCCTAGTGGTTATGATATGATATGGGTGATTGTTGATAGATTGACTGAATCTGCACACTTTTTGCCTATAAAGAAGACGGATAGTATGGGGAAGTTCGCGGAGGTGTATGTGAAAGAGATTGTTTGTCGTCATTTTTTGGGTCGAAATTATGAGTTGATGTGTCAAAAACAACACATTAAGAAGACAAGGGCTAAAGAGTACAAGTTGCAAAAGAACAATATATTGGAGTTTTTTAATTGTTTTAGCTTTCTTTGTAAGCTATGTCTCTATTATATAAAGAGACATAGACGTAGGTTTTAATATATCAATTCATTCACAATGTATCCTACAATAAGCTTTGATCTCTAGGCATAGGATTCAATGTACACATGCCTAGAGTTGTTTGTGTTAATTATTAATACAAGCACACTTTGGGAGAATTCATCTTGTTAATATCTTGTTCATATTAATGTTCTATTCCGCTATGTTTTATACATATGAACATTTATAATCTTTGATATATGGTTATTAACCAGTGAGTCTAACGATCAATGGACTCCAAAATTGGTATTAGAGCCTAAGGCTCGTGATATCTTGGAGATACAAGGTGTTATGTTCTGAAAGGTGTGAAAACACCCATCTTTTTACCACTTAATTATAATAATAACCAAGCCAAAACGTGTATTTTATGTCGTAAATGTCGGAATTATGCGTGGTTTGTGTTTTTAATGTGTGTTAGGACCAAAGGATGAAAAAGGAAGAAAACACTGGCTTTTATCGAAGAAAACGAGAAAAGACGAAGTCAAAAGATCAAGAGTGCAAAAGAACGGAAGTCCAAAGCCTATTCTGAAGATTTATCGAAGAAAAAGTCTAAAGACGGAAGTTTTAATGAAGTCGAAGAACTCAAGTCTAATTATTGAAGAAAAATTATAAGACGAGTTCAAATCCTGAGACGAGATCGAGAAAGACAAAGAGTTAAATCGAGTCGAAAAGAAAGAAAGAGGAGGCAACACATGCACTCCCCATTTTCCCTATAAATACCCTCCTAATCACATTAGGAGGGGGTTAGCTAGTTTAAGTTTTTTCATTTTTCCTTTCTAGTTTTTAGAGAGGGAAAGTTCCCAACTTTCTCTCACTAAGTTTTCATCTTTTCTTTTAAGATTAAGTTCTTTTAAATCTTTGTATTTGGATTTCGTTAATCTCAAGTTCAAGTTAAAGCTTTTAATTTTCAATCTCTTTCTTCCTTTCTTTGTTTTACTTTGTTCTTAATCCGAAAGTTCATCCTTGATCCGAATGGTTCTCAATTCGTGTTGATTTTGATGTATCGTGATTAAAAGGTTGATCTTTCTATTCCTACATAAGCTCTCATACGGTTTAAGTTATAAGCTCTTTGTGCTTATTGGCTTATTTCATGTTTTTAGCTTATTTTATTTTCGGATTCCTTAAAGAGTTTAGTTTTTTTAAAAGGTTCGATTTATTAAGTTTGATGTTTTGATTATTTAACGTTTTCAAATTTATGCTTAGAAAGTTATTTAAGATTCGATTAAGTGAGCTTATTGAACATGCTTATTGAGTTTTCAACTTATCTTCTTTTTCGGATTAAGTATTGTGTTCATCGCAATATTTGGGTATGCCATATTCCGATGGCTGATTTTTAATATATTCCGATGGTTTAGAGTTTTGCACATTCCGATAGCATTCAGTTTTGCATAGATTATGTTTATGTTTTAAAGTTTTACAAAATTTTATGTTTTAAGTGTTTTTACTAAATAACTTTTAGTTTACTTTTTAAAAGCTTTAGTCATTACTCAACGACAATTATTTGCTTTTAGTTTAAAATTAGATAATCAAACCAACCCAAAATTATCTTCCACCAAGAACAATTGAGGCGCACTTTCTACCATTAATCAATTCGAAAAGACTGGAACAACAAATTATTTTATACTTGGCTAAAAACTTTGTATTAAATGGCGTCGCTGCCGGCTCTTTTTGTGAAGATTAACGGTTTTTTTAGAGACGCGTTGGATTTTGGGATCCATTCACTTTTGAACGTTATTTTTCTTGCCAAAAAACTTTTAAAAAATCCAAAAAAATTTTTTTTTTTTCAAAAATCTAAAAACATTTGAAAAATCATAAAAGCATTTCTTTTTCAAAAGTTTTGCACCAAAAATAATCTTCTTGCTTATCTATTGTTCTTCATGGATTCTTATGTCCATTGCGTAGTGTGTGGGAAACGATTATATGGGTGCGAATCATGTCAATGGTGTTCATGCGAGCAATGCGGAAAAGACCTTCCTCCTATTTCAATCGATTCACAATTGGGATTTTGTCCATCGTGCAACTCGACTAATTCGTCCTTTTCTAATCCACCTCCTATTCCCCCTTGCATATATTGTGGAAGCGATTCTTATTGGCATGTTTCGTGTCCAATTCGATACCCGCCTCATGGCGAGCAAGAACTGGGTTACAATTATGACAATGGTAATAGCTATCTTCAACAAGCACCGGGTTTTTCTCCATACCCATGTTGCCAAAATTGTGGGGGCCCTCACTATACTTCTTATTGTCAGCCAATGAATTATTATGAGAAAAATCTGTGTCCTCAGTTGTAAAACCCGTAAAAATAAGGTCATAATTTAATTCTATTTTCAATTATTTGAAGTATTTTATAACGTTAAATATTATTATGTTTAACGGTTTAAGTTGAAACCGATATTAAATATTATATTTTAATATTTTGACGAGCAACGAGGACTGCTAGTGATCGCGATACCGACGGATGCCAAAAAATTTTTATCGTATAATATTTTGAAACTTATTTTTGTGTTGGTTGATGAACTCACAATTTACGGATTTAAATTTGGGCTTACGTGCATAACTTAGCGTCCTTTACGACTAAACCAGAAACCTTAGGATTACGTATTTATGTTTTTGAACTCCGTTTTTGCTGAGACAATTTTATTAGATTCGTTTTGTGACGTTGATTCATAATTTATAAAAACGTTTTTCGTGAAACGACCCGACGGCACGCAAATCGAGAAAACTAGAATCGAGGAATACCCGTAAACTAGTGAGATGGGACAAAATACATTGTCCCACCCCACTAGCTTATATGGGATGGCACTAACATGACACCACAACCATATGTGGCATCATGTTAGCTAAGTGTTTACAAGTGTAAACAAAGCTTACACCTTAAGCTTAGTTCTTTCCACTATCTAGCTAAAACCATCAACTAACTCATTTCCACCATTTACTTACATGCAAACCAACACAAAACTCTCTCAAAAACCACCCCTTTTGCCGTCCATATTGAAGCTACAAACACCCCTTTTGATCTTTTCTAGCCATGAAATGCATGTTAACTAGCTCTATCATGGAGTTATCTTAAAGCCTTGATCATTGGTGGCCATATTAACAACATTGGAGGTGATTTGCTTGTGTCCTAGGGCTGATTTCCCAACTTATGTTCTTGGTGTTTGATGATCTTGGAGTTACTTGTGGTGTTCATCAAGTTCTTGTCTTCCAAAAACAAGAAATACACTTGGTTGGTAAAGAAGATCATCCTCTCCATTTTCTATTGTTATTTTTGTAAAGAACAAATGTATTTTCTTTATTTTTGTATATGTATATGATGTATATATGATGATAAAAATGTTGTGTGGGGATCAAGTGTTGATAAATATGCTTAAAAAAGGTTAATAACTATAAGAAATAAGGCTAAAATCATGCTTATTTAGTTGGCTGTATAAAAACAGTATGTAACTAAAACTTGAACTGATAAACTTGCATGGTATAATTCATTTAAAGTAAGTACAAGATGTTATACACATGTGAGAGTTAGCCATGCAATGGAATCAATATAATGAGTGAGATATGATCAAAACAAGTTGGGTGTTCTAATCTGAATAAGCAGTTTTGTAGGGACTGTTAAGGCAAGATAAACTTAAAATGAGCAGTAGCTATAAGTAAGTTAAATGTAGCACATAATATGAAGAACATGTCATCCAAAAATGAGCTTCTAATTCATTATATATCTCTAGATATGATAAAAATGGTGAACATGAAGATAAAAATCTGATTTTGAGAATTAATGTTTATTATTATTATATAAGCACTCAAATTTTATTGTATAAAATGTAAAATAAAAACCCACTAACTTATGAAAATTATTTCTATAAATATGTAAAAGGTTAATTAAATGGATGAATTATATAAATGGTTGTGGAATAATACTTATAAGTAATAAAAACTATAAACTTGATTTTTACGACTTTTTCGGCTATTACCGTAAAATTAACATTTTTTCGCCAATTAAAACTTAGACGATCAAACCCGTCTAATGCAAAGTTTTTAAAAGTCATATACTGATATATAAGTAACTAATACAAGTAAAAACCGATAAAACCCGAACTATAAGACATACGGACATTAACGAGCTAACTAAGCATATTGGACTAATAATTGGACTAAATAAGTTAAACACTTTTAAAAAGAACTTATTGGGCTTAACCCATTTGGGCCCAACATGGAAAGTATAGATACTGATAATATAGGTATAAAATGGATTTAAACAAGTTAAAGAACTTATACTAATCTTATTGGACTTAAAATAGGTAAGTAGGTAAAACTAGTAAACTAGTAAAAAGTTACCAAAACGTAAACACTAAAATGAGTAAACAAGGATATTTAAACCCACTTGAAAATCATCATATGTACAAAATCATCATATGTACAAAATCATCATATGTATATTGTTATTTTGATAAAATTCATTAGACAGGAGTCTAAGACCGATTATTATTTATATAGGTTTCCGTGACCGAAGCACGCCCGTAGCCGATAATCCGCCTTTCATTGTCAACGTGAGTCTATAGCCTCGCTTTATACTAGTTATTAAATGATTTTAAACCCGCGAGGGGGAATACATCTTTTATAAACTTAGAACACAAGATTTTTATGGTATGCTTTGTCCCTCTATGAATGGACCCGTGGTTGCCTTTAAATTACATTAAGTGATTGCCTTTGTTAAAACCTCAATTATGGACCGTTAATTAACCTATGATGGGTTAACCGCTAGTACAATTAATAGATCTATGGGGGAAGCCGTCCCGGTTCAATTTTTGTGGACTTGTCATAGAAGCTTAGGCCCGACCTCCACACTGTTTGAGCATATTGTATTGAGAAGTCAGGTATACGGCGATGTACCAATAATCTGGAGGTAACCGACAATTAATAAATCTCTCGTCTTATTAGACTGATATGGGAGTGTCTAAGGGCTCGGTTCCATGAGCTTATCGCAATTTATGCTATATACAATTATCATTGTTGATGCAAATTATTATTTGATGCTTATAAGCATGCCACAAACTTATAATCTTTGCTTGTGTTCAAATTGATTTCATAAACCTATAGATTCACTCGGCATTTTTGCTGATTGTTTTACTCACATGTATTTCAGGTAATCAAGAAGTGGAAGCTTGGAGGTAACGGGGAATGAAGTTGTGCACTGCTTTTGTTGTTCAAACTCTTTGATTTATTTATCGTTCCATTTTTAAAACAAACCAATATGTTGTTTTAACTTATCTTTTGGTAACGATGACTTGGGACTACGCTACTCTAACAAATGTTTTGGGAATGATAAATCTAAAACGTCTCTTTTCGAGTCGTTCTTTATAAATTATGTGTTGTTGTATCATTGTTTAGCACCCAAAGATGTATTCCGCTGCGTGTAAATTTGGGGGTGTTAAATCAGTTTTCTTCACCAATGGATTATTATGAACCAAATCCGTGTTCTAATTCTTCTCAACCGATGAACTACTATGAGCCACACCCATGCTATAATTCAGGTTTTTAACATTTTAAGCCCCCACAACACTTCCTCGATCATCAACCCTCTTTTGCATTTCCTCCTGAGCAAATTGCCACTCTTTTTGACAACTTTCAAAAAGTTCAAGAAGCTTGCAACAAGATCATCGAAAAATGTCAAGAGGATCAACGACATGAGCAAATATCGAATATCGAGACTTATACTCCTCGTCCGGTGTATCCATACTATTATGATGATGATGACGATGAGCCTACTATTTCTTGGAATGATCTTGTTGCTCAATGTCCTAGCGCAATTGTCATCCCTTCTCTCAATATCCCAAACGCGTCTAAGGATTGTGATACATTGAGTGAGATTAGTGATTTTGGTCTTGATAAATTCTTTGATGAGGTTTGTGATGCATCGAATTTTGTGTAGCCTACGGACGAGGTCGCTCTTAATGATGATGATTTTTCTCCATGCTATGAGAATTTCACTTTTGAAATTTCTCCTTCGCCTCCGGACGATGAAGGCGATGTTGATTTATTCTCTCCGACTTATGAGAAGTTCACCCCTGAACTTGGTCTTGTAGATAAGGTGGAAGATGTTATTCTTCGCGACAAATTACTGAAAGTTCATCTTCTGATTGCTAAAATTGAAGCGTTGAATTCTCCTCCTATTAAAGAATCTTTACCTCAGCCTATTACACCCGTTGAGTATAATGACCCATTACTGGAAGAAATCGACATTCACTCAATACCTCCGGGTATTGATGATGATGACACAGAGGGGGATATTATTTTTGATAATTTGCTGCAGGGAGGTATTGTCCCAAGTCCCCCTCCCAAGCACCTTTCATCCACTCCTTTAGACACCATTACGGAGGATGAGTGCTTTGACCCGGGGGTGACATTGACCGATCCATAATTGACCCCTTTACGGCTTTGCCGCTTTCTAAGCATCAATTGTCTTTGGGGGATGACATTTTGCTTACTCTACCAAACCCACCTCCCGTGAATCATGATTTCACATACTTTTCGTATGTTGAAAGGACTTTTCTACCCTTTAAGACTAATCCTCCAGCCTCTCCTTTATTAATGTCCTCCGGGAACAAGGACAAGATCTTTGATCCCGGTATTACATTCGAGGCTTCCACATGGACCATTTAATTCGGGGACGAGTCGGGCTCGCAACTCGGTTAACAAAAACAAGCGCTTTTTGGGAGGCAACCCGATTATCTATCTATCTTTATCTGTTTTCATAATAAGTTTAGGGGGAGACCCTACTATATGTTTGTTGTTTTCTTTTTTATCATGTGCAGGGATTGGATCTTCAAAGATCCATTCTTGATAACTTTTGACAAACCGTGATCCCGTGTATCCGTCTTCCCGGTTCTATCCTAAACTCTTTTGATTCATTATATTATCATTTATGTTGAAATAGGAATCACTTTAGTTGTCTCTTCCTTAGCAAGATTTAAACAACGTGCACAATGTCCTAAGTGTAGGGGAGTTTACTCCCACATGCTTAAACATTAAGGACAATGTTTATATTAAGTGTAGGGGGGACTTCTATCGAAGTTAAGTGGGCTTTTCCTTGTATTTGTCCTCATTTTAACCGGAAAATTGATTTTTCGACATTTTTCAAAAATTTTAATCTATTTTGGCCTAGTAGTTTTTCCGTTGTTATCGTTATTTTCTTTCTTTGCTAGTATAAAGTTTAATAAAGTGGTTGTAATTTTTCAACGTTGTGAATCTTTTGACTCAACCCGAGTTTACTTATCCAATTTACTCTAGCTAGTATCCTTAACGTGTTTAAGTCAAGTTTTGCTAGGCTTTTATATAGGAAACTTTAAAACGCGAAAGTCTTAACTCTTACGGGTTAAGAACAAGAACTTTTCGCAAGTTCCTATAATTGATCCTAGAAAGTCGTCAATCAAGGGAACTTTAAAATGGGAATTATAAACTTGAAAGAGTCTAAGAAGTTTGCAAGATCCTATAGATGACTCGAAAACCCAAAACTTTGATTTAATTGGCTAAGCATCCACGAGTCTCATTCCTTGAGATTTTAAATTGTGGAGAACGAGAGATGATAGTGTCAATTATAAGTTTGGTATTCTTTCATGAATTTATGTGAGTTGATTATAAGCTTTTTCTCCCATCGCTTATTAATAAATATATTTTCAATAAATAAGGTTGTACGATTTGAAAAGTTACTTAGCTTCTAGCCCAAGATCGTTTAAAAGTTGCCCGGTATTAATTAGAGTTCATAGCCAAGGCATAACTTATTGAAGCGGGATGCGAATATTGGCGAGTCCGAAAAGGTCCTAACAAGACATGAGGGCTACATTTTGTTGCTAAAAATCCAAAAGTAATGTGAAGAATCATTTATCAAAAATCAATATGAAGGATCGAGACACACGACGAAAAGCAAATACTCCCCTAAAGATCATGGAGAAATCTATCTGAAAAGACCCTAGCAAGGTATGATGATAAATAGATCCAAGTCCTAAAAGGTGGCGGATCGTTGTATATCAAAGTCCAAAATAAATATTGGAGAAAAATGAATAAGTCGTGGTCCAAAGATGAAGAATCTCTCAAAAATTCAAGTGAAGAAATTCCTATTATGAAGAGAAGACCATAATTTCAAGAACGTCTCTCAAAGATTTGAAGTATGAAGTCGCTGCCAAATATCGGTCCGAGAAAGGTCTCAAATCGTGAAGCGAGTTACGCCAAGATATGAACTTTATGAGGTCCCGAGAAGCCGTTTTAAAAGATTTTGTCCTTTAGATAACTATTGATTAAATCGTCCTACTTTATTTTCAGCCTAAATAACTATCGAAATAAGTCAACAATGCATCCTCGTGATCATTCAAGACAATAATAATATATAAGAGATATACCTAGGAATAAGGGAGTCTAAATGAATAATTAGGCCACATGAATTTGTGTTAGTTTGCTAACTTATAATAAAAATGATCTCGTTTTTAAGCTTGGTATGGGGAACGTGAAACTTGAGGGTGATAATCATTCATGACATTCCAAAACCCTAAGGTAAGTTTTTGATCTTTTTACTTGTTTTCTTCCTTTAAATATTTTGTCTATTTAATAAAGGCCAATGTGGATTGATTGTGATGGAAAATGTAACACTTGCTTTGTAATTAATGCATTGCATGAGGGCATTGCAATGGTCAAGTGCAGGGGATTTGATATGTGTGAAAACACCCATGTTTTTACCACTTAATTATAATAATAACCAAGACAAAACGTGTATTTTAAGTCTTAAATGTCGGAATTATGCGTGGTTTGTGTTTTGATTGTGTTTTAGGACCAAAAGATGAAAAAGGAAGAAAACGCGGGCTTTCGCGGGCTTTTATCGAAGAAAACGAGAAAAGACGAAGTCAAAAGATCAAGACTGCAAAAGAACGGAAGTCCAAAGCCTATTCTTAAGATTTATCGAAGAAAAAGTCTAAAGACGGAAGTTTTAATGAAGTCAAAGAACTCAAGTCTAATTATTGAAGAAAAAATATAAGACGAGTTCAAATCCCGAGACGACATTGAGAAAGACAAAGAGTTAAATCGAGTCGAAAAGAAAGAAAGAGGAGGCAACACATGCACTCCCCATTTTTCCTATAAATACCCTCCTAATCACATTAGGAGGGGGGTTAGCTAGTTTTAGTTTTTTCATTTTTCCTTTCTAGTTTTTAGAGAGAGAAAGTTCCCAACTTTCTCTCACTAAGTTTTCATCTTTTCTTTTAAGATTAAGTTCTTTTTAATCTTTGTATTTGGATTTTGTTAATCTCAAGTTCAAGTTAAATTTTTTAATTTTCAATCTCTTTCTTCCTTTCTTTGTTTTACTTTGTTCTTAATCCGAAAGTTCATCCTTGATCCGAATGGTTCTCAATTCGTGTTAATTTTGATGTTTCGTTATTAAAAGGTGGATCTTTGTATTACTACATAAGCTCTCATACGGTTTAAGTTATAAGCTCTTTGTGATTATTGGCTTATTTCATGTTTTTAGCTTATTGCATTTTCAGATTCCTTAAAAAGTTTAGTTTTTTTAAAAGGTTTGATTTATTAAGTTTGATGTTTTGATTATTTAAAGTTTTCAAATTTATGCTTAGCAAGTTATTTAAGATTCGATCAAGTGAGCTTATTGAACGTGATTATTGAGCAACTTATCTCCATTTTCGGATTAAGTATTGTGTTCATCGCAATATTTGGGTATGCCATATTCCGATGGCTGATTTTTAATATATTCCGATGGTTTAGAGTTTTGCGCATTCCGATAGCATTCAGTTTTGCATAGATTAAGTTTTTAGGTTTTAAAGTTTTACAAAATTTTATGTTTTAAGTGTTTTTACTAAATAACTTTTAGTTTAATTTTAAAAAGCTTTAATCATTACTCAACGACAATTATTTGCTTTTAGTTTAAAATTAGATAATCAAACCAACCCAAAATTATCTTCCACCAAGAACAATTGATTCGCACTTTCTACCATTAATCAATTCAAAAATACTGGAACAACAAATTATTTTATACTTGGCTAAAAATTTTGTATTATGTTCGTGTTCGTGTTGCTGTGAAGCCGCTGTCCAGAATTAGAGGCAGATTTAGTGACAGTTTAGCAACGGTCTGTCAGATCTGTGACAAATTTGTGATGTTTTTGTGACAGATCTAGTGTCGCAAAAAGAATGTGAGGAAGAAGTAGTCACATCTGTGACAGTTTAGAGACAATAAAACTGTTGCTAAAGGTGCATTAGAAGAAACTCATTTTTAGGGTTTTATTATAAACCCTAGTTCCTATGGCTCTTCAAGTTCATGTGCTGCTAGCCTTGGGGAATCGATTCCTCATCGATGATGAACCATAGTAGCATGTTTCTTAAACGAATGCTTTTAGGGTTTGTTATAAACCCTAGATCTGGTATGGGACGGATCTATTTGTGCTAACAACGAGAAGAAGCTGTGAGGATAGACAATCATAACTGCTGTTGTGATTCCAGTGTACTTATTCGTGTGAAGTTTATGCTTTTGCTATAAAACAATATGAGATCGTGGATAAACGATTGATATTGGCTTCATGCATATATTTGGAATTTATTCAGAAGATATATGCTGTTGTGGGCCAACGAAAGCAAAAGAGAAATATGGTGTTGATAACAGTTCGTGTTTTAGCAAGGTAATATGTTGATCTTATGGTTTTAATATTTTATTGGATTGTGGGTTGTACAAAGTTATCACGTGATATTAAGGCCATAGAAAAGATGTGTGGTTTTTGGATGGATATAATATGGTTGTCGAATTTTTAGGGATATTCTAAATTGGTTGATAAAAATCCCTACATTATATATGGAAGTTCCCAAATTATCGGAAGTTTAGAATGTTGGTTATGTCATGAATATTTTTGCAGGATCAAGTTTTTGACTGCTGTTTTTAGGATTTTATATATTATCAGATTTGTCATGGGTGAGATTCGGATATGTGGTTTTTCATGGGCTTCGCGTTATTTATTTAATGTGACATATCAAAAGAAGGATGAACACATTAGATTGGATTTGAAAAGGATGTATGCAAGCTGCTGGGGTCTGAACGTACAAAATCATGTGTTGGTCTATGTTATGATCCGAAATTTTTGTATTTTATTAGATTCAAGACGTGAAGGTTGGATATTAGTTCTGATCATGCTATAGACTCACGGTCAAAGCAAAGAGAAGACACAATTTCAAATTGCTTCACGTGATGGCTTTAAACATAGGGATAAAAAGTGTTAAATTGGTCTTTGACATTATGGTTATTTTTTATGTTTTCCACGTGGGGTATTTGTTCAAAGCTTTTAATAGTGGCCATGATATTTTATATTACTTTGAACGAGGTGATCACAGTGGGTGTACGAGGTACACATTGGATTCATTACTGAAGTCAAGAAATTGCTACTGTGGTCCAACACTCTTATATCTTCAACGCTGATAGGAGTTATTTAGCCGCTGACAGAAGCGTTGACACGTGAAATTTCGCAACTGACACTTGTATTTTAGACTCTGACAGAGTTATTCGCAGCCACTGACAGTTTTGGAGATTTTTGGTTTGGAGTTTGGTTTATTCACAGCAACTAGTTTTTTATTACTTGTTTGAAGACGAAGTATATTTTCGCGAGTATGTGTTCTATCATATTTCAAAAGTTGTGACTATCACCCATTACTTTTAAGATAACTTGTTCGTGCTTGAATGGTTAGTGATGCAGACTTGTCAAATCTAGTAGTTGATGATGCTATCACTTGAAGGAGTTACGTTATTTGTGCTCAGTGTCTCATTATAAGGATGATGATTTTGACAAAAGGATCAAGGTCTACTTATACTTTGTGCCATGAGTATAAGTTCTTTATTACATGTTTAGTACAAGACATGGAACGCAAGTTCGGGTTATTGTACTTCATCATAAAGTAAGTCGTAATTAAATTTCTTCATATGTAATCATTACATAAAGCCTACAGAATTTGAAGATTCAAGAATGATTGGCACAATTTAAGGGGAAGCTAAATTGTTGAAGTGTTGGTCATTCAAATATGGCATTAAGGTGAAGGTTTTTTCCACTGCTCATTAGTATTATTACAACTAATATAAGTTTTCTATTTCTCAAATTCATTATAATGCATCACCTGTGCTTCATGAAGGGAAATTTAAGAAGTTAAAAACTTGGGTTAGAAGTGTGTTATTGGTTAGTAGTGGTCGAAATCAAAGTTGCTTATATACAAGACTCCTATTTGGATCATGTCAGAAAGGGTAAGAAGTCTACACAATGCAATCTGTTGATCCTTGGTGTTATATGTTTTACTAAGAATGCGAGCTTAAGGGGAAGTGTTTTTGACATCATCAACTAGGGGTAGATTGTTGGGTCGAAATTATGAGTTGATGTGTCAAAAACAACACAATAAGAAGACAAGGGCTAAAGAGTACAAGTTGCAAAAGAACAAGCCGTTGGAGTCTTTTAATTGTTTTAGCTTTCTTTGTAAGTTATGTCTCTATTATATAAAGAGACATAGACGTAGGTTTTGATATATCAATTCATTCACAATGTAACCTATAATAAGCTTTGATCTCTAGGCATGGGATTCAATGTATACATGCCTAGAGTTGTTTGTGTTAATTATTAATACAAGCACACTTTGGGAGAATTCATCTTGGTAACATCTTGTTCATATTAATGTTCTAATCCGCTATGTTTTATACATATGAACATTGATAATCCTAGATATAATGGTTCTTAACCATTGAATCTATCGATCAATGGACTCCACATCATGAAGTGCCGTTGTCGATTATTTCGGATCTTGACAGTCGGTTTACTTCAGAATTTTGGAGATCTCTTCAACGTACTATGGGCACTGAGTTGAGTCTGAGTACTGCTTATCATCCCGAAATCGATGGCCAATGTGAAAGGACTATACAAACGATGGAGGACATGCTCCGAGCGTGCGTGATAGACTTTGGTGGTAGTTGGGAACGTCATTTGCCTTTAGTGAAATTTTCATATAACAACAGTTATCATGCGAGTATTAAGGTTGCACCGTTTGCAGCTTTGTATGGACGTAAGTGTAGATCTCCAGTGTGTTAGAGAGAAGTAGGGGAAAGTCAACTCGCTAGACCTAAAATGATTTTTGAGATGACTGAGAAGATTGTGCAAATAAAGAATCGGTTATTAGCTGCAAGAAGTCGACAGAAGAGTTATGTAGATAATCGTAGGAAGCCTTTGTAATTTGAGATTGGAGACATGGTTATGCTTACAGTATCGCCATGGAAAGCTATGATTCATTTTGGGAAGAGAGGAAAGTTGAGTCCAAGGTATATTCGACCTTTCAAGATTATAAAATGAATTGGACCAATTGCTTATAAATTAGAGTTGCCAGTTGAGCTTAGTGCTATTCATAACACGTTTCACGTGTCGAACTTGAAAAAGTGCTTAGCGGACCAAGATTTGGTGATTCCTTTGGATGAGATACAACTTGATGATAAGTTGCATTTTATTGAGGAACTAGTGGAGATTATGGATCGAGAGGTTAAGAAGCTGAAGCATAGTAGGATTCCGATTGTGAAGGTTCGATGGAATTCTAGACATGGACCAAAATTCACGTGGGAGCGTGAGGATTTCTTCAAAGAGAAGTACCCTCATTTGTTTTAGTAGTACAAAATGTGAGTATAAGAGGAGGCGAACACCAGGACGTCGTTCTCTTAAGGAGGGGAGGATGTAACACTCCAAAAACCGAGGTCATTACTTTATCTTATTTTACGCATATTTTTGAATTTTTGAGAAAATTTATCGTGGAATTATTTGACGGTTTAAGTTGAAACCAATAAACGAGGTTAAATTTTTACATTCGACGAATTAGGAAGAATCGATAGTGATCGCGATACGGACGGATGCCCAAAATTTTTATTTTATTATCGATCGATCGATATTTGGAATTTCGAGATTTTTATTTTTATTTACGTGTTAAGTCAATTCGGAACCATTTTTATACTATTTTGGTGTGAGTATAGGCTTATAAATATGTTTTAGGAAGCCGGGACGAATCCTGACTCCCGCAAAAATTTGAAGCCGACTAGTGAGTCGATTCTCGCATTTTAAAATGCGTCGTTTAAATTTAAGGCCAAAAGATAGATAAGTTTACAAGAGTGGTCCCTCCAATTTTACAAAAGGGGAGAGAAGGGAAAACACACATCATTTTTCATTCCAAAAATATGTCTTCCCCCATTCTTTCTTTCTTGTAGACGTCGCCCCCCATCACCACCATAACACCACCATCAAAAAAATTTCTTGTGTTTTGGAAGAAAATAATCAAAGACCACTTTCTATTTCATCTTTGTAATTCTTCTTGTTCATTAAAATCAAACATGCAATAACTTAAATTCTCCAAAAGTTATTTCTTATGAACAAATGTGTTTTTATTGATTTTTCTTGAATGCATGTTTTAATTGGGTGTTTATAAACATGGGGTATTGATTAATTAAGCTTGGAATCAATTTCTTTTTCTTCTTTTTCATCTTGAAACCTACGGCCCAAAAGGGGGTGTTTTATTTCTTTGATTTTGATCTTAATTTGTTATGGGTTTATGTTTATAACCATGTTTATGATGGTTTTAATTTGTTTAAACGCATTGCATGCGAGGTTTTTGAAAAGATTTTTTGTGAAAGATTGTTCATCCAAGTGATATAAGATGATTAGGGTGTTTTAAGTTGTTCATATAATGATTGAATGTGTCTACGAATTGTTAAAAATGATTGAAATGGTGATTTGATAGGAGTTTTAAAGAGTCATTTTTAAACATATTGTTATGGCAAGTTTTCGTGTTCTTAAGTCTAAGGCCAAGTCTTAAGGATTAGATATAGTTGTATAGCGTCTTTTTATCTTCGTTTCGGTATAAGATAGAGCTTTTAACTCTAAACGAGTCAAAAGTTATGCTACTTTGAAATTACGCGTACCGGGAGATGAAAGTCGACATAATCTGAAATTGTGTTCGATTTAAGGTCATATCTCGGGGACTATAACTAGAGTTTAAAAAGGTTTGAGAGTTTTTCATTAGCTATAAACCTGGGTTTTTAGTCTATTTTTAGACTTTGGATTCAAATTTGCAAGTGGTATATTTGAATGAGTCAAAGAGGTCGTACAATGTGAAGGTATAAAACTGTCCGAAAATTGAAGTTTAGTAATGTGACGAGCAGTAAGTATTAAAAGTGAGAACTTTTTATGCAATTTAATATGGGTTATCTACAGGTTGTAAATGAATTTTAAATTTTTTTTCATAATTTTTGGTGATGTCTAAGTATAGGAAAACAACCCGTACATTTGGTGTGTACCGGCAGAATTGTAAAACGAGCAATACTTTTAGTTACGTAGATAAATGATGTGAGTCTAGTAACTATCACTTGTTTGGATTTGGCGTGAGTTTGTAATAATAACAATTGACTTTATTTAAATACTATTCAGTACCTAATATGATATAAATGAGTTGACTCATTACGCGTTTATTCACTAGGTGTTGTGATCGAATTTCCCCGACATCCTCATCGTCGGTGAGCGTCTTCCATTACTTCGACTAATACTTCTACATAAGGTGAGTCTATAGTCTCGCTCTTTACTTATTTTAAAGGTTTTTACCCGCGAGGCGGATACATGCTATTTAAATGAAAATGAACATAAGTCATGAATGATTGTTGGATCCGAATGATGCCTTGAATTGTGTTGAGTACCTAGTTGCAAAAAGTCCCTAATTTCATGAACCGTTAGTTATTGTATAATTCTTGTGTGAATTGGAAATAGCCGCTTATACAAGTTGTGTTACTACGGGGTTGACGACCCAATTTGATACGAGAGTTGTACGTTGAGTACCCTCTGCGTACATATATTTTGTATGATAAATAAGGATTAATTGCAACTAATGCCTTTAGAGGGGCAATGGTTTCATATAAGTTATGCCGGCATTTGGCGCGGGTGACTAATTAGTTAACGGCTCGGTGTCATGAGCTCAAACACAATTATTAGCTAATGCTAAAGATAAAAACCTTGAATAATAGATTGTTTGATCGACAATTCTATGAATGATCGTGAATGAATTTTATACACTTATGTTTCAAATGTGATTGTAAAACCTATAGATTTCGCTCAACATTATTTGTTGACCCTTTTAAGCATGTGTTTCAGGTGATCAAGGATAGGATGTGGTGGAGCATGCTATGGAAAGTTGGTGTGGCTTTTGTAGTTTATTATGTTTTCCTACCTTTTATCTAAACAATTAAATCTTATTTTGTTTAAAGTGTAAGAATTTCTAAATTTGGTTGAGATTCGGTGGGGACTTAAACGCACTCTATTGTAACTTTTGGGTTGGAAAAACTAACAAGACTTTGTTGTTGTACATTTTTATAAATGTAAACTTTTCAACGTCTCTTTTGAGTCGTTCTGTATGACTAGTGTGTGATGATAACTGCTTAGCACCCAAATTATGTATTTCCGCTGCATGTAATTTGGGGGTATTAGACAAATCATCCTTGACTTGTCTTTGCCATCTTGCGATCTTGTGCCTTCATCCACATACTCATGCTATTAATTGTTGAATATGTCTCTAGGCATGAGTATGTGGTTTTGAATCTTTAACTTTGCTGAGTACACCGTAACGCCACCTTCTCGAGACAAAACATAGAGACAGACTGAATGGCTTTGACATTCATCCTAAATCGGTAGCGTTTTACCTCCGGTCGGTGAAGACCGTTATACGATATTAAATACCGTACATGTGATAGCTAGATTAAATTAAGAATCTCCTTGACAGGGTTTCGCGGTTGTACTAGCCGTTATCTTTACTCAACCGTTTCAATGCAAGACTGCGAACATAAAGAGTGAATCAGTTGGATAAATATCCGCTTAATTAAAGTCATCAATTCAAATTCCTTTAACAAGTGTGATCCATAAAGAATCTGACCATTGTTGCTTTCTAGTTGACACAAGCTTGATTCATAAGAATCTCGCTAGTCACCTACCGTAGCGCTGTTTGAGGTTGACGCTAGAAGTATTTCCATTCGTCATTATGAATATTTATGAATATCACTCTGAATGTTCTGGAAAGACCATAAAGATATTGCTTAGAAACCTGAAACGAGTTTGAATCAATTCAGAATCA
Source organism: Glebionis coronaria (assembly GCA_025667525.1). Lineage (NCBI taxonomy): Eukaryota > Viridiplantae > Streptophyta > Magnoliopsida > Asterales > Asteraceae > Glebionis > Glebionis coronaria. The sequence goes on from CM046880.1 coordinate 154,873,848, forward strand.
TACCACTGTTGCTTTTCATTTTTACATATGTTTAATTCATAAAGAATCTTACATATGACCTACCGAAGTGTTGTTTGATGTTAACACTGGAAGGATTTCCACTCATCATTGTGAATACTAAGTAGTATCACTCTGAGTGTTCTAGGAATATCACAAGGATATATCGTAGGACTCTTTTCTTCGTCATTCCGTGTGTCCTAACGAGATTTGATTGATCTCTTGGCTCTAGACTCGATTTGTGCACTATTAGTGGTCGGAGGCTGGAGCCGATGCCACCTATTCAATATCAACTATCTCGGAGTGAGAAAGCAAATAGAAGTCATGTTGTTCTCTATGACAATAAAACAAACTTCTTTTGGGAGAATCTTGAGTAGCTAGGTAAGGGTTGTGCATTACATCATTGGGTCCATGATGAGTTGTCTTAATGATGTGTTGACCCAACTTCTACCAAAGTTGTATAGAGGGGTTCTTTCTTTATACCCTTTATCCTTACATTTCTTTTTCATTCTTCAACCCCTTCAATGCTTACCAACACATCATTACTAGAACCTTTTTGTGATTGTTCGAGTGCTATCATCTGTACTTAGTCGGCATTCAGCTACGTTCACATTCTGCTCATCTTTCCTAAGGACTTCTAATAATCTATTGGATTGTCCTTGGGAAGATCCCTCTGGTTCTGGTTGGATCATAGGACTTAAACCTAACCACCCTTTTGACACCAATAGCATCGTGAATTTAAAGAAGTTGTAGGTATGCGATCGTAACCATAAAACCACTTCAAATGTCTAACAAGTTGTTTGAAAAACATTTAACACCTTGATAGTTTTGTCGTTTCAGAAATGCTCCCCCTACACATGTGCATCGATAATAGAAAGTGTTTCGCACATGTGGGTAAGAGTTAAAAGTGCACGAGTCTTGCAAAAAAGATCACATTTTAATCACATTTTCTCCCCTATCTCTAATATATAAAATCTCTTGATATTAGAGATACCAAATTTGATTAAAATATATTTTGAGAAATAGTCTTGAAAATCTTCGGGAGAAAGATGTGTCAATCTTTCCATGAAGTTGGAATGCTCCCCCTTAAATTGATCCAAGTGAATTGTCATTGTGAGGATGTGATCCACATATCGCTTTTTGAGGATGGGAGTTGTTGAAAACACAATTTTTGAAAGATTTTGAATAATCATTGAGAAATTCTTGAAAAAATTGTGTTTAACGCTTTTTGAAAAAATCTATTTCCTTTTGGCGAAGAGGTTTTTCTAAAGCATAAACTTCAGTTCATAGACTTTGAATGTCTTGAAAAATCCACTCAAGTGTAAGAAGATTTAACTTCTTTTGCTGAGGGTAAGCGCACTAAATCGTACACTCCCCCGTGAATATAGATCCGGGTTGCAATCTGAAAGTGATTACAAGCCATTGTGTTGAGCTCAAAGCGTTGAATGTTTTGTGACAAGCTCAACCCAAGATAGATTGCTCTTCCCGTTGTTGGGAAAATTGTCCAAAAATAGTCATTTTTCTTTATTAAAAGTAGAAATGACATGTTTTGAAAAATATTTACAACTCTTATTCGAGCTTTATGTACACACCCGTGTCGTTATTGAGCGACATTTCTAGGCACGTCCATATTATCAATACTGAAAGACATCTCGAGAAGAATATTTTTGGTATTTTGAGAGGTTTTTCAATTTTTTTATTTTGTTTTTCAATGGATATTTCCATTTCTAGGCACGTCCATATTATCAATACTGAAAGAAATGTAAATTCTGAAAACTAAAATGCTTGAAATGTAAATTCAGTTAACTAAAAGGACTAACTATGCAAATTTAACAAACTAGTAACCAAAATGTAACAAACTTGGAAAACTGACTAACTGATTTTAACAAGTTTTGAAAGAAATGGACTAATTATTTGCAAACCCTAAATTAGTACAAGTTTAGCCAAGTATTAAAACTGTAACAAAATATGAGGACTAAAATGCAATTAAAGGTAAAACTTTAACAAAAATGGGCAAAGAAGATTATTAAGCTCGTATAAGCTATTTACTTGAGCAAATAAGCTCTAGTAACTTGCAAATGGGTAAAAATCTAAAATTACCTAGGCTTGTAAAAGGATAAAGTCTGAAATCAAGTAGAACTCAAATAAGCTAATTCTAATAAGCCACAATTAAGCTATCTAAAAAGCTAGACGTACACAATCTGATTTTCTTGTTAAAACTTGTGAAAGAATAAATTTTATGAGATCTGCAAGAAGTGAAAAATAGGGACATAGTGTTAGGGACACCTACATATGTGCCCGTACCATCTATTCTTCTGAGTCGAATTTAGTCATCTGTGGAAATTGTCTTATTTAACAATTGACAATTCTTTCTTGTCCAATTCTCTCGTAGTGAGATTCTTAGGAAAAATATATGATTACCAAGTGTTGATACCCGACTGGATGTATCGACGTTCATATCATTTCTTTTGATTTGATTTTATTTGAATGACCTGGGTAACGATCCGAGGAGCTTTCGAATGCGTACTCAAATTATAAAAACATGGGATATATTCATATTCGTTAAATGTTTTCGTCAGTATCTGATTTGAAATTCTCTCGCATAGATTATGTGTTAACCTAACTCTTTTAAAGTTAGTTATGTCTCCTGATATCCTTGAATTTGTGAAGGATTATGAGTTATTATTAGTCTTTTGAGAAGTCCACATCTTATCAACGACAATAAACCTGGAAAGTTGGAAGTGCCAGTAGAATGGATTTATTGATTATGACATGACGACATTGTCTTAATTTATGGGAACTCGAATTGAATTCCCCTAAATGATAAGATGTTGATTATCAAAAGTGATTTAAATAATTCCCGATAGGTGGACGTATCCTGCTTTTAGACTTAAGATTATACCGTGAATTATTGTGAATTAGTAATAGATATTATAATCTAGAAAGAAGTTAATATGAATTTATTGAAAAGATAATTCTGTTATTTGAAACTTTAGTAGGTATTTGTTAATGAGTTACCTAGACTTTCGCCATTAAGGTAAGTAGAATTTGGTATTTGATTATATTCTCAGTGCTGCACCTGTGGCGTATGCACTGTACGATAACACCATCTGAATTAAAAGAATTACCGTACAACCGAGAGAGAGTTGTCGGAGAAAGCTTTTATTCTACCAAGCTCGTCATTATGAAGAGCTATGGTGTTATCATTCCTTATACTTATAGATTACTGTGAACTGAGTAAATTGACAATCGAAAACGATATCCATAACTCGAAATGGAAGATTTGTTAGATCATTACAAGGTTCTAAGTGTATGTTTTAAAGATTTGATCCACGGCATGGTTATCATCAACTTCGCATCTGCGGAAAAGATTATGTATTCCAATCACTACATCCGGTACTTGTAATGAACATTATGAGTTTCACGTGGTGACGTTTGGATTGACTAATACACATGTAGCATTCATAAATTTGGTGAATCACGTGTGTAGGCTGTAATTTGATAAATTCATGCTCGTGATCATTAAGGACCATTTGTTTGTTTATAAGAATAGGAAGGAGTTGATAATTATTTATAGACTGCCCTAAATTGGCCGAACAATGAAAACTTGTAGCTTGAATATGTAACATAAGACATAAGACTTAATCCTTTACATAAAATGACCGTTGGATTAATGATGGTAAGATATATGCATATTGACTCTTCAAAAATTAAGAGCCCTTTTAAGACTTTGGATTTTACCAAAAAGAAATGGAAATATGTTTTGACAAATGTTTTATCAAAAAGAACTTTTGAGAGATTATTCCCTTATACCCAGAACATTTAACTAAACTCCTGTTTAGGGGTAAATGTTCGTGTATACCTCAAGACAACCTAAGAGTGATTGAGGAAACTATTTAAACCATGACTTAAAATTTGAAACGGCAATTTTTGCTTTTCAACTAAGAAAATTTCTACCAAAGAATAAACGAAGGTTTTTCGAACATTTACGAATCCTATAAATTATTTTTGATAAATCAACAAAAATCGTGTTAATTAAACTTAAAATTATTTTGAACATTTTCACATAATTGGATGGACTAAGAAATTTAAAGTCATTACTTTTACGTTTCATAAAAATTGAATATTTTATATTTAATTAGTTGTAATAGTTATCAGTGCTTTAGACGTTGGATTGAGTAAAACAGATAAAGATAATAGTAAAAACGAAACTAAAACTTAGAAGATATGAAGAAAGAATTTTGAATAAATACTGTTATGATATTTATTTAATCAGGAAAGTGAACGTAATTACTGACACATTATGTATAAAAGATAAAGAATCAATTATGTGACAATCCGTCAATTTATGGTTGATATTTTAATCTCAATATTTATTTGAAAACATTATTTTAATGTTACAATATGAACTCACTTATTTTTGGGAAGTAATTTGGATTTACGTCTTGAAGTAGCATCGACTACGTCTAAACCGGAGGATTCTACGTTACGTGCTTACGTTTACATACACCGTCTTTGGTGACAGTCCGACATTTCAGAAAATAAATTTATCCGTGAATATTATTTTGGAGTTTTAAATTTGTGTTAGTTCATAAACTCACAAATTTACGAGAAGAGACTAGGACTTACGATTTTATTTTAACGTCCTTTACGACTAAACCGGAAACCTTAGGATTACGTATTTACGTTTTCGAACTCCGTTTTTGATGAGACAATTTTTATTGGATTCGTTTTGTGACGTTGATTCATAATTTCTAAAAATGTTTTTCGTAAAACGACCCGAGGGCACGCAAATCGAGGAAACTAGAATTGAGGAGTACCCGTAAATAAATGGGGATGAGACAAGTGGGACACTTGCCCCACCCCCATCAAAACCGGCCATACTAAGCCAACACACCATAAGGTGTCATTTTATTAACCAAGTTACAACACTTGTCCATTTTAGCTTCAACTTGAAGCCATCTTCCATCAAAACCACTAGCAACTTACCACTTCCTCATTTCCACCATGCAAAACTAGCTACAACTCTCTCCCCCTCTCTTGTTTATGCCGTCCCATATCCAACCAAGAACACCCCATTCATACAATTTTTAACCACAAACATATGTTATAATTAACATATGTTAATCTCAATTCAAAAAGGTGAAGATTGGTGCAAGTTATAACATCCAAGGAGGAGTTTCCATGGAGTATTAGGGCTGATTTTCCACAAGGTGTTCATGAAGAATGGTGGTCTTGAAGATGGTCATGGTTATCCACAAGTTTCTCCATCAAAATCCATGTCTAAATCATAACCTACATCAACTTGGTGGTATAAAGATTGTCCTCCTCATCTTCTTGTTATTTTTGATTATGTAATCTTGTATTTATTTTACTTATTTATATGTATATGATGATTATATGCTGATAAAAATGTTATGTGGGGATTTGGTGTTGATAAACATGCTTAAAAGATGAAAGACTATAAGAAACAAGGCTAAAATCTTGTTTAAATTTTTTGGCTGTAAAAAACAGTAAAGAAACATATCATGAACTGATAAAATGATGAAGTATAATTAATATACAGTAAGCTATGGGTCTTGTACACATGTGAGAGTTGGCCATGCAATGGAATCATTGTAATGAGTGAGATATGATCAAAACAAGTTTAGGGTACAAATCTGAGTTTACTGTTTTGGACAATTTTTAGAAAATATTTAGAAGATGATTCAACAGTATCTATAGAAGAGTTAAATGGAGAACATATCATGTAGTTTATGTGATAAAAAATTTAGCTTCTATCTCCATATAGAACTCTAGATATGGCAGTTTTGGTGAAGATGAAAATAAAAATCAGATTTTGAGAATTAATGTTTATTACTATTATATAAGCACTCAAAATTTATATTGTATAAAATGTAAAGTTAAAACCCACTAACTCATGAATTTTATTTATATAAGTATGTACAATGATAAATAAGTGGACATTTTATAAAAATGGTAACTTGTTAAGTTTTATAAGTTATAAAACTATAAACATGATTTTTACGACTTTTTCGGCTATTACCGTAAAATTAACGTTTTTGTTAAATAAAACTTAGACGGTTGGACCCGTCTAATGTAAACTTTTATAAAACTCATATACTGATATATAAAAATATATAACAAGTAAAAACCGATAAAACCCGAACTACATAACATACGGACATTAACGGACTAAATTAACGTTGTTGGAATAATAACACAACAAAATGGACTAAAACACTTATAAACTTATTTATTGGACTTAACCCTTTTAGGCCCAACTTGTAAAGTGTAGATACTGATAATATAAGTATAACAAGGATTAATACAAGCTAAGAACTTATAATAGGCTTATTGGACCTAAAACACGTAAATAGGTAAAACGAGAAAACTAGTATAAAAGATATCGACACATAACACAAAAATGAGTAAATGAGGATATGTAAACCCACTTGATCATCATATATATAAAATCATCATATGTATACATAATGTTATTTTTATAAAGTCATTGGACAAACGTCTAAGACCGATTATTATTTGTCTAGGTTTCTGTGATTGAAGCACGTACCGCACGTCCGAATTGCCGATACCCCACCTTCCCACATCAACGTGAGTTCATAGCCTCGCACCCTTTTTAATGTTTTATAAATGTTTTATAAACCTGCGAGGGAGATAACATGTTAGTTTTTATAAAATAGGACACCATTTGTCCCGATTGCTTGTTTATTGATTTGGACCCGAATGATTGTATGACCCGAATGTATGACCCGATAAATGATTAAAGGACCTGATAGATGAAATAAAATGGATTATTAAAGTTAGGTTATGTCACTAAAAGTCCCATTAGCATGAATTGTGAACTACCGGGAGTTGGTAGACTCTTATGCATATAATAGTACTATTTGGGGACGATCACCCCAGTTCGCGCGTTGACGGTTGATCCCCGTCGTGCCACATTGATTGGTAAGCGAATTTATGTATGAGAAGATTTCCATAGCGTGACCTTTGTGACGAAACGCTACTTTAGATGGGAAAATTTAGTATCGGGTTAGCTACCCATTGTTGGTTTAGTAAGGTAACAATGTCATGCGGCTTATAATAATCCAAACTAACGAAATACTACTAGACGCTCCGAATTACGATGTATTGCCTGACTAGCAATACAGGGTCATACTATTGATATTATGTTAGTGTTTTGGTTTTCATAACCATATTCATATAACGGTTTTTATTTTAATACAACGTCATAAGACGTATTGTATGATGTTTTTACGACATTGGCTCGTATAATGATTTTAAGGCAAATGCCTATATTATGATTTTCGATAAGGATTTGTATAAAAATGACTTTGGCTATTTTATGGCCTATTACAATGATTTGTACGAAATGATTTTTGGTAATAATTTTATACCAAAGTTATATTGATGGAATTTATTAAACTCTATGAATTCACTCGGCGTTATCAGTGACCTTTTCTTTTAACATGTTTTATCTCAGGTACTTGAAGGTAATTCTCGGGAAGACGACAAGAATTCATGGCCCGCACTTGAACAGTATTTTCCATTCAAATACTTTGTAAAACTTTGTATGAAATGTAATGACTTGGGACCGATGTAACTTTGATATTTATGAATGGAAATGCTTTATTAATAAACGACGCAATTTTTATGTGTTGTCTATGATGTGAGTAATGTGCTATCCCGTAACACCAACTAGTCTTCCGCTGTATTGAGTTGTATAAATTTGGGGGTGTTACAGTTTGGTACCAGAGCTCTCGTTATAGAGAACGAAAGATTTTTAAAACCAAGGTTTTGAATAAAACATTTCAAAATCTTTTAACTATAAACATTTTTCTAAAAATGTCTAAAAATCTTTAGACTATAACGGTGCCGAATAATTCCCGAGTTACCGACAAGGCCAGACTGAGAAGTGTTATTTTAATATATATATAACTTGGATTATATATATATATATATGATGTAATTTTATTACATGATTGTTTGATGATTATTTTGATATTATACGAGGTATTTATACGACATAGATTGTCACAAGAAACCCTAAATCCCCTAGTAAATAAATCAAAGCCATTCTCGTAGGAATTCTAGCTATCCTAGATCTAAACCAAGTTGTGGATATTTATGATCCCAACAAATGGATGATATTCGTAGAAATGTAGATATTAGTTGATTGTGATATTGAAAAAGAATTGGCGAGATTAAATCTGATATCGATGTCATGACGATCTTTTCTTATAGAGTGGAGTTTGACAAAATGTTACCACCTAGAAAGATGTCATCTGATTCGTTGTCATCCGATTCTTAAAATTGAAATCGAAAGGGTGAATGTTGCATTTGAGGCTGTCATTGGAACCGTTACCCAAAAGCCTCATGCCACTAATACCTTTCCGAGAAGTCTAGTTGAATGATCAAGTCATTTCATACTAGTGACTCATTTGATAATTGTTGTTGTAAGAGCTATAGGATAGGAAATAAGTGTTGATCATATCTAGCTTTTATTGCCCTTTTAAGATTTATGAATAAGGTTGAAAGTATTGGAGAATGAGGTAGGATATCGCATTGAGTATAAGTTGATTGAAACTTGAATAAAGTAAAAATTTAACCCGTATGGAATATGAAATTGTTAAGAGGAAGTCGTTAAGTTCTGTGATTGAATTATAAGGTTTTAATTGATTATTGATTCGTGTTAAGGGTTGTTCCTAGGACATTGTCCACTAATGAGGATGCCCAGTGTCAAAGAAATAAATTGAAGAATCTTCTTCTGAATTGAGACCGATGGATCTTCCGGGACATATGGAACACCTAAAGACTCTTGTAGATTAGTGTTCATTGTGGTATCTTTTAAATATCCCTAACTTAACTGAGATATCAGTTGGTAGGATGAGTTCTGAGAATTGTATGACATAGTGACACGTAATGTGTTACGGTACAATTTTGACTTGTTTGTGATTAATGAAAAGACTACCTTTGATTGCTAAATTCTACATGTATCGATGTTATCTATCTTTTCTTGCTTCATCCTAATGCTCGCATTAGTGATGCAACCGTCGAACAAGTACTCATCTTGAATTGAGTTACGTTGTGGATTATTCTTTTTGAGTGCCATCAGGGTCATGAAGCTCATGATTATCTGGCTAAAGCTCATTTCCTGATATATTGTAGTTAGTTCTTTGTGAACAACTTTTCATCACTCTTTTACAGATCACTCATTGTTTTTATAATGTTAAAACGGTATCCTTTGAGAAAATTTAATTTTCAACACAATAAGGATTATTCAAAGTGAGATTTATAAGTGATTGATATCAAAATGAAGTTGTTTATGTGTTGAAAATACGTTTTACGTATTAAGAAGGATCGGTCATTCCAACGATAGTCCATGTAATAGCTCGTAGTTTAGTTAATATCTTTATTAAACAAACAAAGTCAAGCCTAGCCTACAACATGTGTAGGCCGGCCCAACATTGTAAGCCCAAGCCCATCACAAGGCTTGGGTGTTGGGAATAAATCTATGCTTACTTGTTTCCCCTGCTAGTTGATTATTCATACCCCTGCTAGAGTAAGTTCCCCCTGCTAAATAACAAAGGCAGGGGGATCCGTTCCCCAGCTGGAGTCAAAGGCCCTGCCGTCAAGATAAACATGGAATAGATTTTTACGCGTTTCAGTTATTATTCCTTAATACTTTCCATAGTTTGTTAGTAGTGATCTTGTACGTGGGTCCTTGTATCTATAAAAGGACTCACTAGGTTAGCATGCAAAGTGTGTCTTTCTCATTTCGTTTTTCATTATTATTACTTTAAGGTTTTGTAAACCCTAATACCACTTTGGGTATTCGTATATCTTTGATATATTAAAGTTCAACGTTTGAATCTCATTTGTTCTTGTGCTAAACATTACATTCCGCATCTTGTTTAGTTACTTTGCTCTGCAAAGTGTAGTGTTAGATTGAATTCTTTCTCTCTATCATAACCCTTAAACAAGCTATTAAGGTTTAAGATCTGACTTTGGGATCAACAAGTGGTATCAGAGCTTGTTGAGAAACTTTGTCTAAATCAAGAACAAAATCCTCATAGCAAACATGTCTTCAGAGTCATCCACAAATAGCAACAACCACAATAACCTCAAGTTACCCATGTTGGATCCTGAAAACTTTGAATTATGGGAATTCAGAATCCAACAATACCTGAAAATGGAACACTATGTTCTCTGGGAGATCATAGAGTTTGGTGATCAATTCAACAAAATGGTGGCAGTTGAAGAAGGCAAGGATGAAGGTGAAAGTTCCAAAGGTAAGGACAAGAAGAAATCTGCTGCTCTATGTGATAAGGAAATATTGGCTAGAAGGCATGATGTCAGGGCTCACAGCTCATTGCTGTTGGCCCTACCTGATAGACATCAACTCAGATTCAGGAAATACAAAACAGCTAAGGAACTATGGGAAGCCATAGGCACAACCTTTGGAGGAAATGAAGCCACAAAGAATAAGAAGAAGAACCAAATGCTGGATGATTTTGCTTCTTTCAAAGCAATTGGTGATGAATCTATTGGAGCTATTTACAATAGGCTTCAAGACATGGTGGCCCACTTGGAATTCTTTGATATTGAGGTAACAAGAGAGCAGGTGAATACCAGGTTTCTTAACAGCCTCCAGAAAGAATGGTTTGTCTATAAGGCAATCTGGCAGAATAAGGATGACTTGGACAACAAGAATATTGATGATATATACAATAACTTAAAAGTTTTAGAACCTATTGTCAATGAAATGAAGTCAAAAGGAACAATTTCCACCAACTCAAGTGGAGTTGCTGATTCCCCTGCTAACATGGCATTCATATCACAAAGCAGTGGAATCTCCAAGAACAGTGGAATAGAAGTAGCCCCTGCTACTTATTCCCCTGCTACCAGGTCTGGACCTTCCTATGATGAAGAAAGACCAGCTACATTCAGCCTTGATACTGCATGTGCCTTCATAGCATCTCAAGGGCCACAAGGATCTACAGTGTTACATGAAGATCTGAGTCAAATCAGTAAGCAAGCACTAGAAGAATTGGATATCAAGTGGAATATGGCCTTGCTCAGCATGAGAGCAAACAGGTTCCACAAGAAGTATGGGAAGAAGATCACAATTAATCCATCTGATGTGGCTGGGTTTGATAAAGCAAAAGTTGAATGCTACAATTGTGGCAAGAAGGGTCATTTTGCCAGGGAATGCAGAGGACCTAAGTCTGGAAATAGCCATAGAAAGGATGAGGATTCTGGTGCTAAAGCCATGGTAGCAATGCAGGGGATAGATGGAGCAAATGGATGGGACTGGAGTGCTATGACAGAAAGTGTGGAAAGAAATCAAGCTTTGATGGCTGAGGAAAAGGAAGAAGACTTTGCACTTATGGCCATGTCAAGTTCCAGCTCTGATAATGAGGTATATGATGACTCATACTGTACTAAAGCTTGTAGGAAAAATACTGAATCTTTAAATGATCAAATCAGAAAGGTAAAAGCTGACTATATCAATTGTGATAATGATCTTGATAATTACAAACGTGCTTTAGAACAACTAGAGTCTACCATAAGAGAGTATAGGCAAAGAGAAAGTGAGTATAGGGATCACATTGTGATTCTAGAAAGAGATGCCAAGGAGAATAACCAATCTATAAATGTTTTAACTGCTGAACTTGAAATTTTCAAAGCTAACCAAAAGATAGATGAGGAAACTGTTGAAAAATTTGGAAAAGCTTCAAAAGATTTAACCAAGGCATTTGAAATTGGTCAATCTCCTAAGGACAAAACAGGGTTTGGAATTAAGAATATGAATGCTACTATACCTCCACCCCCTGCTAACATCCATGCTGCATATCCTAGAAAAGATCTGTCATGGACTGGTCTCCCTTGTTTTGAAAAACAGGATGACATTGAGTTTGACTTAAGTGCTTACATACCTAATAACCTTGATACAGAAGAGTCTCTAGTTAAAACTAGTGTCATTAGGGATGTTAAACAGGAACAGGTTGGCTTAAAGCAAATTGACAACCCTGTTAGATTTTCAAAAGAAGGAATTTCTAGCAGCAATCCAAACTCTAAGAGCATCTCTTCCAAATCTAAGGCTAGGCCACAGTCTCCTAAACCTACCATTAAATATGCTGGTATGTACAGGAATGTCAGAGGTAATCAAAGAAATTGGAATGACCAAAAGTCTCATCAATTAGGAAAAGACTTTGTGATCAATACCAAGCCCTGCTTCACATGTGGCAGTTTTGAACACACTTATCAAGAGTGTAAGGCACCAATGGAGATGGTGGCTGCAAATCCCTTAAAGGATATGCAACCTAGAGCCATTCTTCTAAATGCAGGGGCAAAATCTTTTTCCCCTGCCAAGTATGTTGCCCCTGCCTTGAGAAATAGAGTAGCTGAGAAATATGGTGCTCCAGCCCTTAGAAAGGAAAATGATGTTCACCCAAAGCCCAACACTTCTGTGACCACCCCAACACCTTATACTGCATATAGATCTGGCCCAAGACCTTACCAACACATGAATAGAGGCCAAAACAAAAGGTGGGTTCCCTCTGCAAAGCATAAGGATTCCCCTGCTAAAACTGGGGTATCCCCTGCTAGAAGAGGTGTGCATTCTAGGAACATGGGAAGATGGGGAAAAGCTGTGAAAGCCTCAGCTCGTTGGGTTTGGGCACCCAAAAGGGGTACTCAATCTAATGGTGTATCTCTAGTTTTTGATAAGCTATCTTACATTAATACACGAGGTAGATCCAAGTCTGTAATGGCTTGGGTCCCCAAGAAAAACTAATTTGTTTTTCCTTTTGCAGGTGACAAAGAAGACAAGGGATGATAGAGCATATTGGGATAGTGGATGCTCAAGAAGTATGACTGGACACAAAGCTTACTTGTCTAACTTTGTACCCCTGCATGACAATGATGGTGTTTCTTTTGGAGATGGGCATGGAACTATAACAGGAAAAGGAACTATTGTCACAAATGGGATGACTTTTGACAATGTGTATTTGGTGAAGGAGCTCAAGTATAATCTCTTCAGTGTGTCACAGATGACTGATAACAAGAACTTTGTCTTGTTTACTGACACTGAATGCTTGGTATTAGGAAAGGAGTTTGTCTTACCAAAAGACACTCCAATCGTTCTCAGAACACCAAGACAGAAGAACATGTACACAATTGATCTCAAGGACATCTCTCTCCAAGACAATGAAACATGTTTCATTGCTAAAGCTTCAGCAGATGAATGTAAGAAATGGCATAGAAGACTTGGTCATCTCAATTTCAAGAACATGAACAAACTAGTAAAGCATAATCTGGTTCATGGTCTTCCTTCCAAGTCTTTTGCCACTGAACATACTTGTGCAGCATGTCTGAAAGGGAAGCAACACAGAGCATCTTGCAAGTCAAAAACAAGTATGTCCACCACCAAGCCATTGGAACTACTACATATGGATCTCTTTGGCCCTACTTCTGTGGCAAGTATAATGAAGAAATGGTACTGCTTAGTGATTACTGATGATTTTTCAAGATTTACATGGACATTCTTTCTATTTGAAAAGAGTGACACTGCTGATGTACTCATTGGGTTCATCAATCAAATTGAACTGTCAAAAAGCATGAAGGTAGTTACCATAAGATCAGACAATGGTGGTGAGTTCAGAAATCAGAAGCTGGATTCTTTCTGCATAAACAAAGGCATCAAGAGGCAATTTAGCATTGCTAGAACACCTCAACAGAATGGAGTGGCAGAAAGAAGGAATAGGACACTCATTGAAGCTGTAAGAACTATGCTGTCTGATTCCAAACTTCCAGTTATCTTTTGGGCTGAAGCTGTATCCACTGCTTGCTATGTGCAAAACAGGGCCTTGGTTGTCAAGGCACACAACAAGACCCCTTATCAGCTGTTTAATGAACGACCTCCCTTAATTGACTTTTTCAGACCTTTTGGGTGTCATGTTATCATCTTGAACACCATTGACAATCTTGGTAAGTTTAGTGAAAAGGGTGATGATGGATACTTTGTGGGTTATTCCTTAAACAGCAAGGGATATAGGGTCTTCAACAAGAAGACAAGCAAAATCACAGAAAATCTTCATGTGAATTTTCTTGAAGACAAACCTAAAGATGTTCAAACAGGTCCGGACTGGTTCTTTGATATAGATGTACTTTCCAAGTCCATGAATTATGTACCTGTTGTCTTGCAGAACACTAACATTTCAGGTACTCAAGAAACAATTGATGCTGAGAAGTCACCTCTGAGGTACATGAATGTACCCTCATTGTTTCCTAGTGAAGCTGATAAACAAGAAGATAATTCTGCTTCAGGAAAAGAACAGCCAAACTCATCCCCTGCTATGTCTGAAAGCAGTGGAATGGCTGAAAGTAGTGGAATCCTAGATTCCCCTGCTAGAGGAATTGATTCCTCTTTCACAAAGGATCATGATGCTAATGAGACTACTGATGCAGAAAGAGAATCCCCACTCACCTCATCATCTACACCAATAAATGATGGTCCTATCATATCAAGCAGTGGAAGTAGAATCATCAGGAGTGGAGGCCCTAGTTATTCAGAGCTTCATTCTGCTCACAAGCACCCATCTTTAGGTCATGCTGTCTCATTTGGAAGTTCCTTTGAGGACTTCTTTCCTAATCAAAATAGCCCCATCAATTCTGATTTGGAAGAAGATGAAACAGAAGTCATCATGCAGCCTACCTATAGAATCAATAAGGATCATCCTATCTCTCAGATCATTGGTGATCCTGAAGCCCCCAGACATACAAGGTATATAGCAAAGGAGCACAGCTTCATTGCTAACATCACCATGAAGTTCAATCATGACAACATGCAATGTTGTCTATTTACTGCATTTTTGTCACAAGAAGAGCCAAAGAAGATTTTTCAGGCTTTAAATGACCCAAGCTGGGTTGAAGCTATGCAAGAGGAGCTCTTACAATTTGACATACAAGAGGTTTGGATTCTGGTTTATTGTCCCAAATGGGCAAGGCCTATTGGGACCAAGTGGGTACTCAGGAACAAAAAGGATGAAAGGGGAATAGTTGTCAGGAACAAGGCAAGGTTAGTTGCACAAGGGTATACTCAGGAAGAAGGGATTGATTATGAAGAGGTGTTTGCTCCAGTAGCAAGGATTGAAGCTATTAGACTATTCCTTGCTTATGCCTCATTCATGGACTTCACTGTTTTCCAGATGGATGTGAAAAGTGCCTTCTTATATGGAACCATTGATGAAGAAGTCTATGTCATGCAACCACCAGGGTTTGAAGATCTAGAACATCCTGACAAAGTATACAAAGTGAAAAAGGCCATGTATGGCCTTCACCAAGCTCCTAGAGCCTGGTATGGTACTCTTTCCAAATATCTCCTAGACAATGGATTCAGCAGGGGGAAGATTGATCAGACCCTGTTTACAAAGAAACAAAAGGGTGACCTTCTGCTAGTACAAGTCTATGTGGATGACATCATTTTTGGATCAACTAACTCCATGCTTAGCAAAGAGTTTGCCAAATTGATGCAGGATAAATTTCAAATGAGTGCTATGGGAGAACTAAACTTCTTTTTGGGGTTACAAGTTCAGCAGCGGAAAGATGGGATATTTATCTCACAAGACAAATATGTAGCTGAAATTGTAAAGAAGTTTGGCATGTCTGATGGGAAGAAGGTGTCCACTCCCATGGACAAGGATCATCCATGGGGCAAGGATGGTCCTGGAAAGCCTATAGATGTCAGGAATTACAGGTCTATGATTGGGTCTCTTATGTATCTCACTGCTTCAAGACCTGACATCATGTTTGCAGTCTGCTTATGTGCAAGATACCAGGTGTCACCAACAGAGTGTCACTTATTTGCTGTGAAAAGGATTTTTAGGTATCTAAAATGTCATCCCACCTTAGGACTCTGGTATCCAAAGGAGTCACCATTTGAGCTGATAGCTTATTCAGATAGTGATTATGCTGGTGACAACAATGATAGGAAGTCTACAACAGGGGGATGCCAATTTTTGGGGAGCAGGCTTATATCTTGGCAATGTAAGAAGCAGACTATCATGGCAACATCCACAACTGAAGCTGAGTATGTAGCAGCTGCTGCATGCTGTGGTCAAGTTCTTTGGGTGCAAAATCAATTGCTTGATTATGGGTACAACTTTCTTAAAACCAAGATCTTTATTGACAACAACAGCACTATTTGCATCATAAAGAACCCTGTTTTTCATAGCAAAACCAAACACATTGAAATTAGACATCACTTTATCAGAGATTGTTTTGAAAAAGGACTGATTGTCCCTGAGAAAATTGATACAAAACTTAATGTTTCTGATCTTTTAACAAAAGCTTTTGAGGTAGGAAGGTTTCAGTATCTGGTTGCAGGTATTGGAATGGTTACTCCTTAAAATCTGATGTCTATTTTTGTCATGTGTAATCAGGGTTACTTCACTGCTGTTGTTGTATAATTGTTAGTCAATTTTACCATTTCTTTCATTCCACTACTTTTTAACACTGATTCCCCTGCTTGGGGTTCATTCCCCTGCCAAGAGAATTTTTCTCTTAAGCTGGGTGTGTTCTTTTTAAAAGTGGTTTTATGTGGTTTTAGACTAACAATGTAGAGGTTCATATGGTGCATACTATTCTCCTTGGTGGATCAGGTATATACTCTATGTTTCAGGGGAGGTTAGGTCAAACCTTTAGGATTCAGGGTATTCTTAGAATGCTCATATATGGTCTTAGATCATATCCACTGGTGAGTGAGGGTTCAGGATAATGATGACTTGCTGCAAAGCTTGTCAGAATTCTGAAACCTTGAGGCACTGTGGTGTGTGTTTACATTTCTTTATTCAAGCAGCTTGCTGTTCAAAATACAGATGTGTGGCACACATTGCCAAGACTAACTGACCATAGGTAAGGGACAAGGTTGGGATGGTGACTGGGGTATGCATGATTTCTTGGGATTACCTGGTGTAGGGGGACTTATGTATTAACTTTTTGTATTGGGACCTTTGCTGAATAGAGGACTCTTGAGATTTTATGTATCTATCTTGTGTATACAAGTGTGTGCATTAGAGCAGAGCTAGTTAGCATTAGTCCTTCCATGACTAGTTTAATACCCCTAGGAAAGTTTCCCCTGCTTTTATCTTTTATTCCCATGCCTTCACAACATTCCCCTGTTTGACCATTGACCGACAATACCGTTACCCTGCTTATAGCCGTTGGGCCTGCTTGCTTCAATTTTGGTTAGGGAATATTTTATTCTTTTTAAAAGATATTTAAGGCGCTTTCTTAGCTGATTGGTAATCTTTTCCTTCTTTTTTTAAATATATTAATTTTTTTATCAAGATTTATCCTTGATATTTTTGCAATTTGAAAATTTTGGTCCAATCACAGCCCTTCAATTTGTCTATATAAACTTAATTCCCTTTACCAGCAGGTCCATAAATCTCTCTCGACCTAATCCCACTTACCTCCCATCTCTATAAACCTCTAAACTATTTTCAAAATTCATCATGACCCTTAAAATTGCTCCTAATCATAACCAAATTGCTTTGCTTCATGATGAACCAGCCGAGTTTGCTGAGGCTGTGGCCTTTCTAAAGTCTTCGTACTTCAGAGTGGCCCTTCTCATCAATCCTCGCATTTATACCTCACACATTCAACAGTTCTGGTCTAAAGCCATGACCAAAACAGTGAATGGAGAGGTCATAATTCAAAGCACAGTTGATGGTCATTCCAAGGTAATCACACTTGCCTCCATCAGGGAGAATCTCCTCCTTGATGATGAGGATGGAATAACCAACTTTTCTGAGGCTGAAATTTTTGAAGGTCTTGAAAAATTGGGGTATAAACTTTCTGAAAATCAAAAATTAAAGTTTGCTAAAGGCCAGTTTGCCCCTCATTGGAAATTTTTGATTCATACTATTATGCAATGTTTGTCACCCAAAACCACTGCTTTTAATGAGGTTGGTAGTGAGATAGCTTCTGCCCTGATCTGCTTTGCAACAGGAAGGAAGTATTGTTTTTCTCAAATGATTTTTAAAGGCATGGTTAAAAATGTTTCAAGCACCTCAAAGTTTTGTATGTATCCAAGGTTTATAGAAGTTTTGCTGAATATGAGTGATCATGGTCCCATTACACACAGAAACTATTTTTCAGCAACCAAACACACACCCAAACTTTTCACCACATTACTTGCACCATCACCTTTGTTTTCTGGCAGAAACATTCCATTCACTTCAATTATGCTAGACCAAATCAGACGGGAAGAAGCCAAACATCAAACAGCCACAAATCAACCTGCTGAAACCCCTGCCAGGAACCTACCACCTGCTGATCCACAACAAGAAAGGTGTTCAAAATCCAGGTTTGCCAGGTCTCCCTTGCCTGGTGAATCTTCACAAGCAGCAGAAAGGAGAGTCTCCAAGAGTTTGGAGCAACCTGGGGGTTTGGCTGCCACTACTGTCTCATCCTCAAGGGATGAGCAGGATAGTGACACCATCAATAAGTCCTCTCCCCCACTCCATGATATCCAACAAGGGGAGCAATCCCCTTCTAGGATTGAGAGCAGTATGCAACCTTTGACAAATCTGGAATTGACGAAAATGTGCATGAGTCTGAAAAGACAGAATGCACAACTAGTACAAGATGTCAAAAAGCAAGGTCTAGTTATCTCTCACCTGGAAACCAGACTTGCTACTCTTGAGGGGAGGAGAAAGCCCAGACTGATTCTTTCCACAGATGAGGATGCTTCCAAAGGGGAGGAAATTCCAACCAAAGAAGGATCTACTGAGTATTATTCATATCCTGGTAGGGAGCATGGAAAGATAACAGGTGCTAAGGAAGGAATGGAGAGAGAAAGTACTGATAAAGGAAGTGACAAGGGGAGTGCAACCAAAGATATTGCTCAAACATTGCTCACCATGGGCAATCAAGAAGAAGCCCCTGCTTCAAAAGTTTCCCCTGCCATTGCTGATCCCACTGCTGTAAGTTTATCCCCTGCTAAGAACATTACTCAAACATTTGTTAGGAAGAACAGAAAGCAACCAGCTCAGAAGGGGATAACAATCAAAGAACCTGCATCTAAAGCAAAACCAGCACCAGCAGTGGATCCAAAAGACAAAAGAAAAGGAATAATGGTGCAACAGCCCAAGAGAAAATACAAACATCTGACTCCTGAACAGCAGAAGATCCAAGAAGCACATGATGCACAAGTAGCTCTCAGGCTACAACAAGAGGAAATGGATATGCAGGATCAAAGGATGGAGAAGATGAGGCCCAAAGATATGCTAAAACAGGTTGAGATTATGCATAGGGAACTAGATGATAGGGTACCTCATGTTGGAGAATTTCTTGATCAATGGGAGAAGGAGTTGAAAAATGCTCCTTTGGAAGACAGGTATGAGTTGACTTGCCTTGTTTACAAATTTCAAACTGAATATCTGGAATGAAGGGCAATGCAAATTCAGAGTGAGAAGTATAGAACATCAGATAAAGGGCAACTTGATCACTACAAAGTTCTGCTTAAAAGGCATAGAAAGTGGAAGGATGGTGACTTCACAGATATGAGCTTTGAAGCCATAAAGAGAGCAGTCAGACCAGTTCTAAAGTTGTATGATGTGGAGGATTGGATGACCATCAACACTCCTAAGGAAGCTGAGTATCTTAGGAGACAAAGTGAAGTGCTACAGAAAGCTAGAGCAACAAAGAAAAGAAAAGCTGGAGAGACTACACAAGCAGGTGCATCATCCCCAGCAGGGGAATCACACCAAGCAGGTGAAAGTTTTCCAGAAGTACTTGAGAAGTCAGTACTTAATGCACAAAGAGCAGCAAAGAGACTCAAGAGAATGGAGCAAGTGGGCATAATCACTAAAGAGTCTCAAGGGCCATCAAATGATGAAATTGATAAACAGCTGATTTTACAGGAAAATGATGAAATCTCACCTAGTGAACTTGGAAAGAAGTTTGCTATTATAGAGTATGCTGTTTATGAACACAAAGGGAGAACTTGGTGGAAGCTTACAAGGGCTGACAATACATCACAGACTTTTCTAAGCCTAGATGTCATGTTTCAAATTTTGGATAGTGAAGACTTAGAAGATCTGTGGAAAATATTGAAGAAGACGTTTGCTGCAAAACCTCCTACCATGGATGGTGTGGAGAAGGATTGGGTAATCTGGGAGTGCATGCATAGAATGTATGAACATGAATTATTTGATCCTCTATTTGATGCAGTGAATAAAGGAGATTTGGTGTATTGGAAGCTATTTACAAATTCTGGGGTTTATGAGGTAGTAATGGAAGGTGTGAGTGTTTATCTACTCAATCATAGGTATTATCCCTTCTCTCAGGAAACCTTGAAGAAGTTAGCACAGGCTAAGTTAATTGTTGATGCCAAAAAGCCTGTTGCTTATGATCTGGTAAGAATGGTTCATAGTCAGATTTGGCCAGAGAGTTTGTAAGCATCCTCATCAACTAGCATTTATTCAGAAACTTGTCTTTTAGGGGAAAGCACAAGTTTAGGGGAGGATTGTTGGGAATAAATCTATGCTTACTTGTTTCCCCTGCTAGTTGATTATTCATACCCCTGCTAGAGTAAGTTCCCCCTGCTAAATAACAAAGGCAGGGGGATCCGTTCCCCTGCTGGAGTCAAAGGCCCTGCCGTCAAGATAAACATGGAATAGATTTTTACGCGTTTCAGTTATTATTCCTTAATACTTTCCATAGTTTGTTAGTAGTGATCTTGTACGTGGGTCCTTGTATCTATAAAAGGACTCACTAGGTTAGCATGCAAAGTGTGTCTTTCTCATTTCGTTTTTCATTATTATTACTTTAAGGTTTTGTAAACCCTAATACCACTTTGGGTATTCGTATATCTTTGATATATTAAAGTTCAACGTTTGAATCTCATTTGTTATTGTGCTAAACATTACATTCCGCATCTTGTTTAGTTACTTTGCTCTGCAAAGTTTCTCTAGTGTTAGATTGAATTCTTTCTCTCTATCACAACCCTTAAACAAGCTATTAAGGTTTAAGATCTGACTTTGGGATCAACATTGGGTATATAAACCCTCTCCTTTGATGGAAAGGGTGTGTTTGGTTTCATTATTTTACAAATAGTTCTCTTAACTTTCTCTCTCTAAAAGTGTGAAATCCACCATCTCTCTATCTCTTTCTCTCTCTAAAAACATAAGCAAGATTTACAATCCTACAAATGGTATCAAGAGCCATGGGATGATTGTATTGTTCATGTGTTTGTGTTCTTGATTCATACGCCATTTTTGATCCATTTTCACACATCCAAATTTTTTTTGTGTTTTTGATGGTTTTTTCTTGATACAAATCTTCTACATAGTTGTGGTAGGGATTTGGTATAGTTACTTTGGCTAAAAACACAAAATTTTTGGGTGTTTTGATCATTTTTTGGCTTAAAATCACGAATTGGTTGAGTTTTGTCCGAGAAAAGTGGGCATTATTCCGATCTGGTCATCGGAAAAGGGTTTATAGTACATTCCAATCAGTGTAATCGGAATAGGGTTTAGGTATTCCGATTGGTATTCAGATTTGGTATTCCGATCACGGCATTCCAATTGGTATTCAGATTGGTATTCAGATTTGGTATTCCGATCACGGCATTCCGATTGGTATTCAGATTGGTATTCAGATTTGGTATTCCGATCACGGCATTCCGATTGGCATTCAGATTTGGTATTCAAATTAGGTACATTCCGATTAGGGTTTATTCCGATCAAGGTTATTCCGATCACTATTCCGACTGATATTCCGATCACTATTCGTGTGTAATTTTGTCTTGGAATTTTTGGTTTATCAAGGACATATTTTAGGTGATTTTAACATTGTTTCTCGACTTCAACTCACAACAACAAACACATTTAATTTCTTTCATTGATTGATCAACGTTTGTAAATCTTAACTTATTGAAATGGAGTACACCCATCCTTTCGGGTACGGATAATCGTCCACCAATGTTGGTGAAGACTATGTATGAGGAATGGACTTCCCGAATGGAACTTTATATGTTGAAGAAGGAGAATGGACATCTAATTTGGGCATCGGTGCTCAATGGACCATTAGATTATGGTACAGTGACGGAAGGTACGACTACTCGTCCTCGCACAACGGGTGAGTTGACTTGAGATATGAAGATTCAAGATAAATGTGATAAGTATGCTACGAACATCATTCTCCAAGCCTGATGTGTCGTGATGTGTATAGTGATAATTTGATATACGTTATAGGGTAAATTAGAAAATTACCTTTAGGAAAAAGTAATAGACTAATAATACCAATGACGAATTCAATTAAACACGTGAATGAGTCGAGTTCGTTGTACACGAAGATCTTATGAATTTGAGACGTTTTGCTTTGATTTGGACAATTGATTTGAATGGTTTTGGTTTTTATTCTAAAATTACTCCTACAATTTTTACCTAAGTGCATGAATTGTAAACCCGTATTAAATCTAAAAAAATAAAAACCATTTAAAATTTAGACTATTTAAAAATCTATTTTAAACTAATTTAAAAACTATTTAAAATTTTAAACTAATTTAATCTATTCTTAAAGAAAACAAAAGCTAATTTAAAATTTTACTTTTACAAAATCTATTTAAAACAATTTTATTTAAAACAAAATTAATTAAAAATCTAATTATTTAAAAACTAATTTATTTGAAAAAACTAATTTAATAATTCTAATTTAAAATTAATAAAATCATAAATTATATATTTTTTATTTGTCTTGAAATTGTTAAAACTTTATACAATTTCTTTAAATGTAGGAAAACTTATATTAATGTGCACTTAGAAACTGACAGCTTTGAATATCCTACTTTGATTACTATTACAGTTATTAAACCAAAACAGGTTGCTAGACTAAATGGATAACACGTATGACCCATGACCAGGAGGTCATGGGTTCGAATCCCACTATGGACTTAATTGGATGACTTTTTATTATTTTATTTTGGAATTGATAAATATGCAGATCGGATAAAAAATGCAATACTACAGCTAATAAACAGTACAGAACAAATATTACTACTCCATTTATTATTCCTAAACACACGTGACAGATAAAAGAAATAATTATGAAATTAAGATACAGTAAAAAAATTAGCAAAAATCAACAGTAAAGAAAATTCATAAGTAAACAACAGTTCAGAGTGAAAATACACAACGGATTCAACTTAAACAATATTCAATCAAAATTATTCAGTAGAAAATGAATCAAAAGCTACAGTACTACGAATTTGGTAACGAACAGTTTACGAGGTAAATCCAAAAACTAAATATTCTATCATACCCTATAAAATAATCTCAGCAGACAAAATAACAAATCTCTAACAAATATTCAGCTACTTGTAAGCCATAGGCAACAAACAACTAAACCATAACTCTGCAGATCAAAGCACTCAGATTACTGATAACGAAATCTAGCAGATAAAAGAAAATCAGCACTTATACAGCCAACGAGAAAAACGAAGCAACTCAATAACTGATAACAAAAGAAACTAATAAAAACTTTCAGCAACTCATCAATGATACATACGAACTCAACTAGACAGATTCGGAAAAAATAAACTACTCAGCCTATTTAATCTATAGCAAATCTCAAAGGATTCAAATAATGCAATCAAATCAACTCATCTATATCAGCAGGTGAGACAAAACACATACAACAAACTAGATAGCAGAAAATTTCGAGCCAGCAACACAGTCATGTAAATCAAATACTCAGCAAAAGCAAGATTTGAAAAATGTAACAGCAACTCTAAAATATCATAACATCTAAAACGTTCTTATCAGATCCGAAAAAATGCAGCATAACCAATCCTACACCAGATCTTTATCAAATCCTATCATCTTACTCTTAAAATCATAAGAACGTATCTAAACATCAACATAACTCATATCAGTATAATGAAACAGAAGAATCGCAATCATTAAACACTTAATATCATAACATCACATATCTTGATTCAATGATTTTAGGCAGATTACACATTCACAGATAAACATTAACAGATACACATTCATAGTGCAACCAATCTAACTAATAGATCCAATTAACACAGCAGTAACAAATAACAGTTCCATATCTTAAACATATAGACGTATTAGGAGGTAAAACTAAAGCAGATTCACTATCAAATCTTAAAACTTATAGCATTTAAGAAAACTAAAGCAGACTCATTAATTATAACAAAAAGTAAGATTATGCTTGACCATTTAGTGAAGACCCGTTGAGACGAAGGGCGAGCGCTGAGCTCCCTTATACAAAACGATTCCAAACACCATAATGACCACCATCTAATATGAACACTACTCTAACTCGAACCGAATACATCTCGATGTAGTTACTTCAAAAGATCTCAGCAGCTTATTTATTTATCTATCCGGTGGGGATAGATTTTTTTTATCCCTAATCCTAACTTCACTTTATTCAAATAAACTATAGCTCGAGTTTATTTGAACAACCAAAATTATAATATTAATTTATCATAGACTGAAAACTGCATAAATTTATGAAAGCTTATAAACGTAAGGTAAAAATTAAGATTTAGCTAAAGATCACTTTTATTAAATCAAGAAAATCATTACAATACGTTTGAGAATAAAAATACAATTTCCTATAACTAAATTAACACTATAACTAAAAAGAAAGAAAAAGGGATACCCAAACTGATTTTGGAATGGGGATTTTATAGGGAAGGAGAGAGAGGGTTGTTGATGATGAGGAGTGATCTCAGCCATTCTTTCTTCATTCTTCTCTCTCTTTTCAGTTAGCATCCAAGGGTTGAGAATGGTTTTCCTTCACACGGATTGCCCTCGTGGAAATCCTTGTGTTTCTTGTGCTTGTTTGTTGATGACATGGAGGGTTTTGATTGGCCCCTTTTCTGATGGCAGTGGAATCAGCCAATCATAGGTTAGTTATGACGAAACTCGTTGCCACGTGTGATTGATATCAGCACCATCTTCCTTCCGAAAAAGTGGGGAATTAATTCCCCACTCGTGTGTATCACACACTTGCTCTTGATTAGCAAAACCCCCAAAAGTTAATTATTTTCGGATTTAGGGTTAAGATAGAAAGCTGTGGTTATTTCTTGTTTCCAGAGAAGAAGATGTACTTTATTTATATCGAAAAATAATGAGTTGTGTGAATTGTTACGTTTGACAAAGTTAATAAATATAACTTCCATTTGTTTGATCTGATGGGTTTATGAGGGCCCATATATAATCATCCATCTTTATAAACATTGGACTTTAAGCCCAAATTAAGTATCCGTCCCAAATTTGAAGTGTGTTGGGCTTATTTTGGCTTTTGAAATAAAATGAATACTTGTTTTCCAATATTGGGCTTTTAGGCCCAATATACAAATGTGGGTCCCACAAAGCCCAATAATCTTTCATCGAAAATCGACTTGTCTTTTGGCTTCTTGATATTCCTTCAAATCCCATGTCGGTTTTGCCGGTTTTCGCAAACTTGGGTACCTACACACATGAAACAAGAAATATACAAACAAAAGGCATATTTGATACATTTAATGCAATATTTCATTGTTTTAAGCTACTAATGATATGAGTAATTACACTCATATCAAATTCCCCCATGCTAAGCAATTGTCGTGTCCTCACGCAATGATAAAATAAAACTATATCTACACCATTATTCAACTTATGACATTTTATTTTGCAAAGACATAAAATAACTTTAAGGATCATAAAATTCAAATAGATTCATCGTCCCCGACTTTTCACTTTTCCATGCCAAGTGCAAAAACAAGATCATTGTTATTATAAGTTGGTAGACTAACACGAACTCATGTGGGCCAATTAATCACTTAGACTCCCTTATTCCTAGGTGTTTCTCTTATATTTTATTGTTGTCTTGAATGATCACGAGGATGCATTGTTGACTTATTTCGATAATTTATTAGACCGAAAATAAAGTGAACGATTTAATAAATAGTTAGCTAAAGGACAAAATCTTTTAAAACTGCTTCTCGGGACTTCATAAAGTTCATATCTTGGCATAACTTGCTTCGCGATTTGAGACCTTTCTCGGATCGATATTTGGCAATGACTTTATACTTCCAACCTTGAGAGACGTTCACGAAATAATGGTCTTCTCTTCATTATATTTCTTCACTTGAATTTTTGAGAGATTCATACTTGGACCACGACTTCTTCATTTTTCTCCAATCTTTATTTGGGATTTTGATTAACAACGATCCGCCTCCTTTTTGGACTTGGCTTCATTTATCCTCATACCTTATTTTGTTCTTTTTGGATAGACTTCTCCACGACTTTTTGGGAGTATTTGCTTTTCGTCGTGTGTCTCGATCCTTCATATTGATTTTTGATAAATGAGTCTTCACATCACTTGAGATCTTTAGCAATAAAACATAGCCCTCATGTCTTGTTAGGACCTTTTTGGACTCGCCAATCTTCGCATCCCGCTTCAATAAGTTATGCATTGGCTATGAACTTTAATCCATACCGAGCAACTTTTAAACGATCTTGGGCTAGAAGCTAAGTAACTTTTCAAATCGTTCAACATTATTTATTGCAATTAAAATTTATTAACAAGCGATGGGAGAATAGGCTCATAATTAACTCACATAAATTCCCGAAAGAATACCACACTTATAATTGGCTCTATCATCTCTTGTTCTCCATATTGTAAAATTCCAAGAATGAAATTAATGGATACTTAGCCTATTAAATCAAAGTTTTGGGTTTTCAAGTCATCTATAGGATCTTGCAACTTCTTATACTTTTGCAAGTTTTAGAATTTGCATTTTAAAGTTCCCTTGATAAACGACTTTCTAGGATCAATAATAGGAGCTTGCGAAAAGTTCTTGTTCTTAACTCGTATGAATTAAGACTTTCGCGTTTTAAAGCTCCCTATATAATAGCCTAGCAAAACTTAATTCAAATACGTTAAGGAAAAGCTAAGGTTAAAAACCAAGTCGAGTCAAAAACAATTCTTATTGAAAGCCTACATTAGTGTCAAAAGCACTTATTTTATTTATTAAAACTTAAATATAACAGCAAAAATTTAAAATTTTATTGAGAAATGAGAAAAACTACACGTTTGGACACGACAAAAGCAATTGCAAGCGATTATATCGATTGACTCCCCCATGCTAAAACCAAACATTGTCCTGAATGTTTCTTAGCTCAAGAGTGACACCCCCTTGCTAAGACACGAAGAGTCTAATGCAAACTCCTAGCATGGAAAGAGCACGCAAATCTATAAGCCGTTTATTAATTATGCCTCAAGATAAAACGTTAGTCAATAATAATCAAGGGATAGAAAGTGTGCCCCTTTTTGGCATTCAAAGAATGGAAGATCAAGTGGACCGGCAAAAACCGAACACGAGAGTCTTCAATGATAAGGGTCGTACCTAAGATCACAACACAACAAAACACGAGCACGAGCTTGAAAGATCAAGCCTTATTAGGTGTTAGAAAATAGAAAGAAGACAGAAACACTCGTTTTTGTTAACCGAGTCATGAGCTCGACTCGATCCCCGCATTCATTGGTCCTTAGGGAAAATGGTGAAACCGGCATAATGGAATAAAATCCAACATGAAGCACGATGCCGGGGTCAAAGATCTTATCCTCGTTGTCGGATGACAAACGAAAGGATAAAACTCCAACACAAATCTCTAACAAGAAATGGTAGTCACAAACAATAGTATGGATGTAGCATGCTCCCCGAGATAAACTCGCACCAAGATGGTCGAAAAGTCTTTCAATTATTGCATCGGTGAAAGGCCGAGATTTCCCTAAATCAAATATTCCGGGATCGAATACCTCGTCCTCGGTGGAGAAAGGAAAGGATAACACGGTGTCGTCCCCCCATGCTAATCCATGATCATATAAAGCACATGGTAATGGTGGGATAAAAATCTCATCCATAGTAGAATCAACATTCTTAGCTTTAACGACCATTTCACCCTTAGGAATGTGATCAATCGGATCATGGTACTCAATACGAGACACATGAAAAACCCGCACATTAAGGTCAAAGTGGGTGGGAGGAGGACTTGGGACGAAATCATCATCAAGTAAATTCTCTAAAAAGAGAGCGTCCCCCTCCGGGTCGATATCATCAACACCCGGTGGTATCGAATCATGAGAAGCAAGAAAAGTATCAATCTCTTCCATAAGCGGATTACTATCCTCAACGGGAATAGGAGATGGAGAGAAAGACTTGGGATTAGGCTTAGAATTCAAAGCCTCGATCCTAGAAATGAGAAGATAGACGTTAGATAAATTCTCACGAAGAACCACGTCTTCCACATCTAAATGAGTAAGTTCATCGGTGAACTTCTCAAGGATCGGAATAGCCAAATCAACCACATTTCCCGGTGGAAATGGGTCTAAATGAGCAAGTTCAAAAGTGAAGCTCTCATAAAACGGATCACTATCATCCTCATTTCCTGATGGAAATGGGTGAAGAAGAGTAGGTTCATCGGTAAACCCCTCAAAATCCGAGTCGTGAATATCATCTTTATAAGAAAGTTCATCGGAGAACTCCTCATTAGAAAATTCACTAGAAGTAGAATCATCCTCAAAATCTTCATTGCCATCACAATTCTCATCATTAGATTTGGAGAAAATATCAAAGTGAATGGAAGAAGTCGAGTCATCACAATGTGGCAAATCACACATCTCATTGGAAATACCGTCAAACTCTCTCGGGTTTTGGACAAGAATAGTGCTAATATGCTCGTCCCCCTTGCTTAGAGAATTTTCGAGTTCCAAGATGGAAGAATCATGAATAGGAGTGGTGATGTCATGAGAGATTTCCTCATCATCTAAGATGGGAGAATCCTCGGGCTCAATAGCCGGCAAGATACGAATAGGACACACGATAAAACTAGACGAAGGATGTAGAGCAATAAGATCTCGCAAAGAAATAGTACTATCCTCGTCATCATCCAAAAGAAGAGAACGCTCGAGTTCACGATTAGCAAGATATCTTTCTTCCTCTTGAATTTTTTCTTTCTTTCGAATTTCAATGCTTAATCCATTATAATCTTGCGAAAGTTGTCGAATCTTAAGTTCACAATCTCGTTTAAATCCCTCATCAATTATTTCTCCATGAAATCGACGACTTCCTAATTCATTAGTTATATCATTAATCTCTTGATTAATTTGTCTCTTTTCAAGCAACAAGTCCTCAATACTTTTTTCAACAATTTTAACATTTCTTTGATTCATTGTTTCAAATCGTTCAATATCGAAAGAATATTGTGGAGATTGGTCAAAACCGGAAGGAATCGCATTATAGCAAGGATTAGGCTCATAAAAACTTTGATCTCTTGGTTGACAACAAAAACTCTCGTGAGGACCTCCACAATACTCACAACAAAGATATTGTTGCGATAAACTCGGTAAATCTTGTGGATAACAATTATCATTGAAGTTTTGATTGTAGCTCGGTTCTTGCTCGTAATTAAGCGAGAATCGATGCGAACAATCATTGCCAAAATGAGAATCGTTTCCACAAAACTCACTCGAGGGTGTCTCGTATGTAGGGTGTGGAGGTGGATTGAAATCGAGAAGATTATTCGAAAAATTCGGATTTCCACATGAAGTAATATCATTACACGAAGGACAAATCCAACACGTATATCTTGACGTAAGTCATTTCCACAACGCTCACACGTGCACCACCGACATGGTAAAAAACCATATAACGGTTCTCCACACCCAGCACAATCGACAAAGGAAGAATTAAAATTTAGAGGGTGAGGAGAAAAAGAATTAAACATGATAGAGGATTAAGAAGATTATTTTTGGTATTTTTCATAAAAACGATACATACTATATAATAAGAAAATAACAAAACTTTCCGAGGACGGAAAGGGTCTTCAAATCCACGATCAACAAATCTCCACAAAGACGAATCGTACACAAGATCCCCGGCAGCGGCGCCAAAATTTTTGATGTAAGTGGATGTGTATAGTGATAATTTGATATACGTTATAGGGTAAATTAGAAAATTACCTTTAGGAAAAAGTAATAGACTAATAATACCAATGACGAATTCAATTAAACACGTGAATGAGTCGAGTTCGTTGTACATGAAGATCTTATGAATTTGAGACGTTTTGCTTTGATTTGGACAATTGATTTGAATGGTTTTGGTTTTTATTCTAAAATTACTCCTACAATTTTTACCTAAGTGCATGAATTGTAAACCCGTATTAAATCTAAAAAAATAAAAACCATTTAAAATTTAGACTATTTAAAAATCTATTTTAAACTAATTTAAAAACTATTTAAAATTTTAAACTAATTTAATATATTCTTAAAGAAAACAAAAGATAATTTAAAATTTTACTTTTACAAAACTATTTAAAACAATTTTATTTAAAACAAAATTAATTAAAAATCTAATTATTTAAAAACTAATTTATTTGAAAAAACTAATTTAATAATTCTAATTTAAAATTAATAAAATCATAAATTATATATTTTTTTTATTTGTCTTGAAATTGTTAAAACTTTATACAATTTCTTTAAATGTAGGAAAACTTATATTAATGTGCACTTAAAAACTGACAGCTTTGAATATCCTACTTTGATTACTATTACAATTATTAAACCAAAACAGGTTGCTAGACTAAATGGATAACACGTATGACCCATGACCAGGAGGTCATGGGTTCGAATCCCACTATGGACTTAATTGGATGACTTTTTATTATTTTATTTTGGAATTGATAAATATGCAGATCGGATAAAAAATGCAATACTACAGCTAATAAACAGTACATAACAAATATTACTACTCCATTTATTATTCCCAAACACACGTGACAGATAAAAGAAATAATTATGAAATTAAGATACAGTAAAAAAATTAGCAAAAATCAACAGTAAAGAAAATTCATAAGTAAACAACAGTTCAGAGTGAAAATACACAACGGATTCAACTTAAACAATATTCAATCAAAATTATTCAGCAGAAAATGAATCAAAAGCTACAGTACTACGAATTTGGTAACGAACAGTTTACGAGGTAAATCCAAAAACTAAATATTCTATCATACCCTATAAAATAATCTCAGCAGACAAAATAACAAATCTCTAACAAATATTCAGCTACTTGTAAACCATAGGCAACAAACAACTAAACCATAACTCTGCAGATCAAAGCACTCAGATTACTGATAACAAAATCTAGCAGATAAAAGAAAATCAGCACTTATACAGCCAACGAGAAAAACGCAGCAACTCAATAACGGATAACAAAAGAAACTAATAAAAACTTTCAGCAACTCATCAATGATACATACGAACTCAACTAGACAGATTCGGAAAAAATAAACTACTCAGCCTATTTAATCTATAGCAAATCTCAACGGATTCAAATAATGCAATCAAATCAACTCATCTATATCAGCAGGTGAGACAAAACAGATACAACAAACTAGATAGCAGAAAATTCCGAGCCAGCAACATAGTCATGTAAATCAAATACTCAGCAAAAGCAAGATTTGGAAAATGTAACAGCAACTCTAAAATATCATAACATCTAAAACGTTCTTATCAGATCCGAAAAAAATGCAGCATAACCAATCTTACACCAGATCTTTATCAAATCCTATCTTCTTACTCTTAAAATCATAAGAACGTATCTAACATCAACATAACTCATATCAGTATAATGAAACAGAAGAATCGCAATCATTAAACACTTAATATCATAACATCACATATCTTGATTCAATGATTTTAGGCAGATTACACATTCACAGATAAACATTAACGATACACATTCAAAATGCAACCAATCTAACTAATAGATCCAATTAACACAGCAGTAACAAATAACAGTTCCATATCTTAAACATATAGACGTATTAGGAGGTAAAACTAAAGCAGATTCACTATCAAATCTTAAAACTTATAGCATTTAATAAAACTAAAGCAGATTCATTAATTATAACAGAAAGTAAGATTATGCTTGACCATTCAGTGAAGACCCGTTGAGACGAAGGGCGAGCGCTGAGCTCCCTTATACAAAACGATTCCAAACACCATAATGACCACCATCTAATATGAACACTACTCTAACTCGAACCAAATACATCTTGATCTAGTTACTTCAAAAGATCTCAGCAGCTTATTTATTTATCTATCCAGTAGGGATAGATTTTTTTTATCCCTAATCCTAACTTCACTTTATTCAAATAAACTATAGCTCGAGTTTATTTGAACAACCAAAATTATAATATTAATTTATCATAGACTGAAAACTGCATAAATTTATGAAAGCTTATAAACGCAAGGTAAAAATTAAGATTTAGCTAAAGATCACTTTTATTAAATCAAGAAAATCATTACAATACGTTTGAGAATAAAAATACAATTTCCTATAACTAAATTAACACTATAACTAAAAAGAAAGAAAAAGGGATACCCAAACTGATTTTGGAATGGGGATTTAATAGGGAAGGAGAGAGAGGGTTGTTGATGATGAGGAGTGATCTCAGCCTTCCGATTCTTTCTTCATTCTTCTCTCTCTTTTCAGTTAGCATCCAAGGGTTGAGAATGGTTTTCCTTCACACGGATTGCCCTCGTGGCAATCCTTGTGTTTCTTGTGCTTGTTTGTTGATGACATGGAGGGTTTTGATTGGCCCCTTTTCTGATGGCAGTGGAATCAGCCAATCATAGGTTAGTTATGACGAAACTCGTTGCCACGTATGATTGATATCAGCACCATCTTCCTTCCGAAAAAGTGGGGAATTAATTCCCCACTCGTGTGTATCACACACTTGCTCTTGATTAGCAAAACCCCCAAAAGTTAATTATTTTCGGATTTAGGGTGAAGATAGAAAGCTGTGGTTATTTCTTTTTTCCAGAGAAGAAGATGTACTTTATTTATATCGAAAAATAATGAGTTGTGTGAATTGTTACGTTTGACAAAGTTAATAAATATAACTTCCATTTGTTTGATCTGATGGGCTTATGAGGGCCCATATGTAATCATCCATCTTTATAAACATTGGACTTTAAGCCCAAATTAAGTATCCGTCCCAAATTTGAAGTGTGTTGGGCTTATTTTGGCTTTTGAAATAAAATGAATACTTGTTTTCCAATATTGGGCTTTTAGGCCCAATATACAAATGTGGGTCCCACAAAGCCCAATAATCTTTCATCGAAAATCGACTTGTCTTTTGGCTTATTGATATTCCTTCAAATCTTATGTCGGTTTTGCCGGTTTTCGCAAACTTGGGTACCTACACACATGAAACAAGAAATATACAAACAAAAGGCATATTTGATACATTTAATGCAATATTTCATTGTTTTAAGCTACTAATGATATGAGTAATTACACTCATATCAAAGCCCTTCCTCCAGATGTCTACAAACTCGTCAACAAACATAAAGTTACCAAAGAGTTATGGGATAGAATTCGGGTTCTCATGCAAGGCACCTCGTTAACTAAACAAGAACGAGAGTGTAAGCTTTATGATACTTTTGATAAGTTTGCCTATGTGCCAGGGGAGACTCTCAATGATTACTATCTTAGATTTACCCTATTGTTGAATGAGCTCAATATCTATGGCATGACAATTCCTACCTTTCAATTGAACACCAAGTATTTGAACACTCTTCCTTCAGAATGGAAAAAATACGTGATAGATGTTAAATTGGCTAAGGACTTGCATAACACCAATGTGGATCAACTTCAAGCTTTTCTTCAACAACACGAATGCCATGTGATCGAGGCTCGGTTGTCTACACCTCAAGTTCATGATCCACTTGCAATGTATGCTTCTCAACAAAACATGGCTTATACTTATCAGCAACCATCATACTTGCAGCAGACACCACCACACAACTATCAGCAACCACAACAACCATCTTATCCACCACTAGTGATGCCACAGCAAGCATATCAACAAGGTGTTCATCAACAATCTTTTCCGCAGCAACCACCATATCAGACATCACCATCACAAGCAAACACTTCTCCAATGGGCTATACTCTCCAGCAAGGATATTTTCCAATAGAAGCACAACCAGCACAAGCTTTCTACTCTAATGAACTTCCACCAATCCAAGCACCGGTCTTTACTCCAAATGATACGCCAGCCGATGTTCTAAACCATCTCACAGCCTACTTGTCAAAACTTGTTGCAACTAGAGGATTTACACCAACAAATAATCAGCTCCGCACCTCATCAAATCCTCGACAACAAGCCACTGTTCAAGATGGCCAAGTGACGGTGCAACCTATTCAGGGAAGGCAAAATTCATATGGACCTCCTACAAGGACTGGGACCAATCAAGCTGTGAATTCTCAAGCTAGTGGAAATGGGAGTCCTATTGGTCCTAAGAAGGTTGTGACGTGCTACAATTGCTGAGGACAAGGTCATATGGCTAAGGAATGCACTCAGCCGAAAAGGAGGAGGGATGATGCATGGTTTCGTGAGAAGATGTATTTGGTTGATGCTCAGTCTAAGGGGAAGATTTTGGATTCAGAGGAGTTAGCATTTCTTGCAGACCCAGGGGCAGCAGATACTGAAGGCATTGCAGTTGTTTCCACTTCTAATGCAGCTTATCAAGCGGATGATCTTGATGCATACGATTCAGATTGTGATGACATTCACTCTGCCCAAGCTGCTCTCGTTGCTAATCTCTCTCACTACGGTTCTGATGTCATCAGTGAGGTACCAACCACATCTAATAATATTGATGATAACCAACATCAAGTTGGGCATGAAAATGACAACCTCGAACAGCATTCGGGAACTATTAACTCAAATGATGTGGTACCCAATTCTACACATTTGAGTGAACCTCAACCAAATGCTGCGACGGGTATGGAATCTTATGCTCAACATGATTTGGTAATGGTGCCTAAACATATTATTGATCAAATGCATATAGCCCTCAGACAATCCGTAGATACGAATTCCACCCTAACTGCTGAGCTTGCGTTGCATAAAGAAAAGGTCAAAACTTTTGAAATGGTCCCTCAAGCAGAGAAAATAACATGTTCTGAATTTGACCAATTTCGTTTTGAAAAAAATGAACAATTGAAAGAAATAGAATCATTAAAAGCTAATCTTTCTAATGAATTAAAAGAAAAGGAGTCGGTTGTCAATGATTTTCAGAAACTTAAAATGGATTTCGAAACTCTCGAGTCCAAAAAGGTTGAATCAGAAATTAATGCCACCAAACTTCTTAAATTCAAAGAACAACAGCTTTTAAAGCAATACGCTTCCACAGAAAAGGTTCATCTTTTAACTAAATCATTTAAAGACTTCGAACTTAAGCGTCTTCAAGATTTACCACCTAATCCCGGTTATGCAAAACAAGCTCAGGAATATATTCCCGGTCTTTATGATATGACCATAATTGGCAAATCCAAAGAAGCACCTTTTGTTCGTAGTTCTGACGCGACACAGTCACTTGCGGATGAAACTCATTCTAAAATGCTTTCAAAATTCCATACAATTGATTATGATCAACATAACAAAGATCAATTTTCTAAAAAGACCCGCATTAGTTTACAAAAGGAATTAGCTGAATTGACAGTTCTTGTGCCCCAAAGTTTGTCAAATGAAAACCCTCCTAGTACGTCTCCTACACTTGTTAAAAAGGATTTAACGAAGTTAATTCCACCGGTAAGTAAGCCGTCCGTTAACTTAAATGCGGTACACCAACACCTAGCCGATTTTGACAAGGTCATTTTGGAACGTACGACGGCTTCGGCCATAACGGAAGGTGAATGGAACTTTGAGCACACTAGAGCTGCGTTCCGAGACGAAATTATTCCGTTTGTAAAGAATGTTAAAGCTTTTCTTAGTAATCTTGATCAAGATTTGTATTTGGAAATAGAAGAAGTTAAACGTGTTTTCAATGAAATGGATGATGCTTATGAAAACAGTTTACTTGAAATAGAACGAGTTTCACACCAAAATGATCAGCTTCTGAAGCAAGTGATGTCTCATGATATTGTTTCCGTCTGTGTGAATAAACGTGTTGATAATGATTCTACTGTGCATAATATTGAAACTGTGGATAATGTGGTAGATAGTACTTGTCACGAATTTGACGCTGAATTTTTAAAGCTTCAAGATTCATATTCTTCGCTTTCAAAACGTTTTGATGAGATTCAAACACATTGTATTTCGCTTGAATGGAAGCAACAATTTATTCAAGAAATCTTTGAAACGTCATTCGAAGGTGTTATTATCGATGATACAAACTTTGAAAAGAATTTTCGATTGAATTTACAATCAAAACAGCGTCAGCCAAGTGACAAGGTTGCTAAGTCTTTGCCGATAGCCATAGAGAAATCTAAGGA
Source organism: Glebionis coronaria (assembly GCA_025667525.1). Lineage (NCBI taxonomy): Eukaryota > Viridiplantae > Streptophyta > Magnoliopsida > Asterales > Asteraceae > Glebionis > Glebionis coronaria. The sequence goes on from CM046880.1 coordinate 154,910,245, forward strand.
GAATAACTGTGTGAATGTACTTGAGGTCGCTGAGAATCTTAAACTTGATCTAGATAATCGAGTTTCTAAGATTTTGTCCAAAGTTGATAACTTAAAACAGAAAAATACACGACTCTTCGATTCAGTAAAGCCCGCATGAGCTAATACCACTGCACAGAATCAATCATTGATTGAACACTTGAATCGAAAGTCGGTGGAAATATCTGATTTGAGGGAACAAATTTGTGATAAGAATCTGGTCTTGGCTGAGTTAAAGGAAACACTTCGTACTCTAAAAGATAAGAATGTTGTGGATAATGCAGCCACTGTCTCAGCAGCATCCTCTAGTGCAATCAAAAGGAACCTAATAGCCATCACACCAGTTAACAAGGGCCCTAAGACTAAACCATCTCAAACTTTGGTCACTAAAGATAAGGCGGAATCAAAACCAGCTTCTAATATTCCCGTGTTGCCTTCTACAGGAGTAAGCACCAGTACTAAGGCTCAAAGATCTAAACTTAAAAGAAACAAGAAGAATGATAGGATCTTGCCCCCATCTAGTAGTCAACTGAAGAAGAAAGTAGAAGCCATCCTAGGAATGTTATTTCTGTTTTGAATAAAAAGAATCATGTAGCTAAACCTAAAGGCTCTGCAGTTGTGCAGCGTCCTAAGCCTAGTGTGAATTCTAATTTGAAATGTTTGCATTGCAATGAATGTATGTTTTCTAGTCGTCATGATTCCTGCCTTATTGACCATGTGAATGAGATGTATGCCCGGAAACATGGATTAGAATGGAAACCGACTGGGAAAGTGTTAACCCAAGTTGGTTGGATGTGGCGCCCCACTGGTAGAACTTTCACTATAGTAGGAAATACGTGCCCTTTGACTAGGATCACTCCCACTAAAGCGAAGAAAGTGTGCCCTTTAACTAGGAGTACCAAGGCTACCAAAACACAAGTGTGTCCTTTAACCAGGAACACCAACACTACTGTAGGAACAAAGTGCCCTTTAAATAGGTCTACTCCCACTATAGTGCCCGCTAATACTCCAAAACCTTAGAAAATTGGAACAGTAAAACCTGTAAATGCTAAAACTCACATTAGAAAATGCAGGAAATCTAAGGATAACAAAAATGTTAGCAATTCTGATAATAACATATCTGTATCTGCTAACACTCTGGAACCAATAGTTTCTAATGCATTGTCTACTGTTGTTGTTGAAAACAGGTGGTCCAAATTGTTCTCTGGTATTTGGACTCTGGTTGCTCCAAGCATATGACCGGAGATCGCTCTCAGCTCAGAAATTTAGTCAGCAAGTTTCTTGGTACGGTTCGATTTGGAAATGATCATATTGCAAAGATAATGGGTTATGGTGAATATCATATTGGGAATGTTATAATTTCAAGAGTGTATTACGTGGAAGGTCTTGGTCACAACTTATTTTCTGTGGGACAATTTTGTGATGCAAACCTAGAAGTTGCTTTTCGAGAGCATACCTGCTTCATTCGTAATTTGGAACGGGTTGATTTACTGAAAGGTACTCGAGGGAATAATTTGTATACTTTGTCTCTACAAGACATGATGGCCGCTTCTCCCGTATGTCTTCTCTCCAAAGAATCGAAGACTAAGTCATGGTTATGGCATCGACGGTTATCTCATCTTAACTTTGACGCTATTAATCACTTGGCGAAAAACGAACTTGTTCGTGGTCTTCCTAAACTATCATTTCACAAGGATCATTTGTGTTCCGCGTGTACAATGGGGAAAAGCACTAAGAAATCTTACAAACCCAAGACGGAAGACACCAACCAAGAGAAACTTTATCTTTTGCATATGGATCTTTATGGGCCAATGCGTGTTGAAAGTCTTAGTGGCAAAAAGTACATCCTCGTTATTGTCGATGATTACTCTCGGTTTACATGGGTGAAATTTTTGAAAGCAAAAAACGAGGCACCTAAATTCATCATCGGATTTCTCAAGATGATTCAAGTGCGTCTCAACACTACTGTCCGACGCATTCGTACAGATAATGGAACCGAATTTGTGAATCAAATCTTACGTGATTATTATGAAGAAGTTGGAATATCTCATGAAACATCCGTTGCTCGCACTCCACAACAAAACGGTGTCGTTGAAAGGCGAAATCGCACACTTATGGAAGCTGCTCGAACGATGTTAATTTACGCAAAGGCTCCATTGTTCTTATGGGCAGAAGCAGTATCTACAGCAGTGTACACCCAAAATCGGTCACTAATTCATAAACGCCATGGTAAAACACCTTATGATCTTCTCCATGGAAAAGTACCAGATTTATC